>JAGFMF010011629.1:4453193-4468008 GCA_019455555.1 Galemys pyrenaicus
ACAAGGGACTGAGGTGATGGTGCACGGGTGAAATGGTGGTGGGTACTCCCTGGGGACTACAAATGATGTCAAATATAACTAATAAAAAAAAAAGAAAAATAAAATAAAATTAAGGTTTCTGTTATAGTTTGTCTATGACAGAATAAAGAAAAGAATAACATCCTGAAAAAAAAAGAATAATTATGACTAAAATTTAGGCTTTGAAATTAATTTATCATTTTAAGAGATTCAACAGATGTGCACTTATTAATTCAACATGTAGGACTTACAATGTGAGAGGTATTATCATATGTGCTGGATATTGAAAGTTAAAAAGTTAAGCTCTTACTTGACATGATCATGATGATGGGAACAACAAGCACATTTGGATATTCACTAAATGCAGTTACTAGACCAAGTGACAAAGCTCTGTTATCTTTCTTTTTCACAATTACATGGTTGATTCTAATAATATCATTTTAAACATGATAAAACTGAGACCCAACTAATAAAATGGTCAAGATTCAAATCTAAGCCTATGTAAATTTGATACTAAGCTCTTAATCAGCATGTTATGCTGTCCAGAGAACCTAGATTCTCATAAGAATCCAAAATATTGTGCTTAGCTATTACAAAGAAAACCTATAGTCTCAAAACATTTGTTTTTAAAATGTCTGTTGAAATAACTATGAAGAAACTTCCTATGCCTATTCTAAGATAATCCATCAAGGGTCAAAACCTAGAATTTCACAAGATAGGGATTGAGAAATGAGGTCAAGTACCAGGAAGTTATTAAATCAGGCAGGAACAGGTGAGTCCTAGATATCAAGACAGTCAACAAAATCTTCCATCTCATTTGTTACATTAGGAATTTGCTATTCTCACATTAAAATATAAGGTCTCAGTCTTCTTTCTTGAACCTTGTTACGTCTCTAGCTGAAAGACTGTGGTAGAAGCAATGCTGTGGAATTTGAGAGGTTAAGTCACAAAAGGCAATGCAACTTTTATTTTATTTTATTTTAATTGAACACTCACTTTTTAGAGTTCCAAGGTGCTTGGTAAGAACACAGCCATTATTACGCTTGCCATGCTGAAAACTGCATGACGATATTCTGATCAACAGTCCAGCCCACTCCACATGACTGTCTGTCTTACTGCCAGGCTGATGTGTCTCCCATCTCAGACATTCAATCCTGTTGCTCTTCCAGGTGACTATAGTGTAACCAACCTCTGACAGCAGTTTTGTAAGAAATCCTAAGTATACAGCCAATGGTTTACAAGTTCTTGACTTACAAAATTCTGAGTAAAATTAATTTTGAGGGTCCTACCTGGTAGCTCAATGGGTTGAGCACCGCACTGTGAAGCATCTGCAGCACAGCAGCACAAGTTCGATCCCCTGCCAGGGAGGGGACCCACGTGGTGCAGCAGACCTCTTCTGTCTTGCCCGCTGCTCCCCTAAGCAGTGTACTTCAGTTGATCTGCCTGTTCTGCTCCCCACTCTGTCTCTGGTGAGTCCTCTCACTTCCTGAGACTCTGGCCTATGGTCTATACCCTAGTTCTTGCATGCATAAATAAATAAATCTTTAAAAAAATAAAGTGATTTTGAGTTGCTAAATTTTGGGAAGTAATTAGTTAAGCATCAGTAGTAACCTGAACACAAAAGAGAGAACGATGAATGAGTTTTCATAACGCGTGGTTTTTCTTCTCCTGTTGCAGTCAGGATGAGTACTGAAACATCCTGACAAGAGACTCCAGTGTGGGGAGCAAGAACCTGAGGCCAAGGAGGTTAGTTCTGGGTCACCTATAGGATAATCTGTCTATCAAAATCCATTCACTATTCCTGCCATGATTTAGCTTTGTGAAATCACCAAAACAGTTGATTATTTCTTTTTTCTCAAGCTCAATTTTTCATCTAAGTAAGTACTCACTCCTTGACTTCAGTTGCAGTAGATAATAAAGTTCCAAGATAGGAGCAAGGAATTTGCCATAACGATAAGACCGTTGAGTCAAGTAAGATGTATGTCTGTGTGTACTTAACTGTTAAGTCTAGTCATATGCCAGAGGAGAATAAAAGAGTAGACTGTAAAAAGAAATTCTATTCCTTTTGCATTGGTTAAAAGTCTATTAATTATAAAAAAAACATATTTTTGAGTAATTGTTTTTAAACTCTAAGTGTTTATTCAGCAAGCTATAAATCAGGATTCTTAATTTTATTGCCTCTTTCACCTATTATCATGATTAGAAATTTTGCAAACGATGCACCTTCTTCCTGCCTCAACTTCTCTTCCAAGTAAAGAATCACATAAAACATGTTGTTGCTAGAATTCCCAGGAGAAAAGAGAAGAGTGACTTCAGTTATAACCTCCTAACCTATTCAGTATGCCCTCAGCCAGCAAACTCATTCTCCTTTTGGCATTTGGAGGATTCTGTTATATCATTTGCCTTAAAAAAAAAATGCTACTAAGATAATGAAAATTAAGCATTTAGTGAGCTTCTTTTTTGCATTTATTTTATAACCTGAGAGAGGAAGGAAATCTGTTGAAACTTGAAGGTCTGTGCTTCGATCCACCTTGGTTGTACTAAATTGGTAACTTGACAAAATCCATGAGAACTGATTATTAAGGAGAAATGAGATGACACTGTTTCTCAACATTTGCGATCAAGAACCTCAAATTGGGACAGGCGTTCTGCTTCTAATTTCCCAGAGTTCTCTGCCTGCTGTACTGTCTTCCTACTTACTACCTTGTGTTTCTATTTCTTTGTTGAGCTCTTTCTCCTACTAGATTTTAAGCTTCTTATAACTCTTCTTTATGTTCCTACAACTGGATCAGGATATAATAAGAACGTAATGGGCTTCTGTTAATAAAACACAATTTTAAATTTAAAAGGAAAGTCAAAAGTGGTCATGATTTTAACAATGCTTAGGAAGCATGCCCTCTCCTTATGGGGGGGTTCCTAGGGAGACCCAGTTATCTTTACACCAAAATTTTGGTATTTCTGCCCTCTACAATGCAGTCAATTTGGAATGTCCTCAAATCTCTTCACATATAAGAGATGGAATAATAATAATGGTACCTGATGTTTTTATAGTCCTTTTGGGTTTACCATATTGATTTTTATGGCAATCTTTAAAGAAACTATTTGGCAAAACCTACTATTATCATTTTAAAGATTAAGGAACTGAATTCAAGGTGATAAAATTGTTTTTCTAGCCACACAGGAAGAAAGTGAGAAGGGTAGTTCAAAAATCAAGAAACTAGAGAGTGGGACTTCTCTCCAAACAGAGTATTGTTTTCACTACAGCCCCCTGTAACATTCTGGAAATAATGGAATCCACTGTTTACAATGAAAAAAAAAATCATTTTGGATCCAGATCAAAATTTGATGTTGTGGGTTTCTGCAATCTACCTTAGCTGAAAGGTAGTCATTTTTCATTTCAGGGCCAACACTTCTATAGCTGAAAGCAGTCTGTGCATTCATTTGAAATGAAGGATGGGAAGTTCCCTGAAAAGGTCTGAAGTCTTAATTCAATTGATATTGGCACAATAAACTCTAGGACTCATTCAAATACATTACTAAGACTTCTCATGCCAGCAGATTTGCAAAACTAGATGTGGAATTGCATCAAGTTCTTTCTGCTTTGTGTTTTAAGGTAAAGTGATACAGATCCCCTTTATTTAGATGAGAATTGAAGGGTTTTTCCTCAGTGATGGGTCTCCCTGTATGGGTGATGCCACAGGAAAAACAAAAGTGAAATATCCAATCCTTACTTACCCTTATAGTGTACATAGAAAAACTCCTGATTTTCCATACTAGAATGGGATGCACACATATGCAGCTGGCAGCAGGTGCTTGACCTGAAAGATTGCATCATTCCGTATTCTCATGATCATTTCACATACTCATGGCCTTTGACCAGAATTTATATACATCAGGGTAAAAATAAAGTTTTTGTTGCCATTTTTTAAACTCAATATTTTGGGACTGTGAAGACCTTGAAAACTAAATCTTTTGGGCACTACTCCTATTGCTACATTTATGTAAATTTAACCTAATTCTGACTCCCTCATTACTTTTCCTTAAAAATTTCTATGAGACTTAAGATTCCAAAGGGAGGACTGAATGCACTGTTTAAAAACTTGCTTCTAGATGTTTCAGAAAAAAAAAAGTAGTATAATTTGTTATCAGGATGATTATAGCTTCAAGTAGCAGTAACTTTTGATTCAACTTGTTTAACCAAAAAAAAAAAAAAGGCACTAAAGATATTAATTACCTCTTGTATTAAGAATCAGAGATATTAGAAAGTACTAAGCACGGTATAATCAGGACTCAGCAATAAATTTTTCTGTGCCTTGGATTCTCTTTTTCTGTGCCCTGGCTCCTGTCAGGGTTCAAGATGGTTGTACCAGGTCAGGATGACATAGCCAGATAATATAATGACCATGAGCAGAAAAATTGGGACTACTTTGCCGGTGACCTGAGAAAAAAAAAAAAAAAACTCTAGCCGGTGTCTGGGTCATTAGGCAAACATGTGACATAGACGTGCTTAAAGCAGTCATTGGCAAAAAACACTTGGACCATCATGGTTTGTTTTATATCAGTTTAGTACCTACCCCTGAGACTGGAATGAGACTCATTTCCCACTAAGGATAATGCTACAGAAAAAGGGTAGATATCTAGAGGAGGAAAGAACTTGGTGTGGTGGGAATTGCGGATATGATTTGATGTTAAGTGACCAACAGTGTTTGGGACAAAGGACAAAGTTTCCTCAACATTTTTGACACTTTTGCTACCTTACAAATTCTAGTTTTATCACTCTTATTATTGAGTGTTTAGTAGGAACTGTAGTAGGACTTGAAATATCTAAAAAAAGTAATATTACTGCTCAGGAAGAAAACAGTTTTTTCTGCACACTAAGAAAAGGTGATTTAAAAGAAGGAAATTCTCCAAATGGAAATATCCCTTAAGGACCACTGTTCCACGAACTAGTAAAGGTGAATGGCAACACTCCATATAAAATAACAAAAGACTAAAATTTCACCTATTTTTCATAAGGACATCATTTAGTGTAAATGCAGATGAACAGAGTAGAGAGACGTAAACAAGATTCCACTGGTCCCATATGAGGTTTGTGGTATTATAGGACTAAAGAGAGCTCACTTTTTTAATTGAAAACAAGGTAAGTAATTATCTGCAATTCTTGTATTAAAAAGGTAGTAATTAGACTGGATCCCCATTCTTGGGTCAATACTCCCAGCTCAAAACCTGATAGAATTCCCCAGTTTGATGTTAACATAATAAATAGAGCAGTATATGCCCAAGTCTATAGAAAGGCAAGGGGGTGATTGAGGATCTTGTTTCCATAATTTTTGCCTTTAGAGGGTGGGCACCATAGGTATTTTTTTTTACCATAGGTAATTTTAATAAATGGTCCCCACTTTGGGAACCTATTTGCCACTAGCATATCTTTAAAAAAGAACAGTTCTCATGGTAGCATTTGTCAATTGCCAGATATTGAAGTTTAAAGATTCAAGATGATGGAAAGTAACTCCCTACTTAAGTAATGGTTTGTTCCTAAGAAATATTATTTAAAAATGAAAATCCCAAAGATGTTAATAAATGGAAATGACTACTTAGAATATAGAGCAAGAGAAAAGATAAATGACATAAATGAAATTCAACTTCAAACATGTTTATTAAAATCAAAATGGTAAGGATGTAATGCCTGGAAGACACATCAGGACTTTACAATTTTATTGTTGTTGAGGACGAATGCTTGAAGTAAAGAACTCAGTGTTTCTACAGGGTTGTATAGTGTTTATGTTCATGGGTCAAGATGGTTATACTGATTCTAATTGTATATATACTCATATAAAGTTTAAAGCATTGAAAATAACTTGACCCTTCTTCATACCCATACAATATGAGAGACCAAAGACATGTTGAGTGGGAGATCATAACAAGAGGAAAGTTTGATTTTAAAAGCCATAGTGAATATGTAATTATAACTGCTTGAGTCTCACAGTACAATGGACTATAACTGCATATGTCATTTAGTTAACTCTCTTAAATCCTTTAGCAGAGAAGACTGCAAGAGCGTCTACCAGAGCACACTACTTAGTTTTTAGGTGACTCTGGTTTCCTATTTGGAAAACTTCTGTGAAGGTCAGTGTAAGATCCTGAGTGATAAAAGGATGAAGAAATAAGAAATTGCTGCTGGGAAACAACTGATTATCAGTAACAATTAAGGTTAGGAATGATCAACACAGATTTAGCAAGGAAGACAAAGCATTTATAACCTTATGCACAAAAAAGTTAAAGTTTGCACTGGATCAAGAAATATAGTTATGTCTTTAAAAAAATAATAAAGAAAAACTTGGCTTCGGCATCAGAAAGCTTGTTATACTACCATTTTTATTCTTCTTTTAATTTTATATAAAAGGTATATTTTCATTAGAGGAATTAGGTAGCTAATTCTCTGGAAAGATTCAGCTGTCACTGAGTAACACAATCTTTTCCTGCCCTCCACACTCATGCTGGCAGTGATTGAACTCCAGCTAAGAGTAGGTCGCATTTACTGGGACACTTTGGGCTGGAGTGACAGCTGACAGGATAGTAGTAACAGCTAAGGTGTCAAGCCATCCCTTCCCCAATTCCATTCACTTTGGGAACGTGCTAACTTGAAAGTCCATAAAGGTCATTTAAGAACAGGTAATGGTAGATAGCATACGTATCTCTTCCTCTTAAGAGTGCAAATAGTAACTCATTTTTAGTTAAGGTCATTACATTAAGTGATTTTTATAATCTTTGATACAAAATATCTTGGAAAAATATCCTAGTGCATGCATCATCTTGATGATCAAGCAATCAAAAGAATTCAATCAATTTACAATGTTTTTTTGTTTACAATGTTTCAACTCTTTATGTAGGGAATAGTGAATATCCTAGTTTGATATCAGATGTAACACACAAAAAAATAGATTAGATGTCAGTGTATGTAGGACTATATTTTCTACAGACAAAATCACTCACTGAATAACATTTCTTCTTGTTCTTAGATTTGACAATGTGAATAGATTGAGGTGATAGATTGAATAAAATCCACAGATCAACAATATGCAAAACAACACTGAATGAATTCAGCACAGCAAGGAATCATAATTGTGTACAACATGGTTCCTACTTTCAAAGATCTTCCTAATGTATTGGAAAGACAATTCTATCTAAATGTTATATCATAAAATATTACCTCAGTAGATAAATTTTACCTAAGTAAAATGATGATTTTGCCATTTCAGAAAGGCAGTGTGGCTTTCCAGAAATGAGCACTTGCCTTGGAGTCAAATGCTTTAATCATCTAAATAAGATACTGATTCTCTTCTTTAACTTCTCTGAATTCCACTTCCCTCATCTATATAGAGGCTGAACTAGATTATTTCCAAGTTTAAACATCCAGCAATTTATGATATTTTAAGAATATGAGCTATGTTTGTATAGTGATTTACAATGAAACTAACAGGAAAAAAAATGATAAATTATTTAAAATATTCCCCAGGATTTAAGAGAATTTAGGTCAAGAAAAGGATGTTCTTCATTTTAAAAATGTTTGAACAGTGATTTGGAATAAAAATATCCTTGCTTTGTGCCTTCCCATAAATGTAATTAGGGCATTTATAAATGAGTAAATTTTTATTATATTTAAGTAAGGCAAACTGAACTTCTATATGGTGTGACTATTTACACAAGAGGTATTTGCTTTTGGTTTATCCTATTGACTTCTGCCGATCCCCCAAGTGGTTTTAACCGAAGGCAAGGTTATCTTACCATCCTTGATTTGGGGCAATCAGCCATCACAAAACAATTCCTGGTAATAAACATTAGAAGAGAGGCCTGCAAACAGCTCCAGAATGATAAATAAGGATATCGTTTTCCAAATAGGAAACAGGAGGAGGTTAATTTAAAATAAACCACTATGCGGTTTCTTACAGAGTTATCATCACCTGCCTTTCAAAATAAGAGTAATCATTACATATGAGGGCAATTGTTCATCAGAACATCTTGTTTACTTGCCTGATTGTTCTCCCCAGGTATAAAGCTTTTCAACAGATCAATCAGGGGTTTTAATCTGCTTTTCAAGACTATTTAACAGGATAATTTGGTCAAATGTTTCATGTTATATCAATTGCCCTCCCTTTGTTTTCCCATCACAAATGCTTGCACTCAAAGAATTCAACCAGATTTGTCTGCATTCTGGCTCTTCCATGTTCCTGGAAAGTTGGGTAAATTTTTGAGTCTTCTTTTTCTTTTCTATGGAATGGATATATGTAGTCATACCTACTAACTCACTTAGTGGAAAGACAAATGTGTGTGCATGAGTGACGTCACACAAATATGTGACAAAGCTAGCTTTGTGACCAGAACAGTCATTGAATAAACAGTGGTTACTATTCTAACCTACAACAGTATTCAGTACCCTATGTGTCTCAATCTGACAGAGGTGAACGCTCTTGTATCTGTGTCTTTTAAAAAAAGAGTAAGTTTGGGTATGTCTTTACAGAAAGAATACATGCATCCCTGAAAAGAGAGAGACAAGCAATATTTTATTGGCGTCTTAGTCTGCTTGGTATTTTTTGTTATAGCTGCCTATAGTCTAGGTGACTTAAAAACACATTTTTCACAATTTTGGAGAATTAGAAGGTCAAGGTCAAGGGGCCAACAGATTCGCTAACTGGAGGGTCTGCTTCCTGCATCATAGATGAACATCTCATTTCTTCATATGGCAGAAAGGGTAAGGGAGCTCTCTGGGGTCTTCTATAAGACCACTAACCCCATTCATATGGGTTCCACTCTAATTACCTAATCAACCCTCAGCCTCCTCCCTCCACCTTTTAATATAATCACACTAGGGGTTAGTATGTCAACAAATAAATTTGGGGAAAACATATCATCCTATCTATAGATTTTAATTATACTATAAAACAGGAAAAGTATTGTGGGTGGTTGGGGGCAATTAGCTATAACCTGAACCCATGACCTCTCTGGCAGAACAATTCTATTTGGTAGCTTCAGTTGTGACATTTGGTTTGGTTATTTGTTGATATCACTGGATAGCATGAAGAAAAAAAAATGGGGTGGTAAGAGCAAGAAATACCTGGGGATAAGGTTGAAACAGGTTGTTGTAGCAGAGGAATGAGCAGGTAATAAGGAACTGGAATCCTTTAGGACTCAGCAATCCAAGTGGAGAGCAGAACAGGTGGATCTACTGAAACGTACTGCTGAGGGGAATAGCAGGCAAACAAAGTAGGAATGGTCTGCTGTACCATGAAGGAGGACTAGCTCTCTGGCCAGGGATTGAACTCATGCTGCAGTGGCTGACAATAATAGCTTGATTGTGCTGAGACTTGAATCCTTGAACCACCAGGAGGCCCCTTCATCCCACACTGTTAGGGAAAAAAGGCATTAACTATACATGTTTTTCAAGATGTAAAAGGATACACAGATGCTAAAGAAAGGAATCCTTAGACATGAGTAAAATGAAAGAAAACCTGGTGATGTTCAGCAGCCCATATACTGGGACCAACATTATCTCATCTGTGAAGAGTCTGAAAGAGCAGATTAAGCCCTTAATATAGAGCCTGCATAGATGCTCTCAATAAACACCTGTGGAAATGCTAATTTAACAACTCTTCTCAATTAACCAACTTGTGGGTCCTTGATACTCCTAGCTTATTCCCTTAATCATTATTAATTCCACTGCCTTTTAGCAAATGGATCAGAAATTTTAATAGAAGTAGAGAAGGCAAAGATAAAAATCTGTGAATTTTGTGGTTAGCAATCCCTCATATAGGCAGAGACAAGATTAGGGTGGGCCTAATGGTTAAAATCATGACGGAAGCTTTTTTTTAATGAAACTTTAAATGTGAGTCTTCCTTTTGCACCAGTCAAAAATGCAACAGTATTTTTGATGTTAAGAAATGTTGAGAAAAGTGAGATGTGTTTGTGGTTTTCTGCTTCACTTGACTGTCAAGAGGATTACAATGAAATAACCATTTAAAATAGAGAAATGGAAGAGCAGGCCCTACTCTGAACAAAGTGGCACTTGGAATGTTTCATGCATATCAGTCACTGGAATAGTTACTTAGGGGGCTCCTATCTTGAAGCCTGGAAAACTATGGGTAGAAGGAACCAGAACTGTAAAAGAGCCATCTATCTTCCTAGCCTTTAGACTCCCTCAAACCACCTTTTCTGGGTGTTCAAAATTAGCACTTCTCAAACTTGAATGTGCATATACATAACCTAGAAAGCATGTTAAAATATTCACACTAGTTCTTTGTACATGGGTTGTAGCATGAGAGTCTGCATTTCTCTACAGTCTCTCAAGTCATGCTGCTAGTTCTAGGACTACATTTTGAATAGCAGGCTTTGATATTTTTCTTCTTAATGTTCCTTATTTTTTGGTGACTGTACATTCTGTACTTTTCAAGACAGGCTCAATTTTATTGATATTTCATTATTTCCAACAAAATAAAATAGGTAACTAAATTAATTTTTATACCTTGGAGAGCCTGTTCACATAAGAGATTTCACTTATCATAAAATAGCATGTCAAACTAGATTATCTTGGTGTGGGGTTTAGAAAACAGGGCTTTCCTAAAGGGACCTACTGAATCTTTCCCCTATCTCTCCCTGTTTTATTTTATTTTTTGAAATTTCCCATTGCATTCCAGTACCCCATTTGTATTTGAATAACATCTTGGCTAGAACAAAGAAACTTTCTACCAGTCAAAGCAAAATGAGTCATCTTTGAAGCAAGAACTGTGTGATGGGTTAGGCATTACAGCTGGGGATAAGGGAGAATTTGACTTGGAAACTTTCTTGATGGTTAATCATTCTCTATGAAAAAAATAAATTTAAAAAAATATTTTCTTTGGTCTCTAGGCTCCAAGCTCTAGATCCCAATCTAATGCATTGATAGAGCAGTTTTCTTGCTCTGTCATTACCAGCTAGCTGTCTGACATTAGTCAAACAATGTTGTTACATCTTCTTGAGCTTCTGTTGATTGTGCTGTTGTTTTTTTAAGATTTATTTTATTTATTTATTCATAGAAGAACTGTGCTATTGAGGTGCAGGGGGTAGGAAGATTCACCAGAGAGAAAGTGGGGAGCAGATCAGGTGGATCTACTGGAACACACTGCTGAGGGGAGCAGCGGGTGAGTGGAGAGGTCTGCTGAGCCATGTGGATCACTTCCTTGGCAGGAAATGGAGCTCATGCTACAGTGGGTGGAGATAGCTTGATAGCTCGGAGACTTTAACCCATCAGAGAAGCTCCTGGTTGTGTTTTTAAAAGGGGGAATGTGATTAGGAAAGCTAATACATGCCATCTCAACTTTAAAAATTAAATGTGTCCAGCAAAGATCAGAGATTAGGTTTATCCAGACCCTATTTGGATTTCTAATATTAACAGTATCTTTAAAACTGCAACAATATGTCTCCACTTAGAACTAATTCTTAGGTTGAATGGGATGCTTGAATTCATCTTAGTACTTTTGACATCAAAGTTCACTTCAGTCGTTAAAATAAGCAATAGCTGTGAGAATAAGCATTTAGTATGATGTCTTCTTTCCCAAAATTCTCATTCTCTAAGATAGGAATGTGAAGTTAAAATAATATCCTCTACCTCATTAAAAGAGAACAGAAATCATAAAAGCATATACGTCAATTTGGTTTCTTCGAGACCTGAGCAAATACCTGATGAATAAGTGACTGAATTAAATGATGGACACATTTTGAGAAGCATATTACAGAAGAGAGTCTTTATCCTAGACTGCAACAAAAGTTACTACAATCTTTTCCAGTCTTTGAATTCATAATTTTTGAGGTGATACTACATCAAACTTTTGGATAAATTCAAATTCTGGGCAGAAGCACAAAACATTACTACAGAAAAGGTAAAAACCATTTACAAACTACTTCTCGGAAACATTCTTAAGAAAGTTTACTTAAAGTGTATGTTGAAGAGAGGAAATATTTATATGAAACACCCCAGTGAGTCACAAAAAATACCCCCTTATCACCACAATCACTCTCAAATAATATCACCCAGATGGAAAAAAATCACAGTCCCCAACAAACGCGATGTTTCCACTCCCCATTTCCCAGAAAATTCATGAATACAGACTGAGGAGTTCAGATTGCAATCATGTAAAGATAAGTACGTGAGAACCCCAAATACCATGAAACCTGGATCTCTGTGTGTCTGACTATGGTTCAAAGGCTTCATTCTAGGAAGCAATTAAAATCTGTCTTAACTTTGAAGTTTTTGAAATGTAAAATAAAATCCAAGAAACGATATTTTCTTGATGATTACATTTCCTTTTTCTAACACTTATTTCTAGATGAGAATTGCTGAAATGTGTTGTTTTCAAAAGTTCTAATTAGAGGGCCAACCTTAATAATTGTGTATACTAGACACCAGCTGGTGAAAGAATTAAGCAGAATAGAAAACTTTGAAATTGGTGTCTTAATAGGGAAAAAACTTTCAATCAATTACCTTTACCTATATTCCATATTTAAAGAGTTTCACAACCCAAACTTTGTGGATTGTGCCCAAAGGGCTTTTTATGGATAATTTATTGCTGTATCATAGCTACTCTACTCTTTCAACCATAAACTCAGTTTCTACATAAGAAAGAAAATAGTCTGTTAAAAAATATGGAGATAATTTGTCTTTGGTAGACTCTCTCTTTGTAGGCTACCCAAGGGAGATAAAATGGATTCTGCCAACACTAACTAGAGTCTTAAATTTTTTTAGTTGCTTAGTTTTCTAAAGTCATCCCTTTCAGCTATCATTTTCATAGAATGTCATATACTTAATCTTAGTAACAAATCAAGATTACTAGCTAGAACAAATATATAAAGAGGATTTAATTATTCTTTTACTGTTCATGAATTAATAATAGAAGCATTTTTTTTCTCATTGCATTTGTAATAAATAAGGGTAGACACGCCTTTCTGAGTACAAATTCCAGTAACTCAGAACCACAATGGGACTAAAGAATTTTCACTATTTCCTAAACTTAAGAGTTGCTCTTTCAAAAAGATCACTGTTGAAGATGTTCAAAATCATCAAATGGCTGTATGTGACCTTTAATGAAAAAAAAATCTGAAGGTTAGAATAAATCACTATTTTTTTTTTACCATGAAGTTATAATTCTCTTGCTACAGTGAACATTCTGCTACTCAGAATTTTGTTGGTAAAACTATATTAATCAAAACTGATCTACTCTACCCTGCCTGCTTTCAAGTTCACAGTGTTACGGAACTATATTTAATAACTGTTGTAAAATAAAACTGAGGACTTGGAAGATTCTGAATTCCTTTCTTAAACATCAAGAGATTAATTAACTCACAGATTATCTGCCTCAGATGAACTCTTAGTTAACTAAGACTTTTGAGGAATCAGAATACCCAAATGTCATTCATGTAAATAAAATTGCTCTGAAAATTCGCAAAGTTATAGAAAAGATTCCTAAAATCAAGTGAGAAGACAACAATGTAGAAAACAAAATAAATTATCATTGATTTCTGAAGCTTTGGCATAGTACTTATTTTTATAATTATAAATTATTTAACACATGAGAAGTAAATGAGGATTAAAAAAACCTAAAATTAGAAGGGAACTAGAGAATGAGTTCAGTCCCTTCATTTTAAAGTTGAGGAAAAGCCAAAGCCCACAGGTTAAGTGATTAGGATGGGAACAACATCCAAGTGTGATTTCCCATTCAATATATATCCCATAACAGAAAAACATACACACACACTAAGAGTTGTTCTTAGAGCTTATATGGGTTGTGCTTGGGTGGAGGGTACTAGCATTTGAAGGGCCTCTTGAGTATAGACCATTGGTCTAGACAATGTGTTTATTGCAATGATCTTATAACAAGTAGGAGGAAGGCACTCAGCCCAGTTTAGAGGTAAAGAATATGAAGCTCTGAGAGGTCATCCTGATTCCATGTGTTTCTACTATATTTGTCTTACTACAGAGCCGTCCTGTTTCTCAGCCCACTGGTTGACTTCTTATTCAGCGAATGCATGCACAACCTCTCCTTTGTGCCAAAATCCCTCCTGGGCATTGGCTGTGCAGTGAGGAACCAGAGTCTTGACCTGTGCCCTCAGGGAGCCAGGGCACAGAGGTCAGAGTGCTGTTTCTTAACTCAAGCTTATCTCCTTCAGTCTTCAGTGATAGAAAGACTCACTTTAAACAAGAGTTTTGGAAACTCTGATAATGAGCAAATCTTCAATAAAATCACTTGAGAACTTAATTATCAACTTCTCATACTCTACATCCCTGCTGAAAACTTATAATGCACATGGTTTCAGTAACAACTGGCAAAAATATTTTACACTGTGGTTTTCCACGAATGGAAAAAATGAATTTCAGAATGTCTTAGGATTAAATATTTTCTTAAAATGTTTCATTTTCATGGGATCCATGCATGTAAATATAGTAGAATTTAAACACAGCACAGTGTTTTTAAAGTATATTTATTTTTAGGCTATTAAACAGAAATCAATTAGGGAAGAAAAGTAATAGTAACTTATGGGCCATCGTAACCACATTAACATTAATGTAACAGTATATAGTCTAAAATACTATTATGAAATACAAACCATTTCAACCAACATAAACCATTAAATCTTACATTTAGTATATATTCTGTGAATAAAATAATACAGCATCCATATGATCCAGCAATCCCACTCCTAGGAATATACCCAAAAGACACAAATACACTGATTCAAAAGAATACCTGCACCCCTATGTTTATAGCAGCAC
>JAGFMF010011629.1:4468343-4559167 GCA_019455555.1 Galemys pyrenaicus
TGGTGAGATGGTGATGGGGAATACATGGGGATTACAATTAATGGCAAGTATATGTAAATTTTAAAATATTTTAATAAAAGAAAAAAAAATAAAATAAAATAATACAGCAGTCAAGAGAATAAGTAGGTTTGGCATATGGGCTTTATCCAAGCATTTTATGAATAGTCACTTTCAAACACATGAACATAACTTGGTTTTGTGTTTGAAAATAGTGCTAATCAGTCTAACACCAACAAGTGCCTATATATACAGCTCAGATAAAAATGATGCATGTCCAAGGAGGCTGTCTACACTGTCTAGATGAGATTGAACCTTGATTTGCAGCCACAGCTGCTAATGGCAAAGCATACAGCTATTTTCAACCACTGCACTTAGATTCACATTCTTCTGTTCTCTCTTGTACTTTAAAAAGCACCAGGACTCTTGCATGCCTCCACTGTGTTCTGGCAGGCCATCATTCTACAGACTGATTTTAATTTAAGCTTAGGCATGTCATCACAAGTTTGTAGTAGAGTTATCTAAAATCTTCCGAAACGTGATGACTGTGTTCTTGAGGCACACATGCAGGATGTCACGCGAAAAATTGTAGATCACTTTGGAGAGTTTAACACTGTGGCCCAGAGTGATGAGAAGTGCAAAGTAGATGTGTATATCCACATAACAAAGATTTTCTACAGTTGCAGAGATGAAAAGTGCCGCCCATCAACACTCTGGCCCACGATGCGCTGACAAGGATACATAGTGAAATGTCAGTGACATGCTCCGGGGAAAGTAAGTCTGGATGGGGAAAGTTCTGCCTCTTCGGTGCTTTCATGGTAGTTGAACCAGCTCAAGTATTTCTTCTGTAAAGGTTTCCCTAATCCATAAAGGAGAGTTGATCCTTTCCTCCTTATATCTTTACAAAACCCCAGACATGCCCTTTTTATTCTATAAATTTGCATTCTTCTCCTCTACTAAACTCTAGGCTCTTTAAAAGCAGCCTCTATTGCTTTAAATTACTAAGCACATTGTGTAGTGCCTGACAGAAATTTTGTTGCTTGCACATGATAGATAGAAGGATAGGTGGATGAAAGATGGGGAGGAAATGACAATCTTAAGCTGAATATTGACTGGGTCTGGAAGTGCTGAATTGGAACTAACTTATTCTATGTTCCTATGTGTGTCAATCTGGAAAGTGAAAAGGAGTGATGCAATATCTCAGCCATTTCAAATGACACCCCTGCCTCTTGATAAGAGAGCTACTGAAAGAGAAGAAGCTGCCTCCATTTTAAGAAAAGTTCCTCTGCATCAACTCCTCTCCTGGTATGAGGAGAAAAAAAATGTTATTATTGTGTCAAGATCTAGTGACATAGGAAAATAATAAGGGTGATCTAGAAAAGAATAGGAGTTTTTAGATTTGACACATTTAGGGTCAATTAGAACTTTGCTGATTACTAATTAGTGGAGTGACTTTTGACAAACTGTTTGGTCTCGCTGAGTTTCTGGTTCTTCATGCATAAATTGAAAATTATAATACCAGGGGCCTCCCTGGTGACTCAGGATTCATTTCCAGCACTATCAAGCTATTATCAGCCACTACAACATGAAATCCATCCCCATCCTGGGAGCTGACCCACATGGAGCAGCAGACCTCTCCTGTCTGGCCCGCTGCTCCCCTCAGCAGTGTATTTCAGTAGATCTATCTGTTCTGCTCCCCAATCTGTCTCTGCTGAATTCTCTCACACCATACTTCAGGCCAACACCCTAGTACTTATATGCCTGGATAAATAAAATAAATACTTTAAAAAAGAGAAAATTATAATACCAACCTGTATGATGGCTGTAATAATTCAAAAGTGCAGAGAGGCAATCAAGGCATATTTCTATTTAGCATCTACAATCAGGCACAATGTTATATGAAGAGGGCCTATATATTCTTAGGCAATTATCAGATGAAATGAGATAGCTACAGAAAAGGTCCACACTGGAGAGAAAGAGCCACATAACCTCTAATATGAAGGTGAAATTGGATAGTTGAGGGACTATGAATTTAATGGACTCACACATACATACATATGTAAGTACGTACATGCATACACACATACAAAGGAACATGGTTGCTGTGGCTTTTAAAGGATAATGTTCAGGTATTCTGTTGACATTAATCTTCTAGTTATTTAAGGTTAAATGTGGACTCACAATGTCTCTGAGTTGATTACAGCCTCATGAGTCCTAGCACTAGGTCCTTAAGATGTTTATCTTTTCTTTTTTCAGAACAAGTAAAATTGGCCTCGAGAATAAACAAGTGACCTAAGAGAAATGTGCCTGATGAATCACTCTGAATGTTGTTGAACAATTCACGGACTGTTATAGCTACAAGAACCCCATGTCCCAAACTCAACTGTTTGACTATTACATTCTCCCTCCTTTCTGCCTAGCCCTGAGATGACCCCCCCTACTAAAATTGACAGATGTTGCAGAGACCCTGGCTGTTTATCTTACAGGATAGTCCTCCCAAGCCCACCAACCATTACTCCCCTAAGTGGCCTGTTTTTTACAATCAAACTTATCATCTCTGTATACTAACCTGTTTTCATAATTTAATCCAGAATCCTTAGCTCAGTCAAATCTTAGCAGATCTGGTGGCTTAAGTGATTTAAAACAAAATCTGATGACTTCGTACATTTGATTGAAGCAAGCTATTAATTTACATAAATAGTTAATTTTCAATAACACTTAGATCTTGGGGTTTTCCTCAACTCATCCCTCCCCTGGTCCAAAGAATATCAGGGACCACCAACTTGTGTCCCAGTAGCAGTTATACATTAAAATTAGCTTAAAATACAATGAACTTGTTGGATACCAGGGAAATACAATATTAGAAAATCAAATCAAATCAAGATAGAGTTTGAGGAAATTATCTTTGAAAACAGATCATATACACTCATCTCAATTCTTAATTGATTTAAATCATTCTCAGTAGTAGTAGCAGGTGTCTCAATATATTTTTGATCATATAAATACATATATAAATAATGATATAAAATTATGAAATACAGCATGCAGTTTGATAAGAATGTATTCAAGTGGGTTGTACAGTCCTTCCCCTAAGTGATATTGCACTAAATTCTGAGGGTAATGAGGATTGGAAGGAACCCTCGAAAAAAAATGGAATCTTATCCCTTTGAAAGGACTATACGAGTGATTTCAAAGAAGAGTGCTTTGAGTGATTTCCAGTCTTTCTTGGAGGAGAACAGAACAGAGAGTATAATCTTAAAACCTAATGAGAAGGGACATAAGATTGAAATAAAGAGGTGGAAAAGTATACCTTTCAAGACGAATTGCTTAAAAAGCCTCAAACTGAGGGGGAAACACTTTTGAGAAGATTTGAAATAAAAAGAACAGAATACAAATGTGATCATTGTGGGAGCAGATTATGACCACTTGGGCAGACAAGGACCCAGAAGTTATCTCAAAACTATATCAGACATTGAATGGAGGAGGGAGAGACTTAATGCTGATGGTTTCACTGTCTAAAAATAGCAACTTGAAAGTTCTCGATTCTATAATTTTCAAGCTAAGCTTGTCCTCAAGAAAAACACCACTGTTCCATTCACTCACTCACTCATCCATCCATCCATCCATTCATCCATCCATTCTATGAATACCTACTGTATAACTACTTTTCTCAGGAACTGGGAATGTAAAAATAAATTAAAAGAATAACCTAAAAATCAAATTAACATGCCAAAATATTGCGGGAAGTGCATTAACAGAAATATGCAGTAAAAGGTGCTAAGAGAAGGTTGCAAGGAAGAGTCTCTGAAGAAGGCCAGGAAAGGATGATGCAGAAGAAAGGACAGCTAGGTAGACCTGGAAGGTAGCTCAGGTAGGGGCAGAGGCATGAAGAAGAACCGTATACTTAAGAAACAAAAAAGTTCGGTGTGTCTGGCACCTCTTAAAGGGGTCAGGTGAAAGATGTGGCTGAGGAAGTGAACATGCTTAATTTGTGTCCAGTGCATTAAGGAAACTATAATCAAACCTAAATTTTAAGTGGTTCACGATGTCTCTAGTGTAGAAAATACACTGGGGGAGAGCAGGAGAAAGGGTGGTTTCTCATATTGACTTCATTTTTTTTTTTTTGGCAAGGTTTCAAATTTATCCCATCAGAGAAATCCTGTAGACAAAATGTTTTTAGATATCATATGGCACTTGATAAGCTCTCTTGTCAACAAATTTCAGAATTCTATACAGATGACAGTACAATTAAGTACATTAATCATTAGGCCTCAACCTACCTTTCCAGTCTTTCCTTTACCCACTACACCTCCCATGCTCCAGTCATTAAATTCCTTGCTGATCCCTGTACACACCTTGTGTGTTCCAGGCTCATTGACTTTGTTCACCATGTTCTCTCCATCCTTTCATCATCTAGTGATTGAAATTCTGTCCATTGTTTCGTGAGGCACCTCCCCAGACATATTTGTTTACTGGTCTTATGATCCTTGCTTTATTCAATCTTGCATTATAGTCATATGAGTAATTACTGAATAGTACCTACCACATTTTAGTGTACATGAGGGTAACAACTTTGCCATATTCCTTGGCAAGCTGAGTGTGATTTGTATAATAATACCACCGACAATGTCTTGAGTGCTTTTATGCCAGACACTAAAAAGTCCTTTGCATCCCTCTCTCCTCGCTTTTTTTTTTTGCTTCCAAGTGCAATTCAATAACTAGTTAAAAGTTAAAATACAACAGTCACCAGATCCAAGTTACTTGTAACTGTAACAGTTACTATCTGTGTGGTATAGGGCAAGTTACTTAACCTCTCTGAGTCTACATTTTCTCATTGTAAACTCTGAGAATATGATGATTGAAGGAAATTATTTTAAATGTACGTGGTTCAGTACCTGACACATTGTAAGTACTCAGAATATAAATAATCGTGAACCACTTGTTAAACTCAATCCACTGATACTAGAAGACACAAAAATGCCTATTTTCCCCTCTCATGCAGTACACAATTGAGTGGGAACCAAAACCTAGCAATGCTACTTAGTTTTGATAAATACACTGATAGCTGAAAACAGTGAAATGACAAATTAACACTATAAACCCTTCACACTCATATTGATATTACAGAAATACTATATGAAGGTTAAATCATTTTTCTAATGTGCCACACTTAGATTAAATTCTTGTAACACATTCATATTTTATACAAAATATTTCAATTGTCCCTAAAATCTGTTTTTAAGCAATGGAAAGAAATCACCCTGAGACTACATTAGGAAGAAAATGAAGAAGTTAAAAATTTTTTAAATGATTTGTTGGTAAAATTTTCAACTCTTCTTTTCATCCATTAACTCCTCTTCTTCAAATAAGACATATAGGAGCATATAAGACATATAGAAAGATCCACAGAATCTTGGCACTTGGGATGACCCATAACTGTCATTTATCGTAGAGAGGAAAGAAAGGGTGCAGAACCCTGAGCTTTCATCTTTGACAGGATCTGATGTGTTGGCTTCTTTTACGTTGTAACTTTTCTCCATCCTCTACCATTCTGCTCTCAGTCTTGAGAGACTGACCTGTGGGAACCACCTTCAAAAGCGCTCCTGTCCTCAAGCATCTAGCTGGGCTCCACCAATGGGAGGCATCATCTAAAGATGCCAGTTTGATGAACAGTGAGTTGATATATTTATTCCTCAACTTCTGCTCTGCTAAATTCTGCTAAACTCAAGTCTTCTCCTCTTATCAGATCTCAGTGTCCTTTTTGACATCGTTCTTCTTTTGCGCATCTAGCCCTGCAGATTGCAAGACTAGTCCCTGAGTATTTCACTGTTTCTTACTGGATTTGTCTTACTCTGTCTTTACTTGTAAATTGTCCACTCTCTAGACTCTTCTCAATTAGTCTACTTTGAGTATGCCATGTAGGACTTGTTGGCATCCTGCCTAACTCTTAGTTTCTAGCTCAGTAGTTTTTTTTTTTTTTCCCATACAATGTAGAATGAAGCATGGATAGAAGAAGATTGATTTTATGAGAATGGGTTTTAGTTCTTTATTCAAAAATTATATTTTCTTGGAAAAATGTTGATGGTTAAGAATTGACTGCAACTCAGTCTCTTTTGTGATGACATTGCAAGTTCTTTGTAAAATGGTTCAGAAAAAGATTGGTATTTTTCCTGGGTGAATTGCTATTAGCACCACATATCCTTTTCTTAGTTCTTGTCCTCTTCTGATGAAAATGAAAAGCGGGTTTTCAGTGTGATGTTGGAAACACAAAACAATGAGATAAACTCACAAATAAAATCTATCTTAAGAATAAACCAGAAGTCCTTGAGTACAATATTTCAACTATAACATCCAAGAAGATAGAGAAGGCTGAAAGGAAAAAAAACCAATGGGGATAAGTTTTTTTTACATATGCTATAATAGTTTTTCTTTTATAAAAGTCATGAAAGAACAGATGAGAAGGGTGGGGAGAATAGGTGGGAAGATAAGACACGCATGCTTGATGCTAAAGAAAAGACTATTTGTACCTAGTACATTGTAGAAACTATTCAGGAACAGTTCGGCCATGTAAAAATATGACCCTGTAATACTGCCAAGGTCAATCAGCCCATACTTATGTACTTAGAAAGTGCTGACCTTACAGGACACTGCTGGTATTCTACTAGTTTTATACCTGCAACTGTAATCATTTGGAAGATACTTTTGAATCCTAATAATTTAATTGCTCAGAAACCATGATATAAAACTCACACCTTGGTTTTTTCCTGATAGATATACTTTAAAGAGATACCATATAAGTCTAAAGTAGCTATCCAGTCTCTCTATCACAGAACCGTATTGTTGTTATTTGAGTATCAGTTATTGCTATTTGATATTTTTCTTGTTTGTATGTATTGATTTGATTTGACTTTATTTCTTTAATAGAAGTTAAACTCCCTAAGAACAGATATGCTTTTAATTTACTGCTTGCTGGATAAATTAATAAAATACTGACTCTTATAAATAGCAATCTGTAGAAAGTTACCCTTTAAATTTCCAATTTATGTAGCACCCCCAAAAACAACTATGGTGTCTATGTTAAAGGTATATTTACAGCTCCTCCATTTTCCAAGAAATTTAATTTAAAATCCCCTGTACATATGTGAACTGTATGTTGAAAAAAATACATATTTTTTTTACAAATATTAAAAACTTTTAAAAATTTTAAGTTTATAATCAAATTTCCTTCCAAAGAATCAGATTTAGGACACTTATGTATTATTTGATTTTGTATCAGGAACTGACATTACATTTATAATTTATAGAAGAAAAAGTGAAATCATGAAAACAAATCTTGTAACATACCGCCTTGAAGACAATTATTGAGCCACATTAGAACCTGAATTCATAACAAATAATGATTTTATTTACTCTCTGTGTTTCTATTATCAAAGTAATGAAATGTCTCCCAGATTTCAGTTTCTATCGCAACCCACCCCAAAAATATGTTTTGCAACCACCTTTCTACCCATAACCATCCACCCTATTAAGCGTTTTCTGTCCAATAATATTTTTAGCCTGAGCCAACTTTCAGGTTGTAGTGGATACTAACAGGGAAAGGAACAATTTATTGGGACATGATTAAAAAGTTTGAAGATAGTTGGGGGAGGGTAACTTGAGGAAAAGAGGGTAGAGATCTAAAATGATCTCTTCTGCTTCCTAGCTTCTCCCAAGAAGTAGGGCACTTAAATGCTTCTGTCTACACAGATCTAGAAGACATGTATTGGAAGTACTGGAGTACCAAGTATCCCCAAGTCTGAACTGGAATTTTGCCTACTAGTCCATGAAGATTTTCACTGGGTACATCCTGAAGCCTTTTTGGAGATTGCAGGTCATAAATGTGGATGATTAATTGCCTATGTTGCAACCAAAACTAATGTTTTTTCCAGAACATTCAAACTAGAGGGTGAAGCAAGATCCCAGCGGGTGACAGGAGAAATCACTGTTAGGGAGTTTGACAGTGATGGCTTAAGAAAGATTGAGCCTAATAAACAGGTCTGCAAGGTAGAACAACAAAGGGATTAGACTAGACAATAAAAATTTGTTACAGGTTATGAAAGGCACCTAATAAATTTAAAAGGATACAGGCTATAAGACAGTGACTTAGGTAAAGTAGAAGAGGAATATGTTAAGCAATTGTTGAGAAAAGTTCAAAACTTGATTTCTAAGTAAAATTAACCCAATGATACAGGAATATAGCAATAGTAGGGTGTCTTCCCCATATAGATACTTTTAGTTATCTGCTATCTATACGTGAAAATAAATAACTTATCAGTTCCCTCTTCTGCTTTATCAACTCTGATCTCCACCCTTGGTGTTGTAACATTACATATATACTAAATCTTGCACTATACTTACTGCAGAAGGTCTGCCCAGAACTGAGTAAAGAGAGGCCATATATTCTTCAAGAGCTCACATTTGTTGGATCAATATCAGAGAATATGGTTTAAGATTTCTTTGAGTATCCAAGCCCTTCTTTTGCAAATGAGATTGTTCTCTCTCTCTCTGTCTCTCTCTGTCTCTCTATTTCTCTGTCTCTGTCTCTGTCTCTGTCTCTCTCTCTCTTTCCTCTTCTCTCCCTCCCTACCTATTATCTTAAACATATCTACCTTATACCCATAGCTATGGATGTCTCTAACCAATATAAGTTGTTCCATAAATGCTTGTACAAAGATAGTTGCTTATTTACATTTTTTTAAATGTTTAATTACTATTCTAGATCCCATATGCCTTCTTCCCTGGAGATTAGTCTTTACCTGAGGATCCCAAGCTTTCTCCTCCCACAAACTCCCTACCCAGTGTAAAGAGGCTACCATAAAGCAGAGAGAGAACTGGTGGCAGATCAGTGCTCTGTTGCTACTGCTCCTGCTTCTCACTGTTGAAGGCCACCTTAGATAGCAGCAGCAGAATTTGCTAGTCCAGAATGCACTGTATTGCACTCTTCAGTTCTTAAGTTAGTTATGTGTGGTCTGTATTAGGGAACACAGCAATGGCTGTTATACACATACAAACAGTTCCTAATGCAAGCTAGTTTCATGGGGCTAGTTTAGATCCATTCTTGGTGTGGACTAAATCTTGGGCCCTCGACCCCCTTCATTTCCCTCCTCCATGATTTACACAAAGGGTACTCTCTTGACTTTTACTTCCACACCTTCCAGATTTTTCTTACAGTGGTTATTCTCAGTGGAACAGCCCTCAGTGATATAGCCAAGTTGATATGTCCTTCTAACTGAGGTTCCCAAGTAATTTAAGATATATAGACTAATGAAGTAAAATTGAGAACCCAGAAATAAACCCACACTTCTATGGACACTTAATCTACAACAATGGAGTCAAACATATGAATTGGAGAAAGGAAAGTATCTTCAATTAATGATGTTAAGAAAACAGGAAGGCCAAATATAAAAACATGAAGATGGATCACTCGCTCATACTAAGCACAAAAATTAACTCAAAATGAAGTAAAGACTTGGATTTAATATCTGAAATCATAAAATATTTAGATGAAAACATAGGCAAAATACTCCCTGATATAGATCCAGTGATTTTTTGTGGATTCATCTCCACTACCAAATAAATAAAAGAATATAATTAATCAGGACTATATCAAACTGAAAAGCTTCTGCACCGCAAAAGAAATGATTACTAAAACAAAAGATACCTTATTGAATGGGATAAAATATTTGCACATCATCCATCTGACAAAAAGCTGATATCTAAGAGCTACAAAAAAATATATACAACTCAACAAAAAGAAAACAAATGACCCAATCAAAAACGGGCAGAGGAGCTAAACAAGCACTTCTCCAAAGACAATACCGATGGCCAACAGGTACATGAGAAAATGTTCAAGGTATCATATTTGTACTTTTCTAAATCAAGTCTCTCTCTCTGACATTGGATACAGATGACTAACTTTTGTTTGTCTTGATTTCTCACCTGACTCCAAGATGATTTTTTTTTCATGACCTAAATTATGAAGTCTCTGGCACTTCTCCCTCCAAAGAAAAAGAAAGACACGAACTGTAGCTATGATTGGTCACCAATGAATAAAGCACCCCTGTACATCTGCTTCCTAAATTATAAATAGTTATGACACAGTACAAACCGCTGTCTTTAGATGTCTTAAAACTTCTTGTCTTTTTGATTTACTGCAAAGCAAAACTTTGTAGTCACAGGACTCTTTTGGATGTAAATAACAGAAATCTAACAGTATCTAGCAAAAGGCAAAACATGAGTTTATTAGTTCACCTGACTGAATTCCAAGTATGCCTAAGTCATAGCTTTCTCTTTCTATACTTCATGTCTGCACAAATTGGTTTTTCTTTAAGTACTGACCTAAGGTTCTCACCATGTGGCAGAAAATGTAGAGAAGCCCTCGTTTTCACAGGACTTGATCCAAAGAAAGAGAGATCAGTTTTATTTCCTGTTTCTGTGCACCAAATCTCCTGAATGCTCTGCTTGGCTCTGCTTGGGTCACTGCACACCTGTCAATCATTGTGATAGAGGAATGAATGGATTTCTGTGACTCGCCAAGTCTATTATGATTCTCCTTTATGTGTAAGCAAGTGATGATGTGCAATGTGAGATGACCATAGGAGCATGTGGTATGAGGACCAATAGTTCCCAGTAGCAAAAGAAAACTTGGGTATTAAAACAGATAAGAGGGTGTCACAATGGGTCTCACTAAGCCTTTTCATGGCTGAGTTTCCAAGGTTCTTCTGAGAACCACAGTCCATCCAGTCCTGGATGTAGCTTTATCAGGCACTCAGGTAAGCAGAAAAATACTCAGTACAAAATTTTGACCTTATATTCAGAGATTTAAACTGGGTCTCTTGGGCTCAACTGCAGGCTCCTTGGTTCTACTGTGTTGTCACATGTGCAAGTTGGAAAGCCAGGAAGAGCTTTATTGACTTTTGTGCCAGAGCGTAGGATTTGAAAAGTCATTTGTTCTGCAATCTTTCAGAAGGATAGGGGCCAGGTAATATGATCTTCTTCTGCTGTGGTATTACTGGAAAGAGGACTGGACTTCTGTTCTAGTTACATTTTCTGGTAATAGGTAATTGAGGCATAGGGCAACTTATTTCACCTCTTTGGAACTCGGCTTTCTAATGCATTGAGTGAGGTGTTATGCTGGTTGATCGCCAGTATTGTTGATCTTTCAGCTCTGAATTGCTGAGCTTTAACTTTTTTCCTTGTTTTCAATTGATACATGATCTGTAAAAGATGATACCATTACAAGAGGTGGAGGAAAGTCATCAAACAGATGAGCTAGACAGGATAGCTAAAAGAAAAAAAAGACCTATGACTATCTTTTATTTGTTTTAATTTCTCTAAAAAGTATGTCAACTCCAAATGACATTCTTTTCTTTTGAATTTAAAAAAATTTTGTTTATTTTAATGACTATTTAAGAAAGACTTTATACAAGTCCAGTGAAGCAGCTTCAAAAATAAATAGATAAAGCACCTTAAGAGTTATAACAAGCAAGTGCAATGAGTCAACTTTGTTTTGACCCTGTTTTGAACCAGTTGAAAAATATGTTTTGCACAATTTGAGGGAAATTGGATATTATTTAACTATTAGACAATATTAAGGAATTACTATAATTTTCTTAAATGTGACAATATCACTATTATTTTAAATTGTGGGGGAAAGTGAGATTGTACTTATTTTTTAGTAACATATACTTAAAATATTTAAGGTTATATGTCATGGTATCTGAGGTTCATTTTCAAATTCTTGAGCAAAGAACAAATTATAAAAATCAACTGTGACGAAATCATAGCAATGATAAATCTCTGAGAAGGTGCAATGGCTGATCCTTATACTGTTCTCCCAACTTTTATATAAATTTGAAACTTTTAAAAATCTTGATTGAAAGCATTTGATTGTCCTTTAAAGTTCAAGTGTGCTTACTAGCTTATTTCAAGTACAATTCTAGTTTATCATTTTCCCAGGCAAAATGACACTTGTCATTCAATCAGACAAAATATGGCACTGGATTTTCAACCGTAGCAATGTAAGTTATGAGGTAGTAAAGTGACTGTTTCCTATGAAACAATAGCATCTTTAATATTAAGCACAGCCCATCCATACAAACACTTGACTCCTTACAGCTTTTGCTCATCGTGTTGATGGGGCCAAATGAAGAAGTGGTTTTGTGACTACACTCTGAAGACAATTTCCCGAGTTGGGATTCTCTTGTCCTGCCACTTAGCACTGAGTGACCTCGAACAAGTAGCTTAACACCCTGTGCATCAGTTTCCCCAGCTGCAAAATGTGGACAAATCACTATGAGTAATCACTTCTATGATGGTCCTTTGAGGATTAGGAGTATAATTCTGTACTTAGCAAAGTCCTAGCACTTAATAAGTGTTTGTTATTATTTATATATTTTGCTATAGGAAAGCCAGCAAAGATCAGTGTTGATATTCAGGGAAGGAAATATTTTTACATTTCAAGTTCAGAAGATGTGTGGTGCCCTAATGTGAATAGCACCGAGACACAGATTTTTAAAAATAGAAAAGGCATTGTGGTATTTCGTCCATGTTAGTAATTTCCCAAACTAAGGGGCTTAGTCAAGGGCTTCTCCAAATGCTAGAAAACTAGCATGTGAGAAAAGAAATTTCTCAAGACTCTCTAAAAATAACATCATTTTCCCAACAACTTCAGGCTGGAAATACATTTGATAGATCCTTCATGGTACTTGGCAGACACGTTAAAATGATGGTGTGGTTATTACAAAATAGCTTGCAATCATTTATAACCAACTAATACTCCTTCATTATCTTATGTACCTATTATAAGTGCTTATTCAAAACCAAGTACCTAGTCTCTTTGTAATATGTGAGTTTCCCATTATCTATGACCTTGTAAAATTAAATATTGCCCAGGAATACAAAAAAAATAAATTCTTTCAAATGCAGATATTAACAAATATCCTTTCCCATACCAAAACTTATCATGAAAATTCAATACTACTCAAATTTATCTAATAAAATGTTGGAGAAACTGCCAAAGACTCAGGTTTTATTTTTGTAGTCTGCCTTTATTTAAATGACACAGGCATTTTTCTCAAAGTACATCTTTTCCTTCTTAGAAAGGTGTGTGGTGGACAATTTCTCTATTGAAGATACTTCCCAGATGTCTTTGCCAAGCACAATACTTTGCACATCACAAAGAGCCATTTGAAATAATTTGTATAGGGCCTCCCTGGTGGCGCAGTGGGTTAAGCAACGCACCATGAAGCAAACCACAGTCACTGCAGCACGAGTTCGATACCTGCTGCCGGCCAGGGAGGGGACCCACATGGCGCAGCAGACCTCTCCTGCTGTGCCCGCTGCTCCCCTCAGCAGTGTACTTCCGTTGGTCTGCCTGTTCTGCTCCCTGCTCTCTGTGGTGAATCCTCTCACCCACCCACCCCCACCTCTGGCCTGTACCCCAGTGCTTGCATACATAAATAAATAAATCTTTTAAATAAAATAAAATAATTTGTATAATTGAAATTTTTGTATTGTCAGAATACGCATAAAGAAAATCTTTAGTGTCTTGGAACAACTGCAAGAAGCTAATATCTAAACCAGCCCTTCGGATTCTTTTGTCAAGGAGACACCAGGCAGAAGAGATGAAATGATTTGGACTGGAGTCTGTTATCCTTCTGAATTCAACTTAAATTGGGGAAATTTGTTCTTCTCAGGGAGCCGTTGTTGTCCCTTTGGAAACAAGGTCACTTCAGTTCAAGTCCTGTCACTCTGCAAACAAGTCCTACTGCAGCGTAGCACAAAATAGAAGCTGTTCAGACAGGCGGAGTCTGGAAAAAGATGGACTCGAAGCTCCCTTTGGTCCTAGGGATTCAGTATCTGGTTGGGGTTGAGGTGACAGCTCTTCAAGTGTCACAAAGCTCTGTGAAGGGAAAAGTTGGGGTACTGATTCCATCCTCAAAATTGTCAGCCAGCACACTTTTAAATAAACAAGCCCAGGTTAATTCAGCATGCATACTGGAGCGAACTAGTAAGTTGAAGACATTTTGATAATAAGATTAATGTTTTATTTATCACTTCCAACTATTGTTGTCACTCTTTTCTAACAATTTTTAAGTTTTTGATTTTCTATACCAGTTATAGCACCAAGGAGAATCTTGAAAGTATCTAACACTGTAAATCGATAGGACATGATAGGCATGCTTTCAAATTATTGAATATTCAGCTCTGTCTTTTTTGGCTCCTTAATATCATCATTTTAAAACATATTTGAATGTCTACACAATTACATATATATATTTACAAAAAATCTCCAGTACTTATAAACCTACAAATATTATTATTAGCAGATTATAATTTTATGCCATTTCTTCAATTTCTTTATAGTCATTGTTTCTCATGAATGTATTTCTAGCTGTCGTTGACATATCCCTCCATTCTGGCCTCATCTGGCAACTGAGCAAATTTGCAAACCTAATGAAAATGGGAAAGAACCCTGGTTCCAGGTCAATCATTGCGTGTGACACTCTGTCCCTGTGAGGTCCTATTCGCCCAAGCATTTACTTAGCGGTCCAAAAGTCCTACCAGGAGTGTGACTACACTCTCCAGTGGCAAAGCATGCAAATTTGGACACAGCAGCTGTCTGCTCCTGAAGACAGCTGGAAATAACCATGTCTGATAGGATCAGCTATCAGAGGCCAGGCAGCTCTGTTGTGTGTAAACAGCATGCTATCTCTGAGACTCTGAGACAGTGACACAAGCAGCCCCAGGCTCAACCTGTCCTCAAAATAGCAGTGAAGAAACTTCACATACAGTCTTGCCCAAGCAGAATGATAATTTAGCGCTGAAAAGTCCCTTGGAGTTCATGACACATATCCCTCTAGTTTTGCAGATTAGAAAAATAACAGCAGCAAAAGCATTAGATCAGGAGAGATGAAGAACTATGTGATTTATAATTGTCATATAATCGTGCAAAGATATATGACTAAACCCTCTGGGATCCATATAGATTTCCTTCTATTGTGCTTAAATAATGCATGTGTTCCCTCCCCAAAAGCCAAATCTGCATTTCAATAAAAATTCATAAGACTTAGCCTTTGATATAAGAGTGAATATCTGAATCTAATCTCAAACCAAGTATTCCCTTGAGTTCATATGCAGACTGAAGGATGCACCAGAACCCCAAAATTTGCACACTCTAAGGAGGTTCTGCCATCTGTCACTTAAAGACAAAGAATACTCTTAGTGTGAAAGAACTTTAATAGACTAGAGAAAGAAGAGAAGAAAGAATAACAAATTTCCAATAAAAACCCAGTTACTTATCTCACGGGTAAATTCCCAACCAGAGTTGGCCAAAACTGAGATCACTGAGGCCCAAAAACTTGCCACGAGTCCAAGACACCTCCTGGCAGGAAACAATAGAAAACTGGTAGAAAGGAGGGAGTGAGAAAGTCCGAAAGTCCTACCAGGATTGTATCACTCCATAGGGAGTGAGAAAGTTTGGGACAAAGGAGCAAAATCAAATTACAAGTCAAGGTAACAGCTGCCACTGTCAGCCTGTGGGTCTCTCACCTACATCTCTTGTAAGTGTCTTACATACACACGTTTCAACTCCATTGTCTCCTTTCTTGTCCCCCAAGTTCCCAGTGCAGATCCAAAGCTGAGAAGCAAGTGTGACTTCTTCATATGTCTCTCTGCTCCAAATGTCATGTCCAAGTCTCCTTTAGCTTCTCTTCGCACACTCAGCTCCACTCTTCATTAGGTGAGGCAGGGAACATGGAACTTCCTTTTTTAATGGAGATTTTACTGTTATACTAGGACGTAGGGCTACTAAGAGTATTGATGCCATTGTTACTTCATGCCAGCTTTTGTCTGGGTCCAGACCCTGAAATTACAAAGACAAAAGACATGATGATCTAAAAATGTTCAGAGTCTAGTGTCAGAAACAGATATATCAGCAACTAATTGAGATGTTTTAAGTGCCATATGGATGATTTATGTGAAGAGCAATATTAGCATATGAAAAGGACTCACTAGAGATGAGGAGAAAATCAAATAAGACAGCACAGAAAATCTCATAATTCAGATAAAGTCCTAGAGTAACATTTGAATTCTCTGTTAGGGAGTGAGAAAGTGAGGGCCAGGAAGGTGGTGGTGCACAGAAGGAATTTTAGGCAGGAAGGATGAGTGCCACCATGGTCTTTCTCTGATTCTTCTAGTCTATAACCTAATGTTAAAATTTCATAAACAGACTCTGTTCTCAGGGTATCTTCAGAAGCAATAGGCATGAACTCCATGTCTGCATTCTCTTTCACTCTTGGAGACCCTTATTGCTTATTTCCAGATTGGTATTTATGTTCTGGTTGCTTGGAATTGTCAGAAATTTCAATGTCTTTGTGTCCAAAATTTCCCTTTTGTAAGGACACCTGACCTGTTGGATGAGGGCCCACCTTAATGATTTCACTTTGACTTGGTTATGTACAAATAAGGTACATTCTGAGGCAATGGGGTTAGGATTACAACAGTAAATGACAGGGAACCAATTCAGTCAACTGATAACAGAGTATATGTCTATCAGTAAGTTTGGGCAGCATTTGTTTTACTCTTTTTTTTTTTCTACAATGAATTATTAGCACTAACAGAATTTTTAAATGCTACTGTTAAAATGTTTCTCCAAAATTGCATGCCTCAGAAAGCCTTGTTTACAGTTGAAATGAAAACAATTTTATTTCATCTATGTCTCTTCCCATTTTTAATACCACCTCCATTTCTACTGTCTAAGACTAAGCATAAGGCTTCAAAAAGAAAATTTAATGTTCCCTATATAAAGGAGAAGTTTAGAGATTGACACTCTGGATAATTACATGTGTTATGTATACTATAGGAGCTATAGACCTTGAGGTTATGATTTTCCTTTGGAATTTTTGTTTCATTGTGAATTCCTAAACTGCATTGATAAAGGGAAAAATATGAATTTTTGTGTAACTTTCAAGTACTGTTGATTTGGAGGAACGCTGCCAGTTTCAGAGCTTGCTGGTCAAATCTAAAGCTGCTATTACACATTTTTTTTTTTTTTTTTTTGGACTGGTACATCACTACTAAGTAGGAATCCTGGGTGTAGAAAAAATTACTACAGAGGTAAAACATTTTATATGATATGTAGACTTCTGTCTTGTATAGAAATCAGATTATACTTAAATGCAATAGAGTAACGATTTGTAAAATGAACAACGAATTTATAGTCACAAAATAATTAGTTCATGTACTTTTTTAAATTGGACTTTTTGGAAGCCAGGGTGTGCTCTGTTTGTAATTATAAAATGACTGGCTTTAGGGATATACTATACAAAGTTCAAAAATTTATATAAGAAGGGCCTCCCTGGTGGCGCAGTGGGTTAAGCAAACAGCAGCCACCGCAGTGCGAGTTCAATCCCTGCTGCCGGCCAGGGGGGGGACCCACATGGCGCAGCAGACCTCTCCTGCTGTGCCCACTGCTCCCCTCAGCAGTGTGCTTCTGTTGATCTGCCTGTTCTGCTCCCAGCTCTTTGTGGTGAATCCTCTCAACACCCCCCCACACCTCTGGCCTGTACCCCAGTGCTTGTATGCATAAATAAATAAATCTTTAAAAAAAAAAATTTATATAAGAAAAGCTTAGGCTTACAGATTGTTTTGAAATACATTGCCTAAAAGCGCTAATCACCTGACTTTAAGCTTTATAGTTCATTCACGGGTGGATTGTTTTGTAAAATTAATTATTTATACCTAATATATGTCATTCACACATTATGTTGGATGGCCTGTGTGGTCAATGTTTTACAATAATCAATGATTATTGATCTAGTTTCCTGAAATAAATCAGGTACAAAAAACTATCAGGGTCTTTACTAGTTTTCCTGGGGATGCTATAGAATAGCAAAAGTAAATTATAGAGGAAGGGTTGATGGTTTATACCTTGGAAGGTGAAAAAATTATCATTCGTTATGTTAAGCAATGTCTTATAGCAATATGTAGATAACTTTAGTGATTGCTTCATAAGCCAACTATCCTAAAGAGAAAAATAATTATTTCATTTATTTATTCACCTAAGTAAAGGCTAGGAAATTTTTAGACCAATGCTAGTATGAAAATGTATCACTGAAATTTATTAGTGCTCAGAGCTAGAGACCTTACCTATAAATATAGATTTAAATAGTTGCATGCTTGGTTATCTCTGATAAGTTAAATCAGATAAGATATTTAATATATAATTCTCCACTGTATGTTGGAAGAAAGTCTACCCATCTTTCTGTTTCTGTCAATTGGAGCTTGGATGGGAAATTAAAAGTTAATTTTGTCTTTGTCCTTTTGTCTTTTTCTTATCAGCAATGCCTGGGAGGCATGGTGAAGTATGCTGAAAGTGACCTTCAATTTACTCATATCATCTTAACACAAGTGAGCCAGGCTTTCCACTTATAATTCTCATTATTAGCCACAAGAAAAGGAGCTGTTTTCGTAGGAAATGCACATCAGCCAAAAATATACAGGTATTTTATATATCTCACGTGTGATTGCTTAAAGAGGACTGCAGGGGTCGAGAGCCAATAGAGAAAGTGATGTGTGAAGGAAAGAAAATAATAACCTAAACTGCCACTATGCAGAGGGGAAGTGATTTACCCAAGGGTATAAGCAGCTCTTCTCTTCGGGGGCACAGACCAAGAAGAAACAGGGGTCTTGGCTTCTAGTGCAGAATGCTTTCCCCATTGCCTGAGTTTACAAAAGAGCAAACACGCTTCCCTTTTCAAATGGGGCAAGATAACAAATTGGTTTAGGTGCCGCACAGCCATGTGTCAGCGTGTCAGTTGTTTCTTTACCTCTGCCCTATTCATATTTTTGTCTCTCACAACTCAAGTCAGAAGGCACTGCTCGTAAGGACACAAAGTGGCTCCATGTCAACTTTCCCCCTGTAAATTATTTTTATGAGCATACCAACCAAGGACATATCTAAAACACATGATTGCTTTTGGCATCGAACCCACTCTTCTCTTCTCCCGGCCCCCTTCTATTTTATGGGTAAAAAAGACTTTCTAGTCATTCTTCTCAGACGGGGTCCTTGAAACTTCTGTCATGTATAATGTTAATACATCATCTAGTGAAAAAAAAAAAAAAGAAGAAGAAGAAAGAAAGAAGTAGTCTGATGAAAGCAGGCATCTAGGAGTTCAGGCTCCTGAAATCTACTCCCACTTCTTAGATATAGGAAACATGTGAGTTCAGGCTATTCCTGTATCACTTTTCACTCCTTGCTAAAAAACTGATTTTAGATGAAAGTCCTGCTTCAAAGTTCCTAGGTTAAAAATAATAGAACCACAAGTTTCTTGCCTCTCTGGCTAAATAGACAGATGGGCTGCTAATGACTTGGTTGAACATTTGATGGAAGGTGCTGGGTAAAAACCTGCCTGCGATTTACTGAGTAACCACTACACTATGTGTTCAGTAAACACAGCTCAGGGCATCTGAATTCAGCAAAGGACACAGCACTGCAGTCTGTGCCCTTGGGAGCCTTCTTTATAAACATGCCAGAACAGAGATAGTGACCTCATGCTTCCCGGGGAACATCTTCATTATGTTGTCCTGAAGTCACCTCAAACTCAACACGTCCAAAATAGAACACAGTCCTCCTCACACCTCATGGGGATCACATCGTTTCCCCTTTTGCTAGGACTAGAAATGTCATTTTCATGCCAATGACCAGTGGTTCTGGGTTGGTACTGCCCATGTCTATACTTTCCATTTCTTTTCTAACACCACTACTGTGGTGCAAAGTGTCATTGTCTCTTGTTTCACAAATGGTGTGCAAAACCACATTTTCCTTCATCCTCCCACCTTCAGCTTTGCTAAAGGGGTAGCTTCCTAAAACATATTTATTTGTGAATCACTTACCCCTAAACTTTTAGTGGTTCTTGGCTGCCTGCAAAATAAATCCTCAGTTATGGAGGCAAACCCATTCCATTATTTGAGCCCAGTATGCTTTTTTCCAGCTTGTTTGTGATTAGAACATCTATTCCATAAATTAAATTTGTCAAATATACTTTATGTTCTTTATCCTCCATGTCTATTCTCAGTCTATCCCTGTAACAAAATTCTCTTTAATTTTCCACCACCTTTTAAGATCTTACCAAGAACAAGTATCAATAATTGGGTTGTCTAACCCAAGATGGAATCCTAGCAGGTGTCCCTCATTCACTCATGTTGTCAAATCATAAAACAAGTAAAGATAAAATAATATGATATGGGAATGGTTGGCTGGGAAGACTTCCCTACAATGTTCCATATTATATGTTCTGAAGACAGATTCAAACTATAAGGAGGCCCTCCCTCCCGCCATATGTATATGTGTGTGTGTATACACATATATTGTGCATATATAACTGAAATTAGGGATGGAAGTGCTACAGGAAGTGGAGATAGGTGGATGGAAATGTGAAATGAAGGTTTCCAGTGGCGATTTTTGTCTCACAATAAATCTTGACTGAAACACACTCCACTGAAACACATTGCTGAGGGGAGCAGCAGGCGAGGCAGGAGAGGTCTACTGCATCGTGTGGGTCACCTCCCTGGCTGGGGATCGAACTCGTGCTATAATGGCTGTGGATGCTTCATAATGGGGTGCTTACCCCCTTGTGCCACCATGGAGGCACTCAGGGGGCATTTTTAATAATAGTTTTATTTTAATACTCAAAACACACACCACTGTATAGGAAGCTTATATTGAGTCAAATAAACTTTTCATTTTCTTATACTTCATGTTGTTTCCTCCAAATGTATTTATCAGAGGACATTTTAAGGGAGGGGTGGGAAATGCCAGTTACACAAGAAAAATCTATCCTCTGCCCGACTGAAGAAATTGTTCAAACAGAGGGCATTCTTTCATAAGCACTGCATCCTAACATACCAGGGTCAGTAAGGGCTTAGGTTATTAGTTATGTAATCCCTAGTTCCTCAAACTGCAGTTTTGATTTGAACACACAGTTTCAATTAGTTACTTCGGTTTTTTGTTTCTACCTATATTTCAGTTTTAGATACAAGAGAGGTTCAAATTATCACAGCATGTCAGGGCTACTCCTGATCTTGCAAAGAATACATCTGGCCCCTGAGAGGTGACTTTGCCACAACCACAGCCCCAGGTCTGACGCTTTCTTCATACCACCACTGTGTTCATCAAAAAGATATGCTGAGGTTCTAGTTCCTCATATCTTTGACTGTGAACTTATTTGGAAATAGAGCTTTGGCACACATGATCAAGATGCCAGGTAAGGTGAGGTGGTGTTGCAGTAGGTAAGCCCTTGATCCCAGATGACTGGGATTCTATGAGGCGAGGGGAGACACAGAGCTAGACACACAGAGATAAGACCAGATGATGGCAGAGGTAACCCAAGACATCTCAGGCATTCACAGCTCCCACCAGAATCTAAGAAGAGGCAAGAAAAGCTTCTCTCCAGAGATCCAGAAGCAGTATAGTCCCCTTAACTTGATTTTGAAATTCTAGCCTCCAGAACTGTGAGGACATGTTTCTGTTATTTTAAACCACCTTACTTTATTCCAACAGAATTTGGAAACTAATAGACCACTTTCTCTCTTTTGGTTGCTCATTTTTATTTTTATCATGTTCTCTTGGGGAATATCAGAACAAAATGGCTTGGGTAGCGTCTGGATGCCAGAGACTGCCTTGACACTAGATGAAATCATCAGCACTCTACACACTGATCCTGATATTCATCTCCTTTGGCCTTTGGGGCCAATATCATCCACAATGTCACACCAAGTCTCTCTACTGGTATTTTTTATTCAGTGAGCACTTTAAAAGGTCACCTCTGGGTGCCTGTCCAAGCTGTGGAATGGCAGAGCAGGACAGACTGGGCCTACCCCTGGAGCTTGCTGGAAGTACAATGACGTGAAATTAATTTTGAAAGTATACGATTTCTGAAGAATATTTATTTAATATTAATCACATGTCCAGAACTGTAAGGTACCTTACATTTGCATCTCATTCAATTTTCACAAAATCCCTTCAAAGTTGTTTCTACCATTATCTACACCATTTTATAAGTTGTAGACACTGAGGCACAGAAAGGTGAAGTTACTTATCCATGATCATACCACAAGAAAAGAATGAAGCTGGGGTTTCAAATTATATACAACAGACTCCAAAGTCTAAGAATTCCCCTCTATTATAGTAGATGATGTTGAACTCTCCAATAACCTTACAAACTTACCTTGGAAAACCCCAAATATATAAGTCCTTTTAAAATAGAGGACCAGTCCCTTTTCTAGACTCATCTCTTGTCATCAATCCCCACCCACTCCACACACAGATACGCACTCACTCATTCACTAACTATAGAAAAATGTTCACATTCCCAGAAATACACAAGTTCTTTCATCCCACTCCATTTTCTGCCTCCTGTTCTTTTGACCTCCAATGTCCATCTCCCATGCCCTAAGCACAGCACAAACATCTTGCTGTTCCTCATGTCCCAGAGGAAACATCAATTTCTCTGAACCCCACGCTCCCCACAGGTAATTCCTTCCTCTGGTCTTTTGTTCCTACTTTGCTCTGGAACTGGGCTGGGTCTAGGGTGAAGATTGTGAGTCACCTGAGCACCATGATTGAGGAGATCCTCATTCTTACAGTTGAGGGGTAGAATAACTACAAAGCTATTAATTTGTATTTGCTCGCAGGAAGTCCTTTCTCCTAGAACAGATTCTGTTAGGATGGGGGTAGTCGCAATACAGAAAGGGTGAAGTGTGGGGATTACCCACCCAGACAAGGAAGAGAGTAGAATTGGATGGATCTGGTGAGTGGCAGGATGCAGATAAGCACTATTCTGTGACAAAGTTCTGAAGGCAATAGGATCACAGCATGGGGATATGTTCATGTATCTAGACAGTTGGTCTTAGACATCAGTGTACCAGATCTGCGAGAATCTGGTGGTCTGTGTGTGCCATGGAAGTAGCAGGGTTTCCAGACTTCAAGTAAACAGCCGGGCTTGGAACACCGACATTCAAGAATAGCCTATGTGGACCGAAGATGCCTGAGGCCTCCTTCCCATATGCTCTGGGGTATGAAAAACCACATGATCTTTGTATCTGAATTACACCATGACAAAACAGAAAGAGACCTTCAATAATGATGGAGTTTGAACTTCCAGGTGCCCTGAATGTTAAACGTCCAAAGTCTGACTTAATCTCATTTACAGAAAGTAAAGACAAAGGATATTTATTGTAAGTACACCTCAGTTTGTGAGCCATGATTCATATCCCAAACACTTGCTTCCCTGACTGTCTTCATCACTGAATCCCAAGGTTTTCCAGGACAAAAGCTGATATTGTTTTGTCTTTGCATTCTCAGCTGTTACAAGGTGCCTATTGCAAAGCAGGCCCTAAACAAAGCCTGCTAAATGGATGAATGAATAAATGAGTCAATCAATCAAGCTATTAATCAGTCTCCAAGGACTGTTCATGCCCTTAGAGTCTATGAAGGAAATGCAAAATTCCCAGATTCCAATTCAGCCCTCCTTCCCACCAAAAAAGCCCAGGGTAGAAAGAGGAGAGAGAAAAGGGACCGGAGATTCCTAACTTATAAAGACATTTTCCTTTCTTAGACTTTTGATTCCTGGGTATGACTGAAACTTCTTCTTTTATTTGGTATAATATTATTTTCCCTCAGGCAATTTGAGAAATCAAAGATTAGGGTGGATGCATACATCAGAGACTTTGATGGAGAACTGCTGGAGCTGCCAGGAAGGTATGGAAGCAGTTCTGCGTCTCTAATTTTCTTCATGCTGACTAAAAATTCAGAGCTTTCCTAACTGGTTCTTCCAGATGCGCCAATTCTGGAAGGTTATGTCCAGGATAATTTGGGAACTTCTGCTCAGGATTGTGCAACAAATTATTGTATACTTATTTGGCTTCTAAACACCAGGACACAAAAGAATATTCTAGGATTGCCTATATTCACAAGACTTCATGTCATTTATTTTAGATACAATCATTAGGAATTCTCCAAAGAGGAGATATAATTCCCTAAGAAACAAATATCTGGAACATATTCTAGGGGACAATAGGGGAGGAAAACACCAACAACTCTCTCACAAGTTAATTAACAGACTGTGTTTCTCTTTCCAAACTCTTGAGAGGGTAGCCCTCTCAATGAGGCAGGTTGACAATTTGATAAAAGGCAAATTGTATCAGAGAAAACCCAGACTTATCTGACAAACAGAGGGGTTTTATTCTTCTATTACAAGAACTCAAGAGAGCCTTTATATTCTCCTACCAAAGTTGTTTTAGCTGCTAATAATTTTTTTTTCTCTTAGAGAAAGTTATAAACTGGCTATTAGTCCCCAATTCCAAAGATCCTACCAGCTTATTAGTCATCTATAGCTGAAGTGTCTTGACTCTTTCAAGACAGGAAACTCCACTAGCCTAGAGCTCTTCTTCCTCCCACACCCTTTTTGAGGTACAAGTCATCCCATTTCTGCTCCTTTTAGGTTCCTCTGGAGTCAGAAGGATTAGGAAATGGACATGACAGCAGCTCCAGCCCCACCCAGGCCAGGGCTCCCAGCCAGGTTACTCATAAGTGGTCAGTGTCCGTATGCTGCCACTGAGTCACAGGTCTTCCACTGCCAGCCCCAAATCTCGGACACAGAAGGACAAGGACGCAGGGGCCCAATTTTAGAGACTGGCGAGCCAGCATGGCATGGTGACCAGGGTTCACCCACTCCTGGGTTCAAGTCACCCACTCTGGGTTAAGTCTAGAAAGTCTAGAGAGACACAGAGTTTGAAACCATGAGAAATCAAGAGAGAATTGGAGAGAAAAATGCTATAAAATGTATGGGAGAAAAAACAAGCTTGTCTCTTTAAAAAAAAATTTGTGATTTCTAATGCAAACTATATTTCTTTATAATATTTGTGAGCCCAAAATCATGGCTTTTAGTGTTAGGACAAAACTATAATTCCTATATCAAGGAATAAAAATCCTTAAAATCTCTTAAGATGCTCAGCTTTCACTTTTGAAGTTTAACAGCAGTTTGTACACTGTCCCAACTTCTTCCTCTAAAACAAGCCTGTTTGCCCTCAAGTGTTAGCAATCCTGACATGTTAGATTTGTTTCTCCTCCTCTATTTCTAGGCTTTTCAGTTTGGTCTAATTGATCATGCTTTTTAAAGCTGCAAATTGACTGTGGCTCTACCTTGCGTGATTCTTGACACACCCTATTTATTTAAACAGACACTTAGAAAATGGAAGGTTTCATTTACCACATTGTAAGTTTGGGCAAATTCACCATTCATTCTAGTTGAAAGACACATCATCGACTGACATCCTAACTTCCATTATTTCCTCACTTAAGATTCTTTGACTCAAAATGTGAATAAAGCAATTCAGTACTTGTGCTGTGAGCAAAGCACCTTTTATTTGTGGACCATTGTTGGCTGATGCACTTCTTCAGCATTATCTTAAGAAGGTATGGGTCAATATCCTGATATAAATGTGATTCTAGACAACCTAGAACCCGGTCCTTTTATTCTCTTTTCGTGTTCAGTTGCTCATAGAATCCATTTCAAACAAAATAATAAAAATGATCATGAAATAGGCTAGGTAAGGGGGTAAGAAGACAGAAACGTTTGCAAGTTGCGAACAGGAAAAAGAAATTAGGACAACAAGGTTTCCGGAAGACTGCAAACACATTCATAAACAAACAGACACTGGCCTGGAACAATTCTCATGTTTGTCTTTGTTTTGATGGTGCAATGTGGTACAGTGGTCTGACCAACTGAGAATCCAGGACCTGAATTTTCAGTTTTGCCTCAGACTTACTGTTCTGTACTGGATGGCCTTGGACTGGATGGCCTTGGACAGGGTTTCTTGATCTGAGAGATAGGCAGATTTCCTGATTGCAAGGCTCAATGTTTATAAGCAGAAAGGTTACAGATGGGTGAAGGGCATTATTACAACCAAAGCAAGGCTGTCATTAAGAACAATCCAAGCCTGGAGTTTTATTTTCACTTGTACATTTAGAGTCAAACACCAGTCTTCTCTGTTCTGTCTGGTGTTTTTGGTGTGTTTGTTTGTTGAGTCCCTGATAATCTAGGCTGCTTGGCAAAGAGTGAGGAGTGCATATGAACAAAGGGATATTGACTGGTTTTGGTAGTTTTCTACATTTTGTGGATCCATTCTTCCCATCCCTTTTTATTTTTCCTTAAGACTTTATATTCCTAAGTTTTATAATTAACATAATTAACCATTTCTCCTCAAAAATAATGTATATGTTATAAAGTAAGACATTCAAATCTATCTTAATTTCTCTTTAAGTGCAAACACGTTTAAGAAAGTCCCACCAATATTTAAACCCTATACTGCTTGGAGTTGTTTAGTTTTGCCAAGGTTGCTGATCAGTGAAATCCAGAAATAGTTAAATAACTCCAAGCCCATGGTAAAAAGAAGTAAAATAAACTGACCTTGTGAGTTAAAGACATCAAAACTGAAACATAATTAAGTTTTTGTTTGGAATTTTTAAAGTACATACTATACTTTTTGAATTGGGTTTTCATCTCAAAATTGGAGTCAAATAAACTTAGAAATAACTAGACTTTCTTTGATTTCAAAGTGTATATTTTAATAAGAAAATTATTACTTTTTTTTTTTAAATCATGTAATCATTCAAGAGGAACTGTGTCAAAATGATTGCTATTAAGCCTAATGAGTAAGTTACAAAATTTAAAAGCTAATTCTTTAAAATGTATATTGTTATTTTTAGTCATTTTTTTTTTAACTTGGAGTATTGTTTTCCATTTGGAGTTGATTTTTGCCTGAGAGAGGCTAGAAATGTGGTGTGAACCAGCAATAACTTTTCTGCCCCCTCTCTTTCTACTTCAAATCGTTTGCCTTCCTGTTCATCATATTTTTCTGTCCTCTCTTCCCATGCCTCCTTTTGACTCCCATCTGCTTGCATATCTACTATATGCCTGGCAGGGGTATGCTGAGTACCTTCAGTTGAAAGGTCCCAGTGTCTGCAGAAAGCAACTCAGGAAGAAAGAGGACAAGAAACACCCCTTGGCTATACAAGAAGGGGCTCAGAATACTTGCAAGACAGGAAGCTAACCAGGTCACAGGAAGTAAGATTTCAAGGAAATATCTCAGAGAGGGGAGTTTTGAACTGATACTCAAGAGACATGTAATGATAAACCAAGAAATTAAAGAGAAAGAAGATTGGAAACAGCAAACAGAGAAGTACAGAAAGAGAATGCCTGTGGATGCATCTAATTTATTTGGAGGCAAGGAGGAAATGGGGTGGGAGTAGGAGATAAAGCTGAATATGTGTGCCCAGAACCTTCCATGTCATTCTAGAGAATTTGGGTTGGTTGCTTTGGGCTCATGAAAGTCACTGAAGGTTCGTAGTTACAAGCATTAAAGGACTAATTTGTCTTTTAGCAAGATGATTTCTTCTAGAGGTCTAGCAGGGGTGGGGCTTGAAACTAAGAGCTTCCGGGAGATACCATGTCATATGAGTGTGAATTTTCTTTCAGTAGAATCCTGTGCCCACGTGTTCATTCATGCAACAGGCCTTTATTGAACATCTATTTTATGCAAGGCCCCTGTGGTTCGTTGTCTTAAAATAAAAAGACGTAAGACAATTATTGTCTCAGCCTCCTCCCAAATGCCATTGTTTTCATCAGGCAAATTTGCCTTTGTCTGAACCTCACCATGGACCTGCATGAATAGTTTTTCATACTCATTCATGTACAGTTTGATTCCACTTTTCTAAAGCTCCCTTTCTCTTGTCCTGAAGTTAGATAGATCTACTCAGTTTAATAGCATCTGTTCTCCCTCTTCTTTAAGAATCTTTCAGTATGAATGACTAACCATTAACAAGATCTGTAACAAAATGGAAAGCAAAACTTTTTCAGTCCTGTAAATCTGCACAATTCGTTCATCTAGGTGGATGAATTTCCTTCATTTCCAAGAACATTCAAAGTGCAGGAAGTTAATTTAAAAGAAAAAAAGCTGTTTAAACATTCTTATTCTAATTCCACTTGTAGGAAATAAAGAAGGATAGAAATTAACACCTATCTCAGTGGAGTGTCCTGAGAAATCACTGTGTGAAAAGACAGAGCGTGATCTCAATCAGAAGCTTCTGCAATGAGATTTTAGAACCAAATATAGCACCCATACACTGACTTGGCTTTTAAGTGGAAACAATCAATCCTACAATTAAATTTCTGGGGCTTTTAGATAAAATAAAATCCAAAATAATCTTTATTTGTATCTTACACCAATTTCTTTAAATTTTAGAAATGGTAGCCCTTGACTATTATGCAGTGTTTTCTAATGGCACTTGTATGAAACAATTCCATTTTCAAAAACTAGGAAAACCTTTCAGTTAAAATAGCATAAGAAAATATACAAAAAAAATGGAAATTCAGGTAGCACAATTTGAAAAAAAAAAGAATGTAATATGAGAAACAATAGTAGAAAGCTAAATGAAGAAATTGTAGTTCCTATATTAATAATGCAAGAACCATATACATTTATTCATAATAATTGACTGAAGATAATTTGCTGTGCAATAATTGAACCAGAACTAATTGTTGCTTTATGCATTTTATTTTAATACTAACCTATTATAAAGATTTTCATAATAAAATTTAATGTCAAAATTAAATGTAATATTAATGTCTGATTTTTCATTATACATGCAACACACATACCATTGGAAATTATGAACGAATCAACAAAAAACACTTTTTAAATGATCTTTGCTTAAATAGATTTAATGGAAGTTTTAATATATAAATTTGATAATATATAAATGTTTGTTTAATGTATTTAGACATTAAATATTTAGTAAAAGATAAATTTATAAATATAAAATCTTTTTAACTGCTATGTAATTTGCTATGTACTTGTTACATAGCAAATAGTTAACAGTAATTTTGGAAAACCAGTTGCTAGTAGATGGTTAGTATATGGAGGAAATGCATTCATCCCTCAGTATCTGCAGTGGGAAAGTTTTCAGGAACTCTGTGGATATCAAAATACTTGGATACTCAAGTTCCTTATGTAAAATGGCATCTTCTTTGCACATTATCTGCATAATCCTATGTGTACTTTAAATCATCTCTAAATCACTTAGAATGCTCAATACCATTTAAGTACTGTGTAAATAGTTGCCATAATATATTATTAAGGAAACAGTGACAAAATGAAAACAGTCTATATGTGTTTAGCACAGATGTAACCATCACAGGTAAAACTACACAGTTTTTATTTTCAATTGTAGGTAATTGTCATTTTGACACTTGCAATGCTGACCTCATATATCACAAGCTCCTGAAACATACAGACATTTTGTTAATGTAAGTAGACAGAATAAGGGGAACCCCAGGACCCACAAACATGTCTGCTCTAAATGACTTCTGCTATTCACTGCATAAAGACAAAACACAGTCCAGTTGTATAAGAACTTCAGTAGAAAAGTACTCTAATAGAATTAGTATGCAATAGAAAGAAAAGAAAGAATATAATTTTTTCCCAATGAAACACCCAAAGTTTCCTATCATTTGTGGGTAAATACCCAGTCAGACAGGCTTGGCTCAAAGTAGGGTCACTGAGGCCTGAAAGCTTGTTACACGCAATACACATACCATGGTCACAAGTCTAAGGCACCTTCTGGTGTGAACCCATAGGAAAGAGGCAGAGGGGCCAGGAAGATCTGGAAGGAAAAGAGCAAAATCAAAGCACAAGTCAAGATAAAGCCTGCCATTGTCAGTCTCCTCATGGGTCTTTCATCCACATCTCTTTTAGTGTCTCCTGGTCCAAAGCTGAGAAGCAAGCGCAGATTCTTTCTCATGTGTCTCCCTCCATGTGCACTCTGGTCTTCTGGAGTCCAAGTCCTTTATAGCTTCCCCATGCACTCAGCCCCACCTTTCCTTGGGTGGGGCAGAGAACCTGGATCCTCCCCTTTCTATGGGAATTACACTGTTACATTAGGACAGGATTTTCTCTGTCCATCTTAGAGTCACTAGGGTTTTGTTAAAGCTGAGTACTGATGAGATACCGCCTTACTTCAAAGCTTTATTTAATTTACTTAGGGTTAATTCTGGGTCAGGCATTGTGATAAATACAGGACTAGTCGATAAGTATTTAGATATAGTCTGCACCTCCAGACTCTGTCACTGCCTAAGAGATGTTACCCAGCTCCATGGGATAACAGTTAAGCTTAAGAAAACTATTCCCAATTTAATAAACTAACCTTATAAAAAGAAAGTTTTGAGAAAAATCAAGAGATTTAATATGACCTTTTACATGGTACTTAAGAATTATTAATTTTGATTGTGATAGTATCTTTGTGATTCTGTAAGGCAAGGCCTATTTTTTTTAAAGGGACATTTGAAATAATAAGAGGTGTACTGACTCAAGCCTAGGAAATAAATGAAAAGGAAAAACAAAACATGGTGGTTGAAACAAAGATATAAAATGTTAATCATCTGTATATGTGAGTGATGAGCATTTAATAGACCATCTTATTATACTCTTCCCTTTTGTTAGCATTTGGAAGCTTTCATATTTAAAAAATTGGTTGTCCAAAAACCTACCTCATTTGTTGTTGTTGTTCTGTCCCTTTAGCTAAAACAAACCCCAGAATCTCCAGCATGGGTGACACACTGATATGTGAGTCCTCAAATGACACACATTGTCTTCAGATCCAACTCCACACTACCGTGTTCAACGTAAACTCTGCTACCAAGTCTTGCTTATTGGATCCTATTTTCCCATCTTTGAGTGCTCAGAGCTTTTGGGTCATAATAGAATTACAGTACTGTATAATTTTACTATATATTTGACCCATGGAAAATATGGGTTTGAACTGTTCAGATCTTCTTTACACATGTTTTATTTTTCTATCTGTGAGTACTGCATTCCTAGATTGAATCTGTCATGAGTGCAGGTTGACTGAATATGGGCGTAGAACCTTTGGATATGGAGATCCAATAATAAGAGACTGAACATTCATGAACTTTGGTGTCCTGAAATGAATCCCCTCCTGATACAGAGGAGACTGTAGTTAAGGTTGGGGGAAATCAAATGTTATAACCAAAATTTCGAATTCACATGTTCGGAGTCCCTTACCCCTCTCCCCCTGTTGAAAAATCAACTCTATTGCACTTGTGTTTTTCTCCTGATGAACTGGAAATTCCTTTAGATTAGGCACAATATCATCTTTATCTTTCTTTTTACTTAGCACAGAATCTGACAACCTATTTTCAATCAAATATGGCCCTTAAAAATGTCTGCAGGGTGGTTGAATTAGTTGTCAGTATACTTAATCTGTACCATAACAGTCAATAAAGATAGCCCCCAAAATATATTTCTGTTGTTAATCTGTGCATTATATTTAGACTCCAGAAATAGGGAACTGAGCACAATTTCAGTGTATTTGTTCAGCTTACCCTGGTTACTAAAGCAATTTCTAAAGCCTCCGCATTCATTTCAGGTACTAGGGATCTGATTGACTGGAGCCAGCAGGAACTCATTTTGAGAACACTGCATAACTAGGTCTCATTCTGGTGCAGTGCACTATTACTATCCACGAAGTGCTTTTGATTTACCAGGAAATCTTTCTCAAAGCTCTTTTCCCTCAGGGAAGTGTAGGTGGTGGTGCTGGCAGAGCAGGACCGAGGAATAAAAAGAGACACTCCAAATAAAGCAGTAAAGTTCTTCTGTGGTGTTGTAATGCTATCTGATTAGATGGGGCAGATTTGCTCTTTCTATTTACTTTCAGAGAAATATAATTCTATAAATCTTTGTAAAATAGAATGTTCTAGGGGGCAAAACAAACATGTGACACTCTGTAGAGGTGAACTCTATACAGGTTTAGTCTTTACTAAAGTAACTAGTTCTCATGTGATCCAGTCTTAAAAGACCTTTCAAAGCAGCAAAAGAAATATATTTTATTAGTTTAACTTGGTTGTCACAGTTCAATCTTGAAAATGATTTACTTGGACACACGGCATGTGTTTTGAAAAATCAACCTCCTTTGGGAATTGTATTCATAAGATATTTGCTCAAAGATATTCAAACTGTCAGTTACAAGATGCTTGAGTCAGAAATGTGCAAGTGTGTGTGTGCCATGTAGTTGCTGGGTAGTCTTTCTATGGAAATGTGTCACAGCTGTGGTCAAATATGTAGGTGTCCTCTCCCTCAAGTAATCTTTACCATCCGTTGCCTCATGTCATTTGAGTTTTCAAAATTATTTTGTTTCTCTTAAGACCAAGTCGAAAGTACACTGTTAATCTAGAATTACTAGCAGCCTTCTTTTCTCCTGTAGTCTAACATTATGTGCATGGCCAAAGATTTTGATTTCCAAATTTGTTGTTTCCTTTGCCCACCCTGAAACTGCTAGTTGATTGCTTCTTAACCTGTAAAAGAGACTTTTGTCTTGCAAAATCCTACTGTGATCAAGGACTCCTCAGTACTCAAAACTGAACATGCATACTAAATGTAGGTGGTGGTAAATTTGCCTCTCAGCCCTTGATAAAGTAATGTGCTTTTGAGTTGGAGTGTTTGAACACCACCAGGAGCCATAAATGTAAATCAGTATATTCTTTCTGTTATACTTAAACCCGATTTCCTTGGGAATATAAGCTCTAAATTTAATATGGGACTTATTTATGGATCTGCATAGTTACAGTAGGTTAATCTTTGTTATTCAAATCAGTCTTTCTTACTTGTATGGGAAGTGCTGTTGTGCTCTATACTTCATGCTTATGTAAGTTATTCTGATTAACAGCAGAATTAGCGTTCATAATCTCAGTTTATGAATAGTAACATTCTTTTAATAACAGTATATTTAGACAGATGGATGGGAGTTTAAGTTATTGTTCAAGTTTCTTTTATTAAACAGCATAGGATGAAAAGCTGTTTAGAAATGCAATGAAATGTTATGATATATAATGCTAATCCATAAGGTACACTTTGTATGTATGGCATCCTTGGGATTACGCAATGAAAATGGTGACAAGTAAACAATAAAACAAAAGTAAATCAATTTACCAAATGCAGAGACGTGAAAGCATTCAATGAAACACAACTCCTCAAAGACATGTGAAGTGCTGACAGAACTGTTATATAACCTTTAATTTATTTTAATAATGCTGTAAGGGCAGATGTCATAGCTGTTCCTGGAAATCTTTTTGAGGCTTCCAGGATGTGTTCCCACTACTTTTTTAAAAGTACCTACTATATTGTGCAACCTGTAACCAGCCTTGACTAATTTATATTATGCTTCCTCTTAAGGCTGACTTAGGTTCAGTTCTCTTAAAAGGAGTTCAACTGAACAGCAAGTAGGAGTCATATGCAAAGAAGTCATATGCAAAGGAGGCCGGACAGAGCACAGGCTCAGGAAGGTCACACAGGTCAAGCTGATTACCTCCTCTAGCTCTGGCAAGCAGAGGGCTCAGCTGGGTTACCCAAGTTCACAAGGAGCTATTGACATTCAGCTGCAGCTCTCACTCATTAGTGATCAGCAGGGGACTGTCTGGGCCTCCAGTTAACTCTTCCTTATCCTATTTCAAAATGCAGTGAAACCAAAAAATGTGTATGGCAACTGCCTGGACTGATTTGTGGTTGTTATTGAAGAGATGAACTCAGACCTATATTTAATAAATCTCTCATAAGGAGAGGCAACAATCCACTTAATCATTTTAAGGGGGACATAAAACACAGGTAAATAAATTTGCCCCACATTTTTTCAATTTGAAGTGCCAGTTTCCCTCATTGTTCGGAGGTACAATATTCTTATTTGGTATGATTTATGTTATTTTGTATGTGGGGAATTTTGTCTGCTCAAATTTTTCCCAAATAAATTAATGGTAATAGTGTTCCCAGACTCAAAAAATAATCTACAAAATTATACCAAATAGGAAGGTTCTACTTTTGGATAGCAGAGTGTAGGGTAAAGGTTGATCAGGTATTTCCACCCTCCCACCACTGATGATGGACACCTGAGGTGCTGTGAGCATTCCAGGGTGGGCATGCGCAAGTGGGCGCACCTGTGTTGGACACGGGCATAAATGGGCGGCGTCATGAGGACGCCAGAACTGTAAGAACTGTGAGAACTGCAAGGACTGACTGAGAGAACCAACAGCAGCAGCAGCAGAGAGAGAAGAAGCAGCTGAGAGGGTGAGATGTGCTGGGGGCTGGGAGGCCAGCCAGCCTCCCGGCCCCCCTGGCACCCATGCCTGCCATGTACCTGGCCACCTCTACTAAATAAAGTATGAAAAGCCACCGAGGGCTCCAAGACTCTCCTTCCTTGACCCGTCTGCCCAGAACCATCCCGAACCTTGCTCTAGTGCCACCCCTCCATCCTGCCACTACACAGAGAAATTTACAAATGCTTATTTCAGGGAAGATGTAGGTGAGATGTAGGATGTCTTTATAATCCCATCAAAGAGATATCCCATTTGGTCTTTGATAAAGAAGGCTTTAGGGTAAATGAAAATCTCAGGTTTTTGTGGCCTGTGGACTGTGTGGCTATCACCTGTGGTCTTGCATACATGAGGTGCTTGGGAGCATGGTCTCAGGGTACGCATGCCTGATGGTGGATACCTGGAGTGTGGTGTGGGCATGTGTGAGTGGGCATACCTGAGCTGAGAGACTGAGCATATAAGGGTGGTGTCACAGAGGATGGATGTTGGGCAACAGAGTACAGTGGAGAACAGTGGAGAGCATCAAGAGAAAGGCTAAGAGAGGAACACGCATACAGGCATTTGCAGGGGGCCGAAGTTGCTGTCTCCCTGCTGGCTTATCTCCCTTGACCTGTGGGATAATGCTGATGAAGGACAAAAGAACAGAAAAAACTGGAATGGAGGTGCCTTAAGACCAGAAACCTGGAGGTGTGGATAGAAGGGATTAACAACCATTAACCCAAGCAAATATCTCTGGAATCCATTGTAAATGCTAGACCAAAAGTAAAGATAGAAGATGGAGCTCTATCTCTGGAATCCACTGTAATAATCTCCCAGGGCATGTGCTTGTAGAATCTTCTCAAGCTCCTCCCTACCAAAAGAAGACTGTATCAATGCAGTCTCTGCACTGGCTCTGGGCAGCCATCTTACTGCCCACCTGTGACTGTGCAGGTGCTTCTCTTCACTAACTCTCTCCTCTGAAGGACAGAAGCCTTCTTGTCTGTCTCTGACCAGCACCATGCTGGAGCTTCTCTTCACTGACCTCCCTCAGTGGAGGTAGCTCTCCTTAAGGCAACCCACCTGCAACCATGCAGGCCTCTCTCAGCAAACCTGTCCCTCTCGGGGCAGCTCTTCCTGCCCACTTGTGTCTATACAAGTGTCCTTTGCTCTTCTGTCCATTTTCCTTATAAAACTGCTCTTTAAAATAACTAATATCTCTGCCTCATGAAGAGACTCGCCTGGGAACTCGCCACGTGCTGCTGAACAGGGGGCTCTGGTGAAACCTTTCCCAGAGTGAACCCAAGAACCCTGCACTCCAAACCCACTGACTCCAAAAACAACATCAATTCCAAGGACTAAAAGGTTCTTTTTCATGCTGCCTGAACCGAAAATGAACTTATCTGGCCTGGAATGGTTGCAGAATAAAGAATCTAAATGATTTTAAAAATAACAGCATTTGTAATTCTTCCTCACCTAAAGTACCTCTTTTACCTTAGTTGCTCATGTAAAGCTAAATTCAGGGAAAATTTTAACAACTCATGGTCTGAGATGTAGAGTCTTAGAGAAGTTTGACTTCCTTTTAGGTTACTGTAAACTTTTAAGTTAGTGTCAGTGAAAATTGTCAGGCTGTCCCGCCCTCCCGCCACTGGTGTCAATGATGGACACCTGTGGGCCTGCACGCATGCCTAATGGCAAGCACCTCAAGTAGGATGTGGGCATGCGCATGTGGGTGCACCTGGATTGAGACATACATGGCGTATAAGGACTGCTTCACAAGGACGCCAATGGAGAGCAAAAGAGAAAGAGAAGAGATGTAGTAGTAGCAGAGACATGAGAGATGAGAGAGCCCAGAGAGAATGGAGATTTTTCTGGGGGCTGGGAGGCCTGCTGGCCTCCCCACGAGCCCTGTATCTGGTTGCCCCACTGCTAGTTGTGCTGAAGGATCAATAAAAGCCTGAAAAAGCCACCGAGGGCTCCAGGACTCCCCTTTACCCATCTGCTCGGATCATGGAGAATCTGCTCCGTGCCCTCCTGCCACTCCAGTTACACACTGGGATTTCTTAGCAGTAAGTCAATGTCCCTTCAGGCCTTGCTGACATATTGTGATCTTTCAGAAGTGACTTGTCCTGCCTGCCTCGGTAGAGTCATTTGCAAACTGAGAATAATAGCTAATTAATCCATAGCGCATGTCTTTCTGTTATCGGTGGGAAGACTGTTAGATCCACAGATCCTTAAATCATCTTTACATTGCTAGCTCTTCCTTCTTAGCATTCTTCTGGCCCTGAACACATTATGCCAAACCCTTGGTTCTCTTCCCTTCTCTCTGTTAGTTTCTGCAAATGACTGAGGAGCTTTATAACATTTCCATTCAGTTGCTCTAACAACAACAACAACAAAAAGTATTAGCTTTATTAAAGGACTGAGAACTTGTAAGACCAGAGCCCTACCCTTAAGGAGCTTGTTGTTCAGTCAGAAGACATGGTGTCACAAAACACTGTGACTAATTCTAGAAAATTCAAATGAATGATTGCGATTACAGTGTATTTAGGGAGGTAAGAGTTATCCAATTTGATTTCTAACTAGCAAGTTAGAAATCTATGCTGACCTTAGGAAATAAAAAGACTACATGGATTCTCTCAATTATGACTTTAATCACAAATGTACACAGAAATCCCCTGATCTACCACTTTCTGTAACATTTGACATTAACACCATTGTGAAGATTGTGTGAGTTGTGTTAGCCTTTGTGTTTTAATTTAGGGTGAATCAAATAAGTTAGGTAATGTTGACCTTGGCATTTATTAGCTTTCTACCTTTCTGTCACTTGATGCTTCAATCATTTCTGTGACTTTAATAATTTCCAAATCTTCAGCACTACATCCAGCTCTTTTGAACTTCAGCTCCATTTTTTTCCTTGCATCTTCTGCCTTCCCCCCAGTATATACCTCCAGCATTTGTAACTCAACAAGCAGAATAACATATTTCCCAAACTGCTTGTGACTTCCTTTTTGCTGTAGATAAATTTATCACATCCCCAGTTAATCAGATACTCAACTTTAGAGTCATTTTTGATTTCTCCCTTTACTTGACCTGCTCACTTTCCCTCCCATCAATATCCCATCAATCCTGTTTTCAAACTCCTGAATTTGTATTGTGCCTGCCTGTCATCAGATCAATCCTCTTAAAACAAAACTATTATTCTCTCACTACTCTGTCACACTCTCAGAGACTACAGGGTTCATTACTAACTACTGAATGTTGCACTTAAACTTCTATAATCCGGTGCCAGTTTGCCTTCTGTCAGTTTTATCACTAATGATACCGTATATTGTCTAACCATTCTCAAAAGTTATTCCATTCCCAAATGTACTCTGTCACACTGCCTCTTCCCATCTATACTCACCTTCTCTACAATCAATATACTACAAATCTTCAAGAACTAGTTCAAACATGCACAGAAACTGCCACTGATCCATCTTACAAAAATCTGTCTTGAGATATAAAGTTTTTAAGTTTTACTCTTCTTAAGGAAGTTAACACCATCAGGACAGTAACTGCTTATGGATTTACTTTAATTCTAAGTTCTAGGAAGATAAGAAATTGTATATTAATGGTTGAATCTTTCTCAGCACTTACTGTTATGCATTGTAGATAGGTCGATGATGAATAAGCTATTGTAAAAACAAAACAATTGAAATAAAATAAATATTATTTCCTGAACAGTTTAAGATATTTAAAAATTTTGAATGTTGTAACTGTACTGAAACATATTTTAGTTCATCATATCCTAATGTTCAAATTTCCTATTATGGACAGTAAAAAATTCTTTTTTTTTAACTTGAGAAATTAGGGACAGGTAACTTCTAAATAAAGAGTAATTCAAATATGAAAAATTAATAGCATTAAATAAATATTTAGTTGAATTTTAAATAAAATAGGAAAAATTGAACAGTATAATCAAAATTCTCATTTTTTTTAATTAACAACTTTCAGTACAAAAATTCTCTCAGGAAAGTAAACAGTGATGTCCAACGTCTCTGATCTGATGTGTGCATAAATCAAGAGAAATAATAAAGTAGTTTCTAGAAAACATGCATAATTTATTATTATAAGGCAATTAACAAGTTACATATTAGCCAATTAAACCCTAAAATTAAAAATAAGTTTTACATCATTATGTGGCTAAAGAAACACCAGTTTGTGTAGCCTGGGAAGAGGATATGAAGTATTAAAGAGAACATACAACTCCTTTTTGAAAATGAACACTGACACATTTTGGCAATATGAAAAATACTGTAGAAGTGCCCACCACATAGAGACACATTTTTCATATCTGAAAAAAGAAAATTGAATTTTGTCTAATCGCTGCTTTTAACCTCTAGGGTCAAGTCTTGTCACTCCTAGATCATTAGAAATGCATTCGTTTTCTGCCAATGTTTTTGACATAAAATCATGGAATTCCTACTGGGTATTTTCCCTCCCTTGGCAGTTAGCTTTTATTATTACTGCTATTTGGAAATGAAGAGTTCCTAGTCAGTACTAAAAGATTCGCATAAAGGTGTAAGACTGTGGCCCTTACTAAGACTCTGGTAGGTGACTTTCCCGCGCTATAACTGAGTCATTGTTTGCAGTGTCTGATTATGTTTTCTCTCCTGTATTTTCCCCTGCAATCTGACCCTGGCTTTTCTTCAACAGGGGTGACCTCAGAGGAGGTTGATCTATCTGCATTCTGTTTTCTCAGAAGATCATAATTATGCTGCAATTGACATTGTACTTCAAAGTAAGTGAAGTCATCACTTTCCAAATGGTTTACCGTCATCGCTCTGCCCTGTAGATGAGTATGCCATTGTGTTACATTGTGGAAATCTGGGATCACCCATTCTTCCTACGTCTTCATTTCAGTAAAGCTGAGTTGCAGTAAGTATTGTTTCAGTGCTGGTATGTAGGAGACAATATTAAGTCACCTGTGAGTAATCAGTGTTCTAACAAGACAGCCTGGTGATTTTGAAACATGCTAAATTTGAGGGCCACCAGTTTAGATAATTAACATAACTGCCAGAACTGACAATTCCCTAATCTCAGTAGCTTAACACAACAAAGGCTTATTTCTTGCTCACATCATAGACTGATATGGATGAAATAAGCTCTCCCTATCTTGCAGCTAATATATCTTGAACACCTGACTTCCAAGTTGCTGAGGAAGCGAAAGGAATCTGAAAGATTGCTTGGGAAATGTTTAGGGCAAGGCTTGTGAGTGACTTTTATCATATCTGTCCACATCCTGTCTGCGAGAATCTAGTCATGTAATTGCAACATTCTTCTGCAAGAAAGGCTAGGAAATATAGAGGAGCACATAGTTCTTTGTGAGAGCTAACAGTTGGTTACAAGCAAGACCAGAGAAGCATTAACATTACTTCCACCAGGCAGATAGATCGTTCTGATTTTTTGTTTTGTTATATTTTATGGCATCTGTGGACCATTGGCACTGAATCATGGCTTTGAAAGCCATCTCCCTGCTTGCATTTAACCTTTTTTTAGTAGCATGGGGTTGGTTCATTCCTTCTGGAGCTTTACCTCTGAATCTGTCTATGGCCAGGCTAGGGTCAGAAAAATTAGATGTATAGTAAGTCCTCACTTAACATCATCGATGGGTTCTTGGAAACTATAATTTCAAGTAAAATGGTGTATTATGAAAGCAGGTCCTCAAAGAACATAATTTAATGTGGACCAGGATTTTTTTTCTTATAAATATTATAATAAAATGACAGTGAACAAAAGGGCATCATTTGAGGACTGGAAATAGATATATATAGATAAAGGCATAAAAGAGTCTATTAAAACTGTACTGAAAAGTGGAAATTAATGGTTATCTCCCAAACTACATAAAGAGTCATAAATTCCAGTCTCATATAAATCAGATATGTAATGTAAACAAATAAAGCAAGATATAAGTAGCATATGTGAACATATATCTACATGTTTATTTAATGTTTTATATATAGACATGCACAGATGTATGTATATATGTATACACACATATATATTAAACAATATATATTAAACAAGGTGATCACGATATCAAGTAGTTCTCATGTCTTGGAAGCCTAGGTTGTACGCTTAATGTTATGAATAAAAGACTCAAGTCATGAATATAAATAAGAGGGGTGGATTTTCTCTGCTAAGAATTGTGTATGTAAAAAATAGCACATTACAGTGTAGAGAAAAGGACAATCAAACTGTCTTCCTGTACTCCTAGAAACTCTATTCTGATATCTTAGGAATGAGACTTTTCGCTAGGGTATTAGCTTTTGTTGGTGTTCTTTGTCTTGTCAGAGTTAGTTTCTTTGAAAAGCATTCCCTGAGAACTCTTTTTTGATTGTCAAATGGTTACATGAGCTCAGATATTTTTCCAACCTTCTGTGCTCTGCCGCACATTGTAGGAACCTATTTATCACATTCCCTTATCAATCAGCTAGCCAACCATAAACACATTAAGAAAACTAGAGGTTGGGAATGTAAGATAGGACTTCCCAAAATGTTCAGACAAGATTTTGCCAAAATGCCCAGAGTAGACTTTTTCTAATACATGTGGAACTAAGGTTGATTGAGGCCCTAAAAGCTTTAGAGAAACTGTTACTACTACTTGAACAGTGAGGCTATCTAGATTTAGGAATATTTTGAAATAGCCTTTTTATCAGAGAAACCTATCTTAAGACTAGGCAAACACCTAGAGGCAAAGTTTCTAACATAGAAAATCATGCCTCCTTGATCACATAAGACCACTTCTCCTCTCTCTGGGATGCCTTAAGGTTCTTTAGCTTGGGTATAAATCTCTAGTTTGTTCCATTTACTTTTGAGTTCACCCTCCATGTAAATTTTCCTTTCATATATTATTAAATCTGACATTTTCTTCCTATTAATAATCTGTCTGATACTGATTTGTTTGCTTGTTTAACCTAATAACCAGAAGGGGTGGGGGAATTATCCCCTATGCCTAAACAGAAAGAAAAGAGAAGCCAGAGTATTTTTCCCTGGATTTGTATTCCAGGGAGTAACACATCTAAGATAGATTTTCAGGCTCTGGCAGTGTCTTCTCCATATCTTTTCTGCCAAACCATCCTTTCTTTCTGTGGTCTCAGCTTCTATTGTACAGGTCTACCACTTTTTAAACTTCTGCTGGGCAGCTATAACTTTGGACTTTGGCAACATTATTTTGTCCTGCAGTTTCTCTGAAGGGGTGAAAGAAACTTATTTCTATTGCTAATCTCTGGGTAGTGTCACTACCTCAAGCTCTGCGGCATTCTTAGTTATTCCCATGTCAGGATAATACATTCCCTCTAGCAATTGATATCTTGGTTTGGAATGTCTTTCAAGGTTTTTACTTTCCTGGTGAGAATTGATTTGACAGTTCCAAAGCCCATTCCTTCATTTTCATCTGCTGAATCTTTGCCAAGTTTTTCTATAGCTCTTCACCAAGAGGAAGGATCCTGGCTGAATGACAGCATTCTTTAGTGAGTTCACATTCTGTTGTGTGTCTTCTTCTATCCTGTTGTGCATTTTGGAAGAAGAAGAAGATGAATGTGTATATGCAGTTTATTGCCAACTTAATAAAAGGTTGTTTTGTCACCTAAATTTGAATGGTTGTTTGCCTTAAGAAAACTGGAAACTTGGGAATTTTTAGGGTGATTTTATTTTTCAAATTCATTGGTATTAAAAACAACAAGATTCAATATACTCATTATTTTGTCTTTAAAAGCTGGATACTCATTATTTTGAACTAAGAAAAATTAAGGAAAAGCTTGGGTGCGCTTTTCCTACCTTCCTCCTTTATATTCACCTACATCCTTAAGCTAGAGGCTCCTCCTTTGTGGTATTTCTATGTATTGGAGACTCTCTCTCAAGATTTCATGGCTTAATTGGTTAGTCTGTGAACACACCAAAACTGTTCAATTTGCTGATTTGATCTTACAATGATTTGTGTATGTCCCATTCTATTAAGACATAAACATGAAAATAATATAATGAGAAAAGATATTTCTTCTGCAGATTTTCTTTAGTTCTAATTACATTGCACTGAAAACATCAATCTATTTGGGGAAGTAGAGAAAATTACATAATAACCAGACAATGCATAATGCATGTATGAAGTCATAATAAATGATGTTATGGTGATCTAAAGTTTTAGAATTAAATCTACTACAAAACCAGGGTGGGGACAGAAATGACTGTTCTTCATATTGATTATTTTCAATATCTACCAAAACTAGCATAAAGAAAAAAGTGGATAAGCAGTATAAGATGGACAATTTTGGGAGTATCTGTTCAATTGACACTGATACTCTTTGGGAAATTCCTCCTTATCTGTCTCTGGCCTTTTTTTTTTTTTTTTTTTTGCGCTTGCAGAACCTTTGCTCATTGGCTGCTTATTGATGGGCTCAGAATGGACAACTGACCATACTGAACCAGTTTCTCTCTGCAAGAAAGTGATAATGTCATCTAGTTATTCTCTAAACATGACTAGATGTGAATGACATGTAAAATGTCACTGGATGTTGGATGTCTCCCATCATATGAAAAGAGAATCAGAAAAATGAGAGGAAAAAAGTGTGATGCAAATAGGCAAAAGGAATGGGAAATATAAGAGGCCCTGCATAAGGAGAGAGTCAGGGGTAGAGATAGTAGGCAGACAGATAAATAGGTGGATAAAATGCTTTAGTGTCAAACAGTTTTTATTACTAATTTCAATTCTTTGAGAGGTATGGAATTTGTGAAATTCTCTTGAATTCTTATAATTAAATCTCTCTTTTACTTTAGTTGAGTTGAGCTGGTTTCTTAATAGCCACAAAAAGTACCTAATGAAATAGAGCACATAGCTGAAAAGGGAGACTGTTTACTTCCAAGTACATGGATAAAAGAAATGCAGACTCCTGGATTTACATCTGTGTAACAAGAACAAATTGGCCATGCTTAACTCCTTTCCTCTGATTTGTAATTAACTTGCACTGATTTTTTTTATTAATACATAAGGACTTCAACAAGAAGTTTTGATAAAATGTATTAAATAATTCTGATTGAATTTTATAGACTCTAGCACAATGATAAATAGTATAGATGCTCATTAAATGTTAGCACATGCTCCCTTTCCTTCTTAAATTTTTCATTTACTGATTATTTAATTTACTTAAGAAATTTTACTTAAGAATATCAAAAACTCTACCAGGTTCTGCAACTATAGAATCCTTAATCTCAGAAAAGAATCCATGTAATATCGCAGAGGAGACACACTGAGAAATGTATTTTCAATACAACTTGCTAAAGACTGCAATAAAGGAATGAATTGAAATGTACAGGAACACAGAGGAGAAGCAACCACTTGACTGTGAGGGCAATGTTGCAAATTTCTTCCAAATGCTATAGTCCCACGTTTTTAATTTGTAAACTGAGGGCTAGTAAGAGTTTACTCTTTATTGTTATGATTAAAGGGGATAAATAAAAAGATTAGTAACCTGAGTGTTTTAATACTATCTCAAGAAACTGAGGAAAAGTCACCTTGGTAATACTTGAACTAGGTCAAGAAATATTTAGTTAGCAGTGTAAGTTTACCCAGTAAAAATATTCTACAAAGAGGAAGTTTTATGTATGTGTGTATGAACATCTCTACATCTCTTCCCAAGGTCCTGAGTAAAGTGTCTTTAGGCAGTAGGAAAGAGTGTTGTGTGATTCAGCATGGGAAGAGTTGGGAAAGAATAGTAGAATAGGCAGATTGGGGTTCTGCTGGTAAGGGCATCTATGGAGGAGGTGGGATTTCATTTGATAGGTATTAAGAAGCCAATGAGGCTCTAAAGCATGAGCATGTACACTGTTTTCTTTCTATTTTAAGCACATTGACTTTAGGCCTCATAAATTAGACTAACAAAAAATGAATCAAAAACAAGCAAATTTATTAACATGTTTTATTCCTCCCCTACTGCCTCCTTATGCACATGGAAGTAACCAGTGTTAACTAATTCTAAGGGATGGTTGGAAATCAGGCTCTTAAACCATTAGCAAAAAAAAATAGCTTTAGAGAAATAACAAAGAAAAAGGATTTACATTTGGGGAGGGAAATTGTGCGAAGGTACATATATGAAAACCTTACAGAAGATGAGTGCTGATAATCAGACTTGTTACACAAGTTCCTCTGGTGCCATCTCTGGGTGAACAGGGTCTAGAGTTGTGTCCAGTGATTACTTCTGTACTTCCTGGTAGAGAAGGGAGGGGGAAATTATATATCTCTTGCTTTTAGACAAATAGGGGAAAGCAGAGACGTTTACTTGTATCCATTTTTCCTCAATTATCTTCAGCGCAAATAATTTTTATGCTAATGTTGCATATTTTGGGGTGGTATATATTGCTACTTTTCAATCATCAAACTTTTTTAGAATGTAGGAGTTATAGTCTAGTGTCTATAATTTAGCAATAGATTGAGAATGCCATGAAAACCTTTCATTTGCATGACTTCTGTGGAAGTAATGGAGGGGATAATATAAGAGTTTTAAAATATGTTAAATACAAGTATTCTTACCTTGTGATACTTTCTCTGAATTTTTAGCTTTGTGAGAATGAGACTAAAACTCTCAAGAATGTGAAAATTGGTTAGAAAGAAAGATCTTTACTAATGACTAATTGAATTAAAAAGCAATAATAGTCTCTATGGGAGACAATGACTTTAAACACAATTTTCAAATGAACAAGTATTTTTTGAACACCAATTGTGACCTGCATTTTGGAAGTCAAACAAGAACTTCAGAACTTAGATGTTGTATATGAAACAATTACTTGGAATGTGAACTATATAACACATTCCATTGTTTACAGCACATCAATTATGTTGGTTTCCTTCTTGATGAAATTAAGATTTATTTGGGGAATTATGTTCAACACATGCTGAACAAATGTGAAATATATATATACGTACATACATACATATACACTTACTAGAAACAATTTCTGCTATATTTTAAGTAGAAGTGAGTAGTTAAGAAAACTTCTAATGGGGAACAGTTTCTAAATTTTATAGGTTGATAAGATTTACTAACTTGAAGAGTTGGGAACTTATTTTAAGAAGAGAAAATAATTTAAATATATACAAGATTAAATAGAGTTTTGTGGAACATAGAATTGAGTTAGACTCCTTTCTATAACACTGGAAAAAATCCTATAAATTTCTAGACAATGTTTAAATTTTAAGTCTTTCACTAGATTGGATTAAACAGAATAATTATGATGAATACTTTGGCTGCACATTCTCTAGAGTGAATTAAGCATTATGAGTGGAGACATTTGACCCCGAAATTGCTTTAGAAACAAAACAAAGGTACATATCAAATGTTTGGTTTTACTCCAAAGGAACCTCAGTCTGGCTAAAAGGCTGCATTATAAAGATGATACTTAGGATAACAACCCAGGTTTAGGATTCTTTCAACTCCTTTGGAGAAGAGACTGTCACAGGAAGAACATCATCTTTAAGATTATCTTATCAAGTATTAATTTGCCCTTAAAATAAAAATTTCCCATTATGGTAAAATATTAAATTATCACATCCAACTTTCACTAAATGATATAAAATGCTGCAAATTACACACACAAAATCCAAATGTACAGTTTGAAACATTGATTATTGCTACATCACTTCATTATCAGGCAACGATTGTGTCTATAAGGACAAATTTTATTTTACAGTCTTGGCCTTTCTTGGATATTTTTCGGGAAATAATTTTATAAAATGGAAGTCTAAATCTTGGGAGTGACTTTTTAACTTAGTGGAGAAAATTGGATCTTGCTAAAGCTGAGATATATAGTCATTAGTTCTGCTGAGGTATATTTTGAGAAGACAACAGAATTACATTCAGCATTTATATTGCCTTCTGTATTATGCAAAGCTGCAATATTCTGCTTAGTGCCTGGTACATTCCAGAGAAGAGAAGAGACAAAAGTGATAACATTTTACTGATATTAGGTCATACTGATATTTGGTCATTATTTTTGATAAAGCATACATGAAACTTCTTATCAGAGCTAACTGAAATCACATGCCAAAATGGAAACATGATTGATTGTCTTTAATTTGGTCAACTGCCATTTAATACCAAAAATATTTCCCAGTTCACTTTATATATATTGTATACTATATATAGTGGCCATCAAATAGTATAATACACTAAATTGTTCTGCCTCTGTGGTGAAGGACTACAGTGCTTTGGTGAGGGAGAGGGGAGAGCTGGTGTGGTAACATACATCTGTAGAGGTGAAAACCTTTTCCTCTAAGTCACAGACACTGTTATAAACCATTGTTACCTCAATATGAGTTAATAAAAACAAAAACGACCTGTGAATTTTAAAATGATTTTACACCCTAAAATGTAAGGCTTTCATAATCATAGCTGTCTTTGACTAATGTATCATAAAAGAAAATGAGCATATGCTCATATTTTTTGTTGTAAACATCCATTTGACTGTTTTGTTAATGAGTGATTCCAAATTATTATCTTTGTCAAATCCATAGATACTGTCACTTTCAGAAAAAAATCAAAGTGAAATAGACCAAATATTAAAATATTTCACTTTTTCCCCTATAAATAATTTTGAAAGTAATCATGCAAAAACTGTTTTAAATGCATTTATAAATGTTTAAAGATAATCCCTAAAGCCAATTAATGCCTCATTTTGGTCTCTACAAATATATGGAACACAATGTTAGGACATTTTTGGCACTTGACACTTAACATCATCATTTTTCAGCTCCAACTTCTAAAAAACATTATCACTTCTAAGCACAACACACAAAAAATATGGCACTAGTGAGCTAGGTCATGACTATATGTAATAAAAAGTAAAATTAACACCTTGGGCCTTTAATGAAAACAAGCACTTTTATTTCTTTGATACATGTCAAATTATTATCCTATTTAAATTTTAAAGAGTGTTTTCGAACACTTTAGTTTTGCCAGATTCTCCGTCCCATATTTCTTTAACCTGGTAGATAAGTCTATTTACCTTTCTCTTACTGCACCCTCATACATTAGCTTCTTCTCCTTCCTCAATCTGCATGAGGACATTTTGGCCCTTGTGAGCTAATTTTTGGCATCCTGACCTTTGTGACCTGACCTCTTGGTGTAGGGACATTTATTTGACCTTTGAATTCCAATCTTTTAAGGTAGCTACAAAGCACTTCAATTTGAATTCTGATCCCTGATAATTTTAGTCACCAGATAAAGGTTGCTATGATTCCAGATGGGCGGTAGTTTTAATCAATAACATTCCAGGTGTGTCATTTTCTAATAGAAAGAACAGTTATTGGTCTGAATGCAACTTCTGACTATTCAAAATTCCCCACTTACAGAATTTCTCCTGTCCTTAAATTCAAGGACTTTGTTAAAGGGGTAAGCAAACCCAGCAGGAAGTCCTCTTTGATGTGCAGGAGCTCAGATATGCAAAAGTCTTGATCAGCAAATGCTTGAAAAGTGCTTACTTTTCTCCCCTTTGGGATTGGCCATTAACTCACATCTAGGCATTCTCAAATAAAGCTGTTTTTTTCTGGTTGCTTCAACTTCAGTCAATAAGTGGCTTTTCTTCAGCAAGTGTTAATAACACTCCAAAAAAAAATTGCCAACGTGAACTCATTTAGCATTAACTCATTAGCATTTGTAAGGGATTGCTCTCTGTTATCCACATAGAGTTCCTGGATTACTGCAATCTTTCTTATTTGTTCTCTTTTGCCTTCAAATCTCTTCCTGCTTCAAAAGATCCTGTATACAACTATGTGAAAAATCTTCCATACTTACTTTATTTCATGACTCAAGAGCTTTCCCTGCTGTCCATATCCCATCTTGGTGTCCATTGTTCAGCATCTCCCACAATTATCTCTCTCAGCATCATTTTGTCACCTCCTTCAAGAGAGGTCAATGTTATTTGTTTCTAAAATCATTATTTCTTCTTCCACTATTTTCTCTCTCTTTCCAGTTGCACTCAACTTTAAATTTTAAAATTCAGTTCCTGCTGTGCAGGTAGCTTAGCTGCATCTAATGCTCCATTTTTTATTTGCCGTGTCCTCAACATGGACATATGAAATTTTACTGTACTATATTTAAAGTTTTTTTTTTAAATAATGACAATTTTTAAATTATCATTTTCTTAATCTTACTGCATTACTTCATGCCATTTTTTAAATCACAGCAACAACCCTCTGAAATAGGTATTATATTTATTTTATAGAAGAAAAAATTAAAACAATTGTGACATCAGGTTTGTCTAATGGCAGACATAGTGTAACACAGTAACAGCCATAGAAAGGAGATTCTAGATTTCATTCCCCACCTAAGGAAAGGTGGAGCTGAGTAAGAAGGGGAAGATAAAAAGGAATTTGGAGAGAAGGATGGAGGGTTCATGGAGAGACTCATGTGAAGAAGAAGCTGCACTTGCTTCTCAGCCTTGGGCCAGTACCAGAGACTCTGGGGACATGGAAGGAGACACCTGAAAGAGATGTGGATGAGAGATCCGTGGGGAGGCTAAAAATAGCAACCTTTATCTTAACTTGTACTTTGATTTTGCTCTTCTCCTTCCAGATTTGCCCCTCCTGTCCCTTTCCTATGGCCACCACCAGAAAGTGCTTTAGACCTGTGACAAGCTTTCAGGCCTCAGTGGCCCTGCCTTGGGACATTCTTGTTTGACTGGGTATTTACTCCAAAGAGATGGGTAACTTTGGGTGGTTCATTGGGAGAGTATTTTAAACCATATTCTTTCTCTTTATTGCACTAATTATTAAATTTTCTTTCTATTGAAGTTCTTACACACATGGATATGTCAGCCGTATTTAGATTGGGCAGTTTGGGGGGCCCTGGGGTGCCCTTCATTCTGCCTGCCAACATAAGCACCTAATGACTGCTGTGCTCCTCGCTACTCAATGCAGCTAACCCACAGGAAACACGTAGGAGGAATCAGGGACAGATTAAGCTCAAAGGCGGTGCAGAGGGCTCTCCAGCTGGAAGGAGGTAAAGATACAATGGTGTAGGAGCAAGAGCAGCAAGACTCCCTTGAGAAAGAGTCAGGCAGGACCTGGGTCAGTGTTAGTCAGGGAGGAGACATCAAAGGCTGGGAGTCTCCTATATCAAAGGGCACAGAGGAAGGCTGAGGGGGTTGGCATTTATTCTCTAACAATTAGTTGGCTTCTTAAGATGTTCTCTCTTCATGACTTTCCCTCCTGATTAAATCCAAAAGACTTTGAGGACAGGGTCATTATCACCACAGACTTGTTTATATTCCCACCTGGATGTTCTGTCTAATAGAAAAGAAAGCATCTGTCCATTAAACACCATCTATTCCTTTTTGTTTTTCTTAGTATAGACCTGGTACCATCAGGAAACAGGCAGTTTCTTTATTCTGTTAAAATGCTCGTGAACATGTGGAGTCCATATTACCCCCCCCAAAAGTGTATCCACTATTGTCCAAGGAGAATGATGCTTGTGAAATCCGCATAACAGCTGTGATAGGGAATAAAAAGGGAGAGATGTTTCAATAGTGACTTTTATAGAGGGAATGAGCCTGGAGAAGACAAAATAGAAACACAGAGTAAGAAATTAAATTGGGAGTAGAAGAGAGGAAGGCATCATAAGCAATACTTATCAGCTTTGCCTTGATGAGGGGCAGTGCATTTATTAGCATTAAAGTGAGCTCTCTCCATCAGCATGAAAAAAAAATCTTCAGGAAAATGATCTAAGTTTAAAGTAAGAGGAAGATCAGGAAAAAAATCTGGGAGCTGGATCAGCAATTCTGTGGAGGGAAGCTTCATGGGTATGCATTTACATCTGTGATAAGCATGATATTCTTTCTGACATAACAGCCATGCACTTCGTTATCACAACTCAGGCTGTTGTGATTGTGCAAAGAGATTGCTTAGGTGTCTGTATTAAAAGAACCTGGAATGGTTAAAATTGCAGTATCCCACAGTGCTCCCTGAACACTCACTTCACATGGGATGTGAGTCTCTTTAGCATCCTGAAAGTCTTGCTGTAGGAAATGTGACAGTTGTCCTCCTCTATTCTACAGCCTCAAAAAAGCACAGTTCATTTAGTGATCTAAATTGGGTACATAAAAACTGAGGGAATCCTTGTCCTAATTCAAAGTTTATCAAGTATGCAGCTTAAAATAATATAGAAAAAAAAAAAACCAACAATCATGCTGAATTATTTCAATGACAAAATCATATAGAAAGGCTTAAAATTCAGTGAATGAAAGCATGAAAAGCAAATGCTTAAAAAATACAATCTAGCTGCTTGAATTCAGAAACCTAATTTACTACCCACTAGTAGGATGACCTTGGGAACTTGCTTGGACAAAACTCTGACCTCTGTTTCTTCATCTATGAAAGAGCAGCAAATATGACATCTACCTCATGGGCTTCTTGTGAGAAATACATTACTGTGTACAAAGCACCTGGAACAGTGTATGACATAATTGTTTGCAAGATAACTAAGATGATAGTTTGAACAGATCAGCAGATAGATTTATCTATCTAATCTTTTATATTTTTTGAATTTATATTTTTGAATATTGACACCAGGTGTTTGGATTGCTCTTCTCTTTCTATGAGAAATATATATATATTCTTGTGTCTTATCTCCAATACAAATTTTAACATGTACGGAAGGGAAGATGGTGCAGAGAGTTACTTTACTAGAATTTAACACATACATCTTTCAAAACAACACTTTTGACAATGGAAGTCTTCTGTATTATCTACATTTTTTTCCCTTTAACCACTGAGTCAGGAAAAATGGGTTACCCAATAGCCTTCAATTTTAACATTACCTGGGTAATGTTAAATCTCAAGCAAAATAAAGTTTGAGAATAAATGTCCTAGAATCTTCTTTTTACTTACACTATAAATGGAACTACCAATGATTCTACTCCTAGGAATCTACTGAAAGAACGCAAAAAACTCATTTGAAAGGGAATCTGCACTCCTGTGTTTATTGCAGCAGTTTTTACAATAACCAAGATAAGTAATGTCCTAGAATATGAGTTTCAATTAATGCTGAACAGCCAAAATTATGTGTACTCTACATTATAATGTTATTATAGTAAATTATTACTTTATAGTTTTTAGAAGTTGAATTCTTTGGGGAGAAGATGGACTGAACAACAAGCAATAAGATAAGTGTATGAACTTAATATTTAGCACCTTTTCATCAATCAGGATTTATGTAATGTTGATCCAATGACATGGCTACTTTCCTACTAAATGCATAAAAGGAAATACTTCCTGTTATCTAGCAGAGGTGGATCTTTGTGATGTATTTAATTTTTGTCTCTGCCTGATTTTGTCTCTGGGTCATTTCTTCTTGAAATGCTCCCAAGACGAATATTTGCCTCCAGCTCCTTTTTAGAGAGACCCTCCAGTATCACTCTCTACTCTCTACAACATGGTATTCTCCACAGCAACCTTCAAACTCAGAAAGACCTGCCTTTTATGTGTCTCATGAATACAAGTGCTTCAAACTCTCCTGTCTAAACTTTTTCCTATTTAGTGGAATTCAATGTCTCCCACACTTATTTAAGCCAATGTTAGGGGCATTAAGCAAAAGTTGAAAGAAAGGACAAATGGATTCATCATGAAAATACAATGTGCCATAAAAAAGTTCACACTCTAAGATGCTATTCCAGTAGGTAGTAAATTATGAAACTCATTGCCTCAAGATATTATATAGGCTATTATATATAAATAAGTTCAAGAAGGACTATAAGAAGTTATTAAGCAAAATTGGGATGCCAGCATTGGAAGTGCCAGGCTCATCCCTTACCTCTGGGAATATGGTGGCAGTTGGAGGAACATTGCTAATGCCTTGGCCAGAGAACTACTCAACTGGGTTGTATTAGTTTCCTTTGGTTTCTATAAAAAAATTACCACAAATTTGATGGCTGAAGACAATAGGATTTTATCTTCTCATAGTTCAGGAAGCCAGTAGTCTGAATCAAAGTGTTGGCATATTCTTCCAGGGATTCTGGAGAAACATATTTTCCTTTTCCCGCTTCTGTTGCCTGTTCTAGTACTGTAGTATCTGCTTCCACCCTATAGCACCGTCTCTTTTGTGTACCTGCTTTTTAAAGGTACATTATTATATTTAAAATTCAGGGTAACCTACCTTCTTTAAAATTCTTAATGTAGTCAAAGTTTTTTCTATATAAGTTAACGGTCACTCTTTTCCCATATTAGCATGCAGACATACCTTTTGGAAAACCCCCTGCTGAGAGGGTATGTCATTCTCAGCATGCTAGGGCTTATCTTACCCCTCCTTTTTCTCTATGGTACTTATGGGAATTAAATGATTAGACTGCAATAGCCAGACTAATAATTTAATCTCTATCATACTACTACTGGCATTAACTTCATATGGTGTTCTCCATTCCTTACATCAGTATTGAACACTAGTTCTTCTGGATGCTAATAATTTTTTAACTGAAAATAAAATAACTGAGAATATTTGGAAATCATTGAATTCAAAACATTTAATGTCACATCTCAGAGTCTTAGTATGCCAGTCACTTTTGTGATAATCCCAGAAGACAATTTAGTATGCCATTTTCCAAACTCTTAATCACAAACTCCATAGCTAGTGTTCCCTAGTATACACTTTAGGAAATTATGCTCTAAAACTAATGCCTATCAGAATCACATTCAATCAAACTCCATTGTTCTTTTGCTTTATGGACCAGATGTAGGTCTATGGCCCTCTTCATTGTTTTTACATGTTATAATTTCCTCATAATTCTTTGAATTATGACAAGACTGAGCTTAGTTGTTCTTTGAATTAATAAATTCCCTGTGGACTTGAAGAAATTGTCTTTTTAAAAAAATTTTACATGAAAGTCAATTAGTTTCCCTAGAGTCATCCAGTTACTATAATCTAAACGTACATAATCCAATAACAATGGCATATAGGCTTCTGGTGATTTTGCTGGCTCATTCTGGATACAGAGCCAAAGCTGCCTGTAAGAAACTCCTCATCTTGACTCTTTCAAGTCACACTGCCAAGTTTATATCTTTTAAAGACTGAGGATATCTTAAAAAGGACACTATCCTTATTCCTTTAGCATCTTTTAATTTTTCTCTTGGAGTCAGATAAGAGAAACTGCATTTGATCACAGTATGTTGATATAGTTTGATGTCTTCAAATTCTTTCATTAAAAATATTTATTTATAAATACTTTTATATTTTATTCATCCGGTCATTCAATAAATAATTATTGAATGTTCTGCATTCCAATTCCTATGGTAGATTTGGGATGTGGAAGGATATATGAATTGACTGAAACTGTTTCTGCCAGACATTCTCAGCTTATAGGATGAGAAAGCAGCAAGAGATTTATGTCTGTATTATGAAACACTTAAATAGCAGTGTGAGAAATATGTGTTAGTGAAAAGGAGAGAAATATAAACTCTGCTTGGAAAGTAATGCAGAAAAGCATTTATGCTGGGCTTTGAAGAATAAGTAGTATATTAAGGATGAAAAAACAAAAAACAAACCTATGTACATGACAATCTGGTATTCTTAAATAGTAGGGGGAAATCCAGGGTTGTTTGTCATAAGTAAAGGGTATTTAGAACAAAAAACAGGAGATATTAAAGAGATAGACTAGTGTCTAAATAGGAAGAATTTTGACTATCCTCACAAGAAGTTTAGACATCATTTTACAGGAAATCAGGAAAGTTCACGTTATTACCCAAAGGAGTAACATAATGAGATTTTCATTGTAGAAAGACAATACCAGAAGTGAGGACATGAGGAAATGTCCATTAAAGAGAAGAAATTGCTAGATTACTATTGATAGTAAAGAACACAGTAATCTGTTTAAAAGGTGAAAGAATATGAACTAAAGAAGTGATATCTGAGATAGAAAGAAGATTTATTGACCATTTGATTCCAGCAAATGAAGGAGAAGTTGATGCTGATTCAAAGCTTTTGTCTTAGCCATATGGGTTGATGGTGAGGAAATAAATAAGACAAGAAAAAAGAGTTGCTGTTGTGGGGTAGTTTGTGGGAGTGGATAAAGAAATGTTAGCTTGTAAGAAAGGAAGATAATTTAGATTTTTGTGGCACAGTCTTATGGATTGACTCCCTAAAACTCATCTAACTGCTCTTCAGTGTCTATATTCTATATTTTCTTATATCCTATACTATCTTAATCCTGTACTGCCCCACATCCTATACTTTTCTATATCCTACTGACCTATATCGTATATTATTGTCCTATACACTGTACCTTACTATAGAACTGCTAAAATCCTACATTTACCAGACTCACTTGCAGCTACTCATGCCTCGTACAACCTTGGGATTGAGAACATGAAAGTGGACATCCAAAGGTAGAAACCATGCTTCTGTTACTTCAGTTGTTTCTGCTGGGTGCTTATTTCTTCTGTAATAGCTATAGCAGCCTTTCCAATGTTTACTCTTTAGCTTCATGGTGCTGAAAATCCATGTTGGGGGTATTTATTTTTCTGGCAGAGATTGTAGTAGAGGTAGTATAGTAGCTCTGAGCTAGCAGCCCCTGCTTCTCCAATCCTCTCATCATGATAGAGACAATGTCTCTTTGGATAGTTCTAGAATATCCTGGAATTCATCTCTAGGAGATCAATATAGTGTCTATTGTTACAGGTCTTTCACAAACTTTAAAGCACTAAAGTTTCATCTTTGAACCTAACTATAATAGACAAACTTCAGATATCTGCATGTAATTTCTGACCCAGTCACCTCCAAATAAAAAAAAAAAATTATAAGAATATTCTTTAAATATCACTTTTTTCATAAAATCATTATGTTTGGCATTATGTATATTTGACTACTACTGAGAGCATACAATCTTCTGAACTGTGAGATTATTAAGAAGATGAACTTGTCTTATATACTTTTCAATACCCAGAGCCTAGAATAGTGCTTTGCACTTGATGATGTACAATAAATTTGTTAGTTTTTATTGCCTTTAATTGAATTGACTGGACAACTTTTGCTTTACCTAATAGTATCATATAATATAGTTGGCAATATCCCTAACACTGATAATTGTTTTATATGATAAATTGCCCATATTGTTAGTATCTAAAATGCTTTGATCTTAAATTTCTTCTGAATTCTCAAATGCATGCCATCTGGCTTCAGTGACTCATGGAAATTTAATGTCTTGAGTTGTATTCACCACCTGTTGTTTCTTTTTTTTTTTTATATTCTGTTAGTGAATCATATTTGCTTTCAATGAAAAGTAGTTCCTTAGTGAAAATTCTACATTTATCCAGTCAGGGATGATTACTGACTGAGTGATACAAAGAAACAATTCAAACTTTCACGTTCTTGTTCTCTGTAATGAGTAAGCAATTGTATTTTGAGTTCTGCAGCAACAATCACTACAGATCACTTTTAATTCTCAGACTATTCCTGCAGAGGAGTGTTTTTCCCCCCTGCAGATCTCATGTGAATATCCTTGTTATAATCTCTAATGAATTTCAGCGGTATTCATATCTGATGTTCTCTGTCAATATTACTGTCCCTTCCATATGTTGTATTTGTTCTTATGATTTCAATACTATCTGTGGTATAGGACCTTCATAATATTCTCTACACAATTCTGTGTACTAGATCAGCTAGAAGACCATGAAAAAGAACATAGTCTTTCTTATTTGTTGGAACAAGCAGAAGAAACCTAACTCAGACTGGGAAGAGATAAATGGAGAATCTTAAGAAGTACTGATATAGAGAAAGCTTCAGATGTAGTTCAAATGGAGTTTACATTGTATTTTTTGTTTGTTTATCCTAGTTCTGTGTCTTCCATGTTTGTTTAATTTTAGGCTGGCTCCTCATTAATTGTAAGACAACCATCAAAACAACAGGAATTATATGCTACTTTGTCCTATCCATTGGAGAAAATTCCTAAATGTTGTTCTCATTGACCTATACTTTAGGAAGAGGATGAATCCATCCTTGGAACAACCACATGAGTGATACTACATGAGTATTACCCAGTGAGGGAAATGTGAATGGATTCAGGGAAGCCAAGTTTAATATCTCTTCATCCTATGATTCTGTATTTCAATGGTCTACTAGATTTCAGCAGGCAAATTTGATATATTTCTATTTTCAAGGTCAGAATAAATTCAAGTATAGATATTTGCATTACTTTTACTATATAGAGCAGGGAGCAGAACAGGCAGATCAACTGAAGTACACTACTGAGGGGATCAGCGGGCAAGGCAAGAGAGGTCTGCTGTGCCATGTGGGTCCCCTCCCTGGCTGGGGACTGAATCCACGCACTGCTGTGCTGCCGATGCTTCACAGTGCCACGGTGTTTAACACTTGTGCCACCAGGGAGGCCCCTTCCTTTCTTTTAAACCTTTACTATTGATGCTCATCAGCTACTACAAGAGTCTTTTCATTGTAGGAAGAGCAATCATGTTTACTGTGTTATCTCTCTGTCATTATGTTTATATGACCTTAGAATGATGTAATTTTGGAATTTATTTGTATAATTCTTAATCTAGGCTTTCTCTTTTGATATTGAGCCAGAAATAGGTCATCGCTAAACACATATTAAGTTCTTCTATGGTCCTGGTACTTGATGGGAGCTTGGATGGGGGAGATAGCAAGAAGTTTAGTACACATAGTATCTCATTAAAACATTTCAAGGCAAAGACAAATGGGTCATGCCTATCTCCCAGATCTCTGACCTTTCTCCTATCATTTCTGAAATTCTGTGTACTATCTTTGGTGTGCTTCCTAGGTTCCCAGTGCTATTGTGAGCATTGCCTTATCTTTATCTTTTTACTGCTAACATTTTGGGTTCTGGGAGGGCTCTTTTGTTTATTCATTAAACCATTTAGGGAACACCAATTAAGGCAACACCTATGTGGGACCCAAGATGATTAGAGCCCATGATGTGAGTTTGGGCCTTCATAATCTAGTGAAAGATTTACATGTAAATAGTAATGTGATAGGTGCTAAGATATAAGCATTAAACCTAATCCAAACACAGAATAGAGAATAATTTTAAGAAAATTTTCAAGACAATGATGCCTATGAGCCTAAAAGAAAGGCGAGGTGGGTCAAAAGTCAGCTAAGTGAAAACATGCAGTCAGAGGAAGTAGCATGACCGGAGGTCATGTGTAAAACCTCTAGCTTTTAAGGAAGTATAAGTACATTTCTATACCGAAATCATTTAGTGTATGTGAGAAATTGCTTGATGGGATAAGCCTAATTTTCTATGTTCTGATTCCAATGGTGTAGCTAAGGCTTTTGATGGTACTTAAATCACTAGTTGACACCAAGGGGAATAATTTTCCTTCTGAATATATGAGGAAGCTGTAGTTAGAAAAAGCTTAGGAGTGTCTTTCTGCTCAATAGACAGAACAATTCTGTCTCTAGAGTTAGGCCTGCATAAGAGGAAGTTGATTAAGATAACTCCTTGCCTGAAGTGATTTGAGAGGATCTCTCAGCAAAACATCTTCCCTGTGGGGTCTCCATCTTTTTCTATCTGGCCACACATTCTCAACAGTTAACTTACTAAGTGGGGAGGTCAATAAAATTGGGGCATCCTCTTCTATAGAAAGTCAGTGATAATGCATCCCTGCCTGAAGAGCACATTAACCTAGATTAGCTCATTATCTTTGAGATGAACTTCAGAACAGTTTTCAGTCAGTGGAGAAAAAAGGCTTGGTGGGGCTGGGAGAAGAGTGGCTAAGCCCCCAGGAGGAAAGGCTCTTCCAATTGTGTCAGTTCTACTATTTCATCTGTGGCTGGTTGCTTCCCAGGTTCTCAACTTCTCTTCCCCCACTTTTAGTTCTTTTTCCTTTGTGGTAGGCAGACTAATGCATCTCTTCCCACAAGATGTCCATTTCCTAATCCCTAAAACTTTTGAATATGTTACCAGAAATGGCACTGTTAGTGTGAATTAATTGAGGTTCTCTGGTAGCAAAGACTCCCATAGAACTTACAGAGAGGATGCAGTTCTGTTAATATCTGATTTTAGTGCCAGAGGACTCACTAGGGGATCTTTACCTCAAGATCCATAAGATCATCAATGTATGTTGTTATAAGCCATTAAGTTTCTACAGCAGCTGTAGAAATTAATACGCCTCTCTCTACTTGAAATCTGTGGCCCATGAGGTCTCTCCCTCAGCCTCCACCATAGCCACTGTCAATTCTGCTAAGGGTCTTTGAGTCAGTAGGTTAATGCCTTGCTACTGTCAGGCAGCCAAACCTATGCCAGAGCCAGTGTTAAGCAAATCATATCTCAGGGAAAAACAAGAGGAATGGAAGAGGGTCTGTAGGGGGCAAGTCTTGAGATGCTCCTAGCAAAGTGTCATAAGAATGACCCCAAAATGAGCATGAACCAGCTACTTGCAGGAATGAAAGAATAAGAAGCAAAGGGAGCCAAGAACATTTCAGACTGACTGACAGGCATTTTTCTTGGTTTCCACAACCTGTGCGACACAGTGATCTGGACATGAAGGTGTAGCGATACCATTCCATACGGTTGTAACATCTTTAAATGAATGCTTTCAATAAATAGAAAATGAAAAGAATCAAGAAATGAGATCTTAAAAAATTACGTTTTAATAGATACATATATTTGCTTTGGGGTGTAGACGGAGGTTCATATTATATCCAAAAATACTTATTAAAATTTATTTTACAAACTATATTGCACATTTGAAAGTGACACAGAGCCTAACTCTACAAAAGATCAGTAAAAGTGAATTGAATTATTCCCATAAACACTGTAAAGGGGGATATTCTTTTCCCTTTTTAAAAATGTATTTTGCCTTAAAAAATCCCTCAAAGGTGTACAATTATATATAAAGGATATTCGTCTTCATTAGGTCCTTTCCACCACCTTAAAAATTAGCTTGGGAAAGTATTATTGTCACCATGTGGCAGGAAACTGAGGCCCAGAGAGGTTAAGTAACTTGCCTGAAGATATAAACTTGTAGGAAGAAATGTAAATTCTAACAGATATTATTACCTCATTAAATCCTCACAGCATGAGATTAAGAAATAAATAGTATTTTTTTTTCCATTTTAATATTTGGAAAATTAAAGTCAGATTGGTAAAGCAACCTAGTTAATAAAGTGCAGCAACATGGAAAAGTTTATGACTCATTGCCTTTTTCATTCCTAAGTACCTGTGGTGTAAAGTTGGTCCCCCTCCCCGGCAATCCCTACCCACCTCCACCTCACCCATCCACGAGCGCCCCCTCCACCCCATTAAACCACAGATTGATCAGCTGTTTCTCTTCTTTTTCTGGAACTAAATCCCAAGTAAAATGCTGACAGAGGATCCAGCAGGGAAGTTCAGTTTCCTTTGCTTAGTTGAGAGGTTCAAAGAATCGCCGAGAGACAGGTTCTGGGTCAATGCCTGAATGAACTTCCCGTGATTAACTGGATTAACTGCCCCTGTCCGGTCCGCAAGCACTGACCATAGTCTCTGAAGCTGGTTGTTCACACCACAGTCAAGTGAGGAGTGCGTCTGATCAAGACCTGAGGTAGACTGCGAGCTGGGGTTTTGTCTTAATAATCGGAAATGGAAGGTTCCATTTTTTGGTATAAGGTTGTTCCTTGGATATGTGTTACACATTAAGAAAGAAAATGAACTCAGGAGACCAGTTCTGCTTCACATCTGCCTGTTACTGGATATATCCACTATAGCGTCTCCTGATCACTTTCTAAAGTGCAGTTTTGTTTTGTTCTTGTTGTTTTAAGATTTTATTTATTTGTGCATACAAGAGCTGGTTACAGGTCAGAGGTGTGGGGTGAGAGGATACACCAGAGACAGAGTGGGGAGCAGAAGAGGTAGGTCAACCGAAATACACTGCTGCGGGGAGGCAGGAGATGTCTGTTGAGCTTCGTAGGTCCCCTGCCTGGCCGGATCTGGTCGAACTGGAGCTGCAGTGAACTGGAGCTGCAGTGGCTGAGCAAGCCCTTGCGCCACCGGGGAGGCCCCTAAAGTGCAGTTCTTGAAATACTGGTCTTGCCAGTGGTGTATGAAAAGGGATCCTGTGCTAAAACAAGCTAAAAATTACTATATCTCAAGTCATCTTGGAGACTTTCAAATGTATATAAACTTAATAAATGCTTTCTTTGCACAGAGGAAACCCTTCCTAAACAACTTGATGGTGGAAGTTCCCTTCTTTCTTCCAAAAATAAGTATAATGTGGGAAACTTTCTCTTAATTCATCACTTGGGTGTTTTGCCCTAAAAATTTCAGTAGGACTTCAGAAGGAAGTAGAACAAAAAGGAGAGGTGAAAGTCTTACCTTTCTATTGCTTTCTAAGAGTGAAAATCATAACATGTCCTCAGGTCTTACACTGTCAATCTGTAAAATGTGTGATATTTTCCTTGACTCGTTTTGAGGATAGTGTGGTAACCTAAACTTTACTGAGTGACATTAAATGAAACAAAAACAATCAAACACCTTAAAGTAAGACTTAGTTCAGAAATGACTTTAGTCAATAGTACCTATTACTTGGCACATTTGAAAGAACAGATTTTAGTAGTAGTAATTTTTTCTTTCAAATTTTAGTTAGCATACAAGCATGCATTATACAAAAATGAACAATGATATAATATATGTGTATGTGTGTATGTATGTTAAAAAGAAAACCAAAAATTAAAAAAAATCGTAGCTGGATTTTGGAGGCATTTTTAATAATATTTTTTTGATTATATATATTTTATCTTTCTTCCTTTTTGTAAAGTGTATGCTTTCTCCTCTCAAGTGTAGTCCCTATATAAGTACCACCAATTCACAGGTGTGCACCATTGTCCTTTGTGTTCTTTCCTCGCCTGCTTTGAGCTCTCCCTCCCCCTCCCCTGCAGAGTGTCTCTGATTGATAGTTGCCTGTTAATTTTGTTTTTTAAAATTTATTATAATTATTTTTTTCCTGATCCTTTATTTAGTTCCCTGACATTCCTTCTATAAATGAACCCATCCAACATTTTTTTTTTTTCATTCTGGCTTATTTCACTCAGCATAAGGCTTTTGGAGTTTTAATCACCTCTTATATTGTATATAGAATGCAGAGAGACAACCACCATTTTGCAATGGGAAATTAAAAAAGCAAGAGCGAGAAGACCTCTGAAAGATGAATGATGTGAAAGCCATGAGAATATAGACAGTTTATTTTCTCACAACCTAAATACATTGAGCTACATTTCAAAAGCTGGTCTCCTGAGAGAGGTAAAATATATTTACTTAACTGCTATATATAGGATAACTTGGAAAATATATTTCTTGGGATATTCTGCTGCCTGCCAAAGATTGTCTTCATATGTCTGCTGACTATTAATCAAATTAGCTGACTATAAAGTAATAAGTTCTTTAGAATAACAAGTAATTCAGTAAGACTATACTGTCCATTTACATCTTTTGATATTTTCCTCCCTCCTCAATTTGCTGGGGATTAAGAACATCATGGTATATGAAGAAAGCAGATGCATACTTTTGTTTTTGAAATATTAACTGCTTTTTTTAAATACATAGTTTCATTGCAGACTTGAATTATCTTCCAATTTATATTAATACTTTATAGAAATATACACTGAGAATAATGATATTTACCTTGTGTTGGAGCACTTCAAACAAATCCCATTAAGACTCAGATCCAGATAGTTTGAGGCTAATATATTTTTATCCCTAATCACAGAAATAATATAGATTCAATTATAATTTTATTTTTGTATCGATTCAAATTATAATTTTAATCTTTAGTACTTCTCAGCTGTCTGCAGGATGAAATTTAAATGCCATTCCTTCACATTCAGACCCATTGCAGTCTACTTTCTTCCTGAAATGTGACTTGGTTCCCATAGTGCTGATGACCCCAGTCTTAACTCCAGCCAGTATCTCTCCTGTAGACGCAGGTCCTGTCTGACCCACTTGTGAGCACTTGCTCTGCGAGCCAACCTCACTCTAATATCTGAAACCTATTACTATTATGACAAGTGAAAGCATTTGCCTCAAGTCACTAGGCTTGGGGAATAGGGAAAAATGCAGCTCAAAATCGTGCAGTCTCCAGACTTAACCACTCCACAGAATTTATAAAATGTGGTAAGGAGAGTATTGACAGAGCTGAACTTGAAACCTGACTCTGTAATTTTTATGTCTGACCATGTGATAGATAGTTGATCTCCTGATAATCATCAGTTTCCTCACCTGTAAAGTGGAAAAATAATAGACCATCCCTCATGGATTTCTTTAAAGTTAAATAAGCTCTTGGCTCAGTGTCCATTCTATGGTGAGGACACAGTAAATATTAGTAATTCTTTTTTATATTCTTTCACTGTAAGATTTCTTACATATTGTCCCCCTTCTATATTTTAAGAAAATAGGAGACTTCTTGCTGGGAGTAAATGTGTATTCATTTTGCTAGATAGCCTACAGCATCAAGAAAAGCTTTTGAACTTTGTATGTAAAATATATACACAAACATATATGTATAATTGATTGGTTTGTATGTAGTTGTCTTTACTCCTTTGTATTAAAAATTTCCGGTTTCTTATTATAAATACTACCATTAAAGACTTCTGTAATATAACAACAGCCTATCCTGTTACAAAGTAGACACTTCTTATTAATGTAAACCTTTAAAAATAATCCTTTCTATTTGGTTAACATTTAATAAATATTTTTAAATACTTTTCTTTTGACAAATAGCATAGCCCACAGCTTTTATATTTTCAATCTTCAATCTTTTTTGATGCCATAGGAAATGTTATGTTAATATTTTTTTTTTTAAAGATTTATTTATTATTTATGCATACAAGCACTCGGGGTACAGGTCAGAGGTGGCGGGGGGTGAGAGGATTCACCACAGAGAGCGGGGAGCAGAACAGGCAGATCAACGGAAGTACACTGCTGAGGGGAGCAGTGGGCACAGCAGGAGAGGTCTGCCGCGCCATGTGGGTCCCCCCCCCAGGCCGGCAGCAGGGATCGAACTCGTGCTGCAGTGGCTGTGGTTTGCTTCATAGTGCGTTGCTTAACCCACTGCGCCACCAGGAGGCCCCTGTTATGTTAATATTTTATCTTAGCTGAGCTAGTAGGTAAATTAATTTAGCATTCACATGGATAGATAACACATGCTCTTTTCTAGGTGTTTCACTATCATTTAGCTTTAGCTAATGGGTACTTAAAGTCTTGCTGATTTTTCCCCAAAGACCCATAGTCATCTATAACATTCTTGAATAATTAGGCTTTAAGTAGAAGTTAAAAGGGTTGACTACTTCTAGAAATATACAGATATCCGTAATAGTTTAAATTTAAAATTTGTATGACCCTTATAATATCAAGTTTTTAAATGCCCCTCCCAATTATGTGTATAATTGATATATATAAGAAATGAAATGACTTGGGTTTTTGTTATTAGAAGTTATTTATGGAAGTCCTATTTTATAAAAATGCTATTCACAATCATTGTAGATCCTACATTAAAACAACAACACCTGGCACCTAAAAATTGCTGCCAGAATAAATAAATCACTAAGATTTTTTTAAGAAGGTTTGTTTTTAGGATATCTTTATTTCAAAGTCAACTGAACATCGACCCTCTTAAGATTTAAACACCCTCATCAGGTCAGCATAACCACTTACCTGTTAATATTAATTGTTTAAAGATTGGCTGACAATCATGTATAAAATATAATCTTTCACATATTCAAATGTTTTTTATACTGTTAGTATTTTCTGTAGTGTTGATTGGCTTTAGATTAAGACGGTTTGAAATTTTGCCCACCTTACAGCCAACCCCCACTTTGGGAGTGATTTCAGCCAAAGGTAAATGAGCAGAAAAGGCAGGAGACTTCCAAGATTCACAATTCACAAGAATTTTTTTTTTCCTTAAGAGAAATGGCCCACTAGGCTTCAACAGCAAAATATCAATAACCTCATATTTATCAAGTCTTATATCATCTTTCCTAATACCATAGCAAACCATACCTTTGGTAAGTAATTATTATCCTCATTTATAGGTGAGGAAACCAGAACTTAAAGAGATTAATTTATGAAGATTAAACATTATTAAGTGAAAGATCAGGACTTTAATAGAGGTCTTTGCCTTTAAGAATGACACATCAACTCTTTCTCTGCATATTGCCTGAGTTTTTCCATAGAAGTGAAAATAAAATCAACACGGGCAAGTTAATGGATACCATTTTAATGGTATTAATAATTGTAATTGTGCTACATGATAATAATGACATAACAGACAAGCAGTGCACATAAATGACTGAAATTAGTGTGACTTTCAAACAGACACACAGTATTTTGGCAACTTTAAGAAAGGAGAAAGGAATAGCACAAGGCTAAAAAAAAAATGCTAAGATTTCTTTCTGTATCTTTCACTTACCATCTGGATTTGGAAACTGAAGACTACAAAATTTCATTTTTCCACCTTCCTATTAGAGCCTATCGATAGCAAAGGCTGCATTGCAATATAAGATGGAGCATGGAATCAAATCAAATCCACTGTTCTTTCAAGACAAGTTAATTTAATCAGAGAGCAGTTACCTACACCCATCACTCAGATATTTGCTAGGGCACTTTTATTTTTAGTATTTAAGTAGTTTCTTCCCCTCTTCCTCCTTAAAGACCTATGTGATGCCTTGAGTCTGTAAAGAATAGGCCAACCCAAATCATTACTAGATAAGATCACACAGGTGATCTTTTATCTCAATTTCTGTGCCTCCCCCACCTGCACAGAAACATACTTAGGTTTCCCTACTTTCCATTTGCTAAACCTCTTAATGAGACCCTCAGCAGTCTATTTGTCCTAAGAACTGCCTTGGAGCATCCCAAAGTTCTTCAGTTCTCAAATTATTTTAACCTCAAAGAAAACTCCCATTCATGTACTATAGAGCAGGAGTCAACATGCTTTTTCAGAAAAGGTCCAGATAGTAAATATTTTCACCTCTGCAGCCAGATGGGCTCTGTCAAAACTACTCAATATGCACGTTGTAATGGGAAAGCAGCCATAGACAATACATAAGAAAGTGAACATGACTGCGTTTCAATAAAACTTTACTTATAAAAATAGATGCCAGGCTGGAATTGACTATAGTTTAAGGGATCCTGGCATAGATTATTTCCTTTATTACACTATGTTCTCATATCAAAGTACGAAGGAAGATCAAAAGGTAAAATGGACACCTGGTCCTCCTTCAGGCAGTTGCAGAGCACCCACAGGTGCTGCAGATTTGGTGGTGATTAACTCAGACATACATGCTCTTTTGGACTCACATGTCCTTCTCCTCCCAGCAAGAGCAGGACTATGTTGGCACAGGATGGCAATATTCAATTGTAATTTACTTCTTTTGCAAGAGCATATGTGCTCTGCCAACAGAGTCCTTTGTTAACTTGCTAAGGAGATAAAGTTTACCTATCCACATTCCTTTCTCAATTTTGTACCTTATCTCTCATCCCAATAGTCACTGCTCTGCTACTTCCTCCATATTCCATACCCTCCTGCTTCATATTCCCTCTGCCCATAATCTCTCTCTATTCTACACCAACACAATGTCTTTGGAGCCTTTACATTAGCTTTACATGCTAATCTTCACACAATGGTATGAATAATGCAGATTTTCTTGCTTAAAAGGTAAGCTTGTGAACCCTACTGCACTGCAGCTGGCAGGAAAGTAAGTGTAATCAAGTGTGAACCTCCACACTTTGCCTAAGCTGGCAGGGATCATGATCTTCTTTTCCAATCTCTGTAGAAATCAAGTTGAACTCTGAGTAAGAGCTTCCAGGAGTGTTTCAGTTCTCTGAAAGAAGAAAGCACGCAGAGGTACTTTGCAGGAGGTAACAGGCAGTTCAAGGCTTATCTTGCCATGGCAGCTCAAACAGATGGTAAGTGACACATGAATTTAGGCCAGTGCATATCTTACCAGGAAGGATGTGCTAACATAGCAATGTGGAATTAAATATGTCAAAACAAAATTTGCATTGTCTGTACCCCACTTCTCATTTCTTCTCTCCCAGTTTCCCAAATCTCCCTTTTGTCTGGAGATGTAGATAATCAGCTATGACTCACTGGCAAATTCAAATGCCTTTTAGATGATAGTCTAGGTATTAGGCAACTGCTGACTGGGCTACTTCAGATGAGAAATAAAAATTCAAGTGAATATTTATGAGTGAATAGAAAACTATCACAAGCAAGTTCATAGAAAAGGGAGGTGAGACTCTATACAAGCAAGTTCACAGAAAAGGGAGGTGAGAGTCTCTACAAGCAAGTTCATAGAAAAGGGATGTGAGATTTGAAACTAATCAGAGGAGTAAAGTCTTTACACTATGTAGAAGAGGACTGAAGATAATAATGTATATAAAACAAGAAGAAGTCTATAATTCACTCAACTTCCATGAGCTTCTTTGGTACAAAAAAAAAAAGAAAAAAAAAGCAGCAGGGAAGCTAAGACTAGCTCTGCATTCAGCAAACATAATGGATCTTGGCCTTCAGCCTTACTCCAGTGCATTTATTTTCTCTAGGGAGTTGTTTTTATAGCTCAAGGAACTGGTCTAAAAGGACTTGAGGTTACTTAAGAAATGATGATTTACTATTTAGTCCTGGAAGGACTGTAATGGCTTGGGAGTCTAATCCGTACCTGGCTTTACCTGAATGGATTAATCTCTCTTGCTTAATAAACATGTTTATAGGACAACAATGAAATGACTGGGCTAATTATGATGTCATCTGACACTGGTGGTATATAAAGGCATCTTAACATTGGATTCAGCCCAGCTGAACCAGAATGAGGGTCATATAGAAAGTGGAAAGTAGAAATTCATCAGGATGTACTCTATACCTTAAACTTACAATGCTATATGTCAATTATATTGCAATAAAATTGGAAAAGAAATTTTAGAGGAAGTGCTGCTATTTTTATCTCTGTATAAACTGGGAATTAGTAGACTAGCTTAAGAGTTACAGTCCCATATCCAGAGCTATCAACAGCTGTCACAAGTCTATTGTCCAAATGCCAAAGTTATTCTGCTCGGCCTGGACCCAGATATCCATTTTTGTTCTCCAAAACTATAGAAGAGTGAATGTAAAAAATCCTCTAGTAATCATCTTTGATCAGCCTTCTGGGGTCAAGGAGAAAGTTTTCAAAGATAGGAAAATTGTAAAGCCGATGTCCCCAAAATAATCTTGTACAAATACATGTTTGGGACCCTAAAAATAATTGAAATTTCTCTAAGACAATCTTAATTCTCTAAGACAAATATAATCAGGGTGACTTTCCCAGGGTGAGGAAAGAAAAACTGTCTATGTACAAATAAAAGTATAAAATTCTAGGTATTTTAAAAGTCTGGTATGTATGCCCATTTAAAAAAATATTTTTAAAGTATTTTTTGTTGAGTTTTAAGTTGTTTATGTGTTTGGAATATTAACTCTTGTCTGCTACATGGTTTACAAATATCTTCTCCCATTCAATAGAAAGCCTTTTTGTTTTAATGACAGTTTCCTTTGTTGTGCAAAAGCAGTCCTAGTTTGATGAAGTATATTTGTTTATATTCTCTTTTGATTCTTTTGCTGTTGGAGACAAATCCTCAATGACATTACTAAGGACTATGACATGATTCTTTTTTTTTTTTTTAAAGATTTATTTATTTATGCATACAAGCACTGGGGTACAGGCCAGAGGTGTAGGGGGGTGAGAGGATTCACCACAGAGAGTGGGGAGCAGAACAGGCAGATCAACAGAAGTACACTGCTGAGGGGAGCAGCGGGCACAGCAGGAGAGGTCTGCCGAGCCATGTGGGTCCTCCCCCTGGCCGGCAGCAGGGATCGAACTCGTGCTGCAGTGGCTGCGATTTGCTTCGTAGTGCGCTGCTTAACCCACTGCGCCACCAGGGGAGGCCCCTATGATATGATTCTTATCATGTTTTTTTTTTTATTTACATTTTATGGCTTTACATGCATTTTTAATCCATTTTAATTGATTTTAGTATATTGTATAAGATAGTAGTCTAGTTTCATTCTTGTGCATTTGGATGTGCAGTTTTCCCAGCTCCTTTGTGAAAAGAATTTCCTTTCCTTGTTATAGGTTTTTTGTTCCTTTATCATAATTTTGTTGGCTCTCAATTCTCTTCCATTTATCTGTGCCTGTCCTCCCCCACCCACCACTACCCAATACCATGTTTTGATTATTGTAACTTTGTAGTATAGCTCAAGTCTGGGACCATGAGAATCCCGTTTTCCTCCCTCAGGACTATTATGTTATGACTGTTAGCCTGCATGTTTACTATATTTGCTTATTATTTCAAACCATTTTAGGTAGTGTTGGGATTTTCCATATATAATATCATGTCATCTATCTATAGTGACAGCTTTGCTCCTTTCTTACCAGACTAGCTATCTTTTATTTTATTTTTTTGCTTAAATTCTCTGGCCAGAACTTCTAATATTATGTTATATAATAGTGATGAGAGTGGGAATCCTTGTCTTATTCCTCGATCTTAGAGGAGAAGACTTCAGTTTTTCCCCATTGAGTATGATATTAATAATGGGCTTATCATATATGACATATATTATCTTTAGGTATGCTTCTTCTGTAACAATTTTAATTGAGAGATCTTTATCATAAATGGTTGCTACAATTTACCAAATACTTTTTCTACATTTATTAAAATGGTCATATGATTTTTAACTTTCATTTTGTTGAGTTGATGAATCACATTGATGGATTTGTGTGCTGAACCATCCTTGCATCCTTTAATACATTGTTAAATGTGGTTTGCTAGTAATTTGTTCATCTATTTGTCAGAGACAATCAGCTATTTTCCTCTATTGTGCTGTCTTTGTCTGGTTTTCATATCAGCGTTTTGATAGTCCATAAAAGGAGTTAGTTCAGTTAAGCAAGCAGTGATGGGAAGACTTGCCAGAGAAGAAATTTTTGAGGCCATTCACCATAAGATTATAATACAAAAATTAAAGAAAGTTTTAGAAAAAGTGATGCTCATAAACATTGGAATCCAGAAAAAATAACATGTTAAAATTTGATCAACTAAGGTGATCATGCTTGTTAATCTCATGCTATGCTTTTAAGACAAGTGTTAACATCACTTTGATAATATTAATTACATGCATTAAGTCCTTATGATAGCTAAGGCATTTTGCTAAATCCTTTTAAGAATTATTCCACTTAAAGTTTACAGTGATCTTAATATGAGCTATTGCTCTTTATTTCTTATCAATAGAAATTTATATTCTTAATTTATAGGTGAAAATATTGAAGCAAGATAATTAGGCAAATTGTGTACAACATATGGGGTCAGGATTAGGATCCAAAACCAAGTAGTCAGATCAAAGAACTTATACTCTTAACCACTATTCATACCTTGACTGCATCAATAATCCAACTGTTATCCAATTTAAATAATATGCAAGCTCTTATTAAAGGAACATTTGTGTGAGAATCTTCATTTTGAGAAGCAGTGACTTTTAAAATTTAAACCATATTCTATAAAAGCAGCTGTTTGGACTGAATGTCTGTGTCCCTCCACAAACACATACTGAAACTAAAACTTCCAGTGTGGGTATATTTGGAGATTAGGCCTCTAAGGAAGAAATTAAGGTTAAATGAGGTCATAAGGGCGGTCCTCATCCAATAAGATTAGTTTCCTTACAAAAAAAGACTTCAAAGAGAGCTCTCTCTCCCTTTATTTACATCAGAAAACTTTCTCTCTTCCTCTTCCCTATCTCTTCCTCTCCCACCCCCCCCCCCCTCACTCAAATGCATCAAGATAAGACTATGTGAGTATATAAGTCATTGGCAAGTAAGGAGACAAGCTCTCACAGAAACTAAATCAGCTGGTACCTTACTCTTGTATCTGTAGCTTCTAGAATTGTGAAAAAATAAGTGTCTATGATTAAACTATCTCATCTATACTATTTTGTTATGGTAGCTGAAGCTGACTTGAATGGCAGCTTTGAATTATAAAACAAACAAGGAGCCATGTGCTTTTAACTGACAGAATGTTTTTTTTTTTAAAGATAGCCATTGAAACTTCATAAAACATATTCCCACCACTCCCTCCTATATATATATATATACATATATACATGTACATATATATGTACACACACACATATACATCCTATATATATAAAATCTTCTTGATTCTCAATACTTGTGAATCTTCCATAGGCAAAACCCTGGGCTAATCATTATGGAAGTCTTGTTAATAAAAGTTTCATATTATTCTATTGTATCCCAAGGTTAGTTTACCCCAGTTGTTTGTAAGTAATGAAATAAAGATGTGCACACTTAGATGACTTCTTCATTTTTGAATATTAGACATATGGATACTCTCCCTTTAAAAAAAGGTACAGCATTCTTATAGTAAATAAAGGGTTACATTTAGTCCAAAGAGAGATTAATTTGGAGCTAAAGTCCTAGAGTAAATTTTAAAGTAAAAATTTCCTTCTCAGTTTGCACAAATAGATAAATGTGTAGTTATTATATAGCCCAGAAGAATATTCATTTTTCTCTTTAAATGCTATAATAATGTTGGTGTTGTGTGTGTTATAAGCGGTCACTATGTACATCAATGGAAGTAGTCTACATGAAGCCTTGAAAAATGCATCATCCATATCCAAGTGGGCATGGTCAGTACATTTTCCAAATTTGGAAATTATTCTAAGAAGCAATAAACTAATGAGATCGGTTGATTTCAAAATACTGAGTTCCCCAAATCCATATTTGTAAGTTTTGTTAAATGAAAGAGTTAATTATGTTGGGTTCTTATGCCAGAAAAGTAGGGGGAAATTTTTTCTTTATTTATCTGTCAATTGAAAATATGTGGTGTTGTAGTTGAAACATGAATATTTTAAAGTAGCAGCAAATGCCTGTAATTCTTCTTGGCCAGAGGTTCCAGGCATGTCCTTTACTGGCAATGAACCACATGCAGGGAGAGTCTATCTCATAGTGCCAGGGAGTTAATTATGCTCTTTTAGACTCTCAGGACTTGAATGCCTTTATTGTACCTCTCCACCACACCCCCCTTTTTTATGCATAAAGTGGTGCAAACTCTTTCTCATTCCTCATCAAAATTTTTCATTTGAACCAGGTATAATTTTGATTTTTCTCTTTGCAGTCATGAGTAACATTTGCAAAATCGAATCAAAGAATAATGGTGCTCCAACTTTCACTTTTTCCTAAGGTTCATAGTGTGAACCAACCCCAAGCCCAGGGGGCACTATTCCCAGTAGTGTGATGGAGTGGGGCTTCAGGCTTTCCAAACTATCTTTAGTTTACATTAAAGAAAATAAATGCAATTGAGAATGACTAATGGAACTGTCTGGCACATGCTACAGGAGGGTACTTAAATATAGTCTGATAAAAAATTAAAACCAATTTATCAAAATGGCAAAACATTTGGTAATTTGGAACACTCTTAATGTCCATTTAAAGTGCAATAGTCAGTTATTTATTCCATTTTAGAGATTTCAAGTTATCAGCATTTAGTACAATTTATAGCTCATTCTTAATTTTGCTATTATTTACTTTAGCAAATGGGAGGAGTCTTACTCTGCAAAAAAAAAAAAAGGTGCTGATTCTTATCTTATGGAGCACCTCAATATAACAGATACAGTGTGGAATCCAAGTTGACAGTTTGCTACCACCAAAGTAGAGTTTTAAAGTAGAGTTTTAAAATTATTTTATGCAAGCTTTTAGATGAGTGACTCCATACTTTAGCATCTTGAAGAACCAACCATAGAGCTTATTAAAAATGTAAATTCCTGACTTCCAGCCCCAGGGATTCTGAACAGAAGGATTAGAATGGGGCCAAGTAATCTGCACTGATTTTTAACAATCACCCCTAAATGATTCTCTTCCTAGGATACATATTGAGAATTACTCATTGAAGTAAAGAAACTGTACTTTTGTACATAATGTCATTCTATATATGAACTGCTGATTAATAGCTCTAATAATCCTAAAATTAATCAAAGTGTTGATTATATTCAATTTCAGGGATGTACATGATCTTTTGAAAATTCAGTTTGGGAAATTGTTCTATTCTGTATTCACATTCCAAGTTTTGTCGATAAGACTGAACCAAATCCATCAAATCAATAATTTATCTAAAAGGCTGTAGTAGTCACCCAAAGCTATAAATGTTTAAATGTGTTAGGTGTATTTCCTTCTATTAAATAACATAATTCATAGGAATGTTCAAATAGTAACCACAATAAACTGCTAATATTATCTATACATTATATACACTGGGGAAAATAGACTGGTTTAATGAAAGTATATCTTCTTATAGTCCCAAAAATTCCTAAATGGCTTTAGGGACTGTATACAGTGCTGAATGTCTCATTCTGGTCATCTACTGTGATAAATTCATAATTGTGAAACAGAAAGACCCCTCACTGTGAATATTTTAGGCTTCAGAACTGAACATGTTGCATCATTCTTATATCTTTTTAAATGATAACCCATTTTTTATATCAAGGTGCTAGAGCTTGGTGTCTTTATAAGAATGGTTTGCACAAAGGGACAATCCATGATCTTTTCATTAGTGACTGGAGAGAACCAGTGAGTCTTCTGAGGATGTTCATTCAATTTTGAAATATATCCCCAAAGGGAAACATTGATTTTAAAGTAATACTGGGTGTCAACCAGTAGATATAATCATAGATTTGAAGTGATGGTCTAAGTAGAAATTATAAGATGTATCCACAGTCTTGTATATTCCAGAGAGTGCTGGGGAGAAGCAACCTTATGACAAGAAAAAAAGAAATACTACATGTGTCCTCACAGACATGACAAGGTAAATAGGCCAATTGCAGTTGAGCAAACAAATTCTAAATTCTAGGAAGGGCATTAGAGGAAATAAATCCATGCAATGTCAGGGTTTTAAGCCTCAGAGCAAAGTTTCATCTCCTGTTCTTGGCAGATTTTGGCAGAGGGAGGCAGTTCCTGGGTGATGAGTGACAAGGTGGAGGGAAGGGGAAAGCGACCGGCAGTTTCTAAGGAATTTGAGACCCAAGGCTTTCCTGTTCCCTGAAGATGACACTAACAATGACAGGGCCCTTAACTGTTTTATTGTTTTTCTGATGTGCCATCTGAATTTTAAGAACCTAGAGCAGAAGAACAAAAAAATTCATACATCCATTATCCAGGCAAAAGGCCATGGAATCAAAACTATTGGTATTGCCAAATGAACAATTTCAAATATTAAAATTATATCAATACAGGTTTTAGGAGAAGTTTACTAGCATTAATAGCATTGCCAAAAAATGTAACACAAACTTCTGAACATTTGTCATATGTAGGCAGTTCTATTTTCCACTTCTGTGGAAGTAGAGAAAGGAAACCAAAATTTGACCAAAGCTTGTCATGTACTTCACGTTGTGATATATGCCTTTTATGTTATTTGATTCACTAAGTTTGTGATAAAAGATGCTAGAGAAAGCACTCCATGGCTTACAGGCATTTCAGGACTTGATAATGAGCCGGTCATCTTAAGTTATGCTAACAGTTGAACTTACTAATTATTGAAATTGAGTTATTTTTCTATAAGCCAACCCAAGAGAGCTTGCAAATACATTCACATATATACCCTGTGCATTTTTTAATATATTTTTCTGGGACTCTATACAACTTCAGTTATAATAAACCTTGGAAAATAAAAATGACTTTACTGTAATTTTTCTTTAACTGTCAATGTATCAAGGATGTGAGCTGAGGGTGTCCATGCTGGCACAGGGGGTTGAGCGCTGCACTGTTGGGCTTCCGCAGTCACCACAGTGTGAGTTTGATCCCCAGCCAGGGAGGGGACCCACATGGCGCAGCAGACCTCTCCTGCCTGGCCTGCTGCTTCCCTCATCAGTGTACTTCAGTTGATCTGTTTGTTTTGCTCCTGAGTCTGTCTCTGGTGAATCCTCTCACCCCCCATGCCTCTGGCCTGTACCCCAGTTCTTGTGTGCATAAATAAAAAAAAAAAAAAAAACTTTTTTTTTTTTGTTTTAAAAAGGGTGTAAGTTGAGAGAAATTAAACAACCACATACCATATGAGTTTTGTTCAGGAAACTCACAAATTGAACATTGGCAAAAAAAATGTTGCCACTCCATTTTCCCATCATTCCATAGAGAAATGTGTCAGTGCCTGGCAGGAGAGGTGGATTCACAACAGTTTATGTACTGATACTCAACTGCTTGTGGTGTTTAGCTGACAATGGTCCCAGTGGCCTCAAAGGGTAACGTTGGCTATTTTACCCTGGGCTCCTCTGAAGCAGAGCTTCAGGTAAAGTTTTATGTCTGAATAGCATATTTGGGAGTGTGATTCCATGGAGACAGGGACAGGGAACAGCAGAGACATACATAGAAAGAGAGACAATGACCAAGGATGAGTTGCTTCTTAGTCACTGCTATGGTTGATAAATTGCTCAATATTATGGGTCAGTATTGAGAATCTCTAAGTCATGTGTCTCAGGATAATCTGCTCATAGATGAAAAGGGACAAATAATTTACTCATTGACTTCTCTCTCTGAATGGCTAGGAACTGTCATACCTACTGATTTATTCACTAATTCTTCTCACTTTGTTTCTCTGTGTGTCAAAGAACTTCTAGAATAGGATGAAAGGGCTTATATTCTTTCTTTATCTGAGAGCAAGTACTTTTAGGTTGCCTCTGTAGAAAATTGATCCAACCCTTGCCTGAATAGCTAATGATGTCTTCGTGAGTTTATGAGGTATGTTTTTCTGAGGGCAGAGGACTAAACGCTTTGGACTAAACCACTAGCAGGTTTAGGTGCTAGCTGCTACAATTCAGTTGCTGTTAACCTAGGAAACTCATGGGAAGTTGTAGCTCGATAAGAGAGACATTCATTATGTGAACGTTTAGATTTGAACAGCAGCTCTTCCTGCTGGACTGAATGTGGGATACGAGACAGTTTGTTCACTGTCAGATAAAGAAGAAAAGGTGTCCAGTGTTGCCTTTAGAATTACTGGTTGACACCCTAGGAGTTGACACTTTGTTCCATGGTCAGGTCTGTATATATATTTAGTGTGCCAATAAATTCTAATAACAATATTTTAAATGATAAGAAGTTTTTCAAAGTATTTTTAGGCGCAGTTTAGGAATAACAATTGAGTCGGTGCACATGGTGATATTTATATTGAAACTAATTGTCATATTTTACACTCGTGAATTGTACAGGAAAGCTTGTATTGAGAGTAGCATGTCTAAGGCTTGCTGTACAGATAGGGACATGGTGATGGTCAAAGGACTATTACTATGTTCCCTTCTTATATGACACTCAGGACATGGTTCTTCTGCATCCTGTAAATCACACATTAAAGCACTATGTCAATTGGGAGCATTTTCTAAGTAAGGAGCATTTTTAAGTAAAATATATTATATTTTCCTGATTAATCATAACCTCAGTGATTTATAGATGCTCCCTGAGTGCCAGCTGTGTAGTAGATTCACTATCACAATGTGCAGATTTCTTGGTGTCCTGTTATATTAAGTTTTTTTTGAAAGACTATACTTTCTTTTGTCATTCTTACATTTCCTCTCACTCTACTCAAAGCAAGTTTTGGCATTTTCTTGTGATCTAACATCAGCCCAATTTATCTTTATGATAGTTTTGTTTAAAGTATCTGGACTTCCTCCTCATTTTGCTTGCCCCTTCTTGTTCTTATGGATAACCTGACATAAGCAACTTAGTCATTCCCAAACTTTCACATCTGTTAATTAAAAATATGTATGTTGATAAGGTCTAAATGTTTTATTTAATAAAGAAGGGGTCACATCTGTTGAGTGACACTTTCGGGAGTTAAAAAAAAAGGTGGTATCCAGTTCTTCTTTCCACAAATAATTGTTGGATCACATATATGCATAGAATGCCATTCTCTCTGCAGAGGGATATTGCAAAATACAAAAGACACAGGCCCCTAAGCATACAAACGAATGTTGCTAACCCCATTTTGTCAAGTCATTTTGGTGTGGGAAATAACCAGTGGGAAAGTAAGTGAGGAAAGAAAAATAAGTAGCAAGACTCTGAACAGATGTTCAACACAGCAGGAGACAGCATTTCAGTCCTGGGATCCAACTTGTAAGAAGAAAGTATAGAGTGGCTTGCATTTTGTAAAGAACCCCAGAAGGAAAAAGATTATACTTTGTGGCAAAGACACTACAGGGAGACCTAAATGAGATCATGACTACTTTCCTTGTGGAACCACAGAGAAGAATTTGGGGTTAGGAAGCCCATTAGTGAATGACATGTCTCAGGGCTATCCTTACCCACTGCCAGGGCACTTGCGGTGGGCTGTTTTGTGTAGGTAGTCTATAAAACTTGGAATGTTCAACTTGTTGCTTTTTCAATGAGTATTTTTTTGTTTAGAAAATGATTTACTCTCTAGTCTCATTGTTTTCCAACATTTCAGAAAACCAACTGTTTATTAAATTATAATGGTTGCACAAAAACAAACTGAATAACCAGGAAGAATCATTTCTAAGATTTCTTCACTTTTAATTAAATCAAGCATTGATGTGATGAAACACACAATAAAGTAAAATTCATTTTTGCTAGTCAAATGGGTTCTCAAATGCTTTTGAGTCGTTGGGGGTGAAAGTCCAATAAGATTTCATGTCTTCTGTAGGCTGTAAAGGGTTAAATATTACATGAAAAATCTGGAAGTGTTCTGAACCAGTGGAAAATGGGAGCGAAAAAACTCTTTCCTCTGCCATAGAACCATTAGATTTCCAATTAGAATGCCATACTTTACAGCCATAAGGAAATAAAATTCCAAATCATTAGAGAAGTTGTGTTCCAAAAGGGATTTTACAAGAATCAAATCACATGTGAGCTGGGTCAAAAATCAGGAGGTTGCTGTCTAGGTAAAAAGTGTGGCAAAAATAAGGTCTAGATGAAAGCAAATTGAGAGTCAGCAGTTCAGACTCTCAAAGGAGAAAGTCCAGAGAACAGGCCAAGAAATGCTTTCTAAGTCGGACCATGGGGATAAAATGATAATTTGTCAAACTGCTTAGTAGGTGAAAAAAAAATATGAAAAAGAAATTCTCTGGCCAAGGTCATGGAACCTATCGGGGTGTTACCAAGCCAAGTGGTGTGATGGGTGACCCAATGCTCTGAACTTTTTTTCTTGACTCATTCCACTAAACAATTCCTTCATTCTCTATGTTGTATTTTACTTATAGTGGTTATTGCTCTCTAGAGTTTTGAATATTTACTTATTGACTAGTTAATGATTTGTTTCCTCTTCTTTGAATATGAGCTTTGTACTGGTCACTTGAAATCTCCAGCCCTTGGACAGTGATACATTGTAGTCCTCAACAACTGTTAAATGAACAAATAAATAAAAAGGGAAATGGAAATTTTGCAATAACAATCACCTCGCAATACCACCATTGTTGCATAGTGTATGCAAATGAATGATGATATGAGATGCTGCTGTCAAAGCTCTGATGCTTTTAGCAAAGAGTTTGGGAGCAAAGGTATTCTGGTAATAGCAATTGTTGTTTGTAGGAATGCACAGGGATTTTTAATTCATCTTATTTATATGAGAAGGATGAAGTATTAATTATAATTTTGGCATAAGCTGTTAAAATAATGGTTTTAATGTACAGGAGCATATTACTTCCTGATTGTTATCTCTTTTTTCCCCAAAGAGAATTCAATTAGGGTTAGAGTTAGGGCTCAGCAAAGGTTGTCTCAGTGTTTGACAGAAGAGGGCTGAGCTGATTGTTCAACATGAGTTCCTCCTTTTTCTCCAGTGTAGTTACCAGTGTGAAATTAATATGGTATAGTCTTAAATATACAGCCCTCTCCAAAAGCTGGGATATTTCTATATAACTCATTTTGAAAATGTTTTCAACTTGAAGGAAGCATTTAGATGTTAAAAGTATTTTGTACCCAAGATAATTCATTCCATCAATTCCTTACTCCCCTTCAAATAACGTATTCTATCAATATTTCCCTCTCTCCTTTTCTGTACTTGAATTAGAACTGATGTCTTATATTTAATCTCTTGAAGACTTGCTATAAATTACATGAAGATGACATTTTCTGTTTCATTTCCTACCTAGTCCTCAATTACATGGTGAAAGCGTAGCAGCAGCATCAACCACAACAACAAAAAAATCAAATAAATGAAGGAGACACTATGGTTCATTTCAATCAGTGCTTCTTGGGATAACTGTATTTTGAGGTAGTTCAGAATCTGGTTTTTGACTGATAGTTAGAAACTAGTTGTTATTGACTTATTTTAGTAGGAGCATAAGTTATAAACAATGGGATACTACTCAACTATAAAAAAAGGATGTGTTCTTGCTGTCTGCAGCAATATAGATGGAACTGGGAGCAGTAATGTTAAACAAATGAATCAAAAGGAGAATATCAGATGGTTTCACTAGTATGTGGAATATAGAAAAACAAAACAAAGGGTCAGATAAAATTGAACCAATAACAAACCATAGAAATATGATTATAGAATTGAAGCTACCAAAGGAAAGGAAGAGGTCTGAAAGCAAGCTTTGGAGAGGGCACAGTTGCCTATGGTGGAGGATAGTGGGTGCCTTGGAGGTGGGTGGGTGTGGTAACATACACCTGAAGGGTGCGATCCTGTATCCCTGAATCATATATGGTGTTGTAGATCAATGTTCTCTCAGCTGAAAGAGAGAAGAAATAAAGAAAAATACAAAAGAAACATATACCATCTTCCTAAACTGTACATAATCACCTGAACCAATCTGTCATCTGGAAACCCATTGTACTAACCAGTCATTATAATGGTTAAACAACTTCCTTATGACTTTTTGTGTGGGAACACTACTACTGACCTGTGACATTGGACAGTCTGCAGTATCTTAGGAATTCCTTTTGCCTCTTTCCATTTTGATCTTCCATTTGGGATTTGTTTCTTGGTTCTAAGTCTTTTTGCTTCTTGACTTGTTCCTTATTAGGCATGGATGACACCATTAGCTTTCAAGAAACAGAGTATGAAAGTTGTATTTTTTTTTTTTTTAAATACAGAGTTCCTTAAAATATCCTTATTTCATTTTTATATGTGGTTGATAGCATGTTTGGGTATAGACAACTAGAATAAATATTTTACACATTATGAATTGAAATTTACTGTGCCAGTGTTTTCTTGCTTTCTGTGATACTATTAGAAAGCAAAAGCAATTTTAATTTCTGATCTTTTGTATGAACTCCCTATTTGTCTCTGGAGGTTCTCTTTTTCTTTCATTCATAGCTTTAGGCTCTTGATGGTAGGCCTTTTCAATCTGGAGACTTACATTCTTCATAGATGGAAGATATTCTGGTTTTCTCTATGGAACTCCTGTTAGTCAGAAGTTGGGGCTCTTTGACTAATTTTTTTTTTCCTTTCATCTCTTCTCTCCTATTGGTTATCTCTTTGTAGTGTTGATCATCCTACTCTTTTGTTGAAATTTTAGTTAATATAATATCTTTTAATGCTCTATTATCTACTTTTGTTCCATGAATGCTCCTTTTTATGCATTTTGGGTTTGTTGCATGTGTTTAATACCTTTCTAATTTCCCTAAGGGTATTAATTACAATGTCTTTGTGCTCCCAAGGTCTGTTTTGGTTCTTTTCTCATTTTGATTTTAGAAGCTTTTTTTTTTTTTTTTTTTTCATTTCTTTTGGTGTGTTTCTAAGTAAGAGAAAGGATCTAAAAAGTAAATAGGATTTCTGTAGATGTTGGCTCCATTTCTGTACTGCTGAGACTCCTATGTTTACAACAATCCAACATTTAGCTCCTGTGTTGTGAAACACCCAAATGCCTGTATTCTTACTTGGGTGTTTTCTGTGAGGCACCACTTGTACACCTACCTGGGAGAAACTAATACAGCTACCAGCTTTCTGGAATTTGATAAGGAAGAAAGATTCAGGATCACACTTCAATTAGCAAACTTTGGTTTATTCCATTTCCCCTCTTAATATGGCACCTTGCTGTCTTTTGTTCTTGTGCTGCAGGTATGTTAAAATTGGGGTAATCATCTGAGGACTCTGAGAGTAAGGAGCAGGGATATGGGGCTAATTGTTCCTATGTACTTTTCAAATACTGTACTTATCTTCAAATTGTTGTTTGAATTTCCAGCTTTCAATTGCTTTCCACTGTTCTTAAAGATGAATGTGTTAGAAAATGCCTGTGCAAGGTTTTACTCGTCACTCTAAGTTATTCCTCTATATGCTTCAGCTGCCAAATACCATGGCTTGAGATTAGAGATGCCTACTAAATTTTTTAAAAAGATTTTCAATATTTTGTTTTCATTTATTGTTGTTTATTTTTCTGCATTTTAGGGGTTCTATTTTCAGAGGCAAAGGGATAGATATATTTTGATCCTACCCGTTTACAATCACAATTCTGGCCAGAATTGTGGGGCTAGATGGCTATTATAATAAAATGTGTCAAAAATTATTTTCAAAAAGAATGACAATTTTAATTACTATTTGGCAACCTTATTATTAAGTAAATTAGAATATTTCTATCCATTGATGAAAGCAATCTTGTCCTACTAGAAAAATCAATTTAAGAAACCAAATAGAGATGTAAACATTTCTGGTAGGTATTGAATCAGACAGAGTAGAGAAAGTTAATAAGAATTTCTGGATAATATTAGCACATTACCTCAACTAATGTCACCTTCCCATATAAGTGCTTTTACTAAGATAGAGTGCTTCTGTGGACAGCAATGTTGAAAAGCTTCCACGGGGCAGTTGTGGTGATATACAGACAAATTTATACTCTTCTTTTTCCAGTATTTGTGCAGACTCCTGATATATAATTACAACAATACACTTTATCATTATTTGGGTGGGAAAGATACAGACATTTATTGAGTGCCTGCTTTGTGTATTATACAGTATTGTGGCTTATTTTTTAAAAAAATATTATTCAAGTATTCTGTCAGATATTTGTTACATTTTATTTTTTTAAAAAAGATTTATTTATGCATATAAGCACTGGGGTGCAGGTGAGAGGTTCAGCAAGTGAGAGGATTCACCAGAGACAGAGTGGGGAGCAAAACAGGAAGATCTGCTGAAATGCACGCTGAGGGGTGCAGCAGGCGAGGCAGGAGAGGTCTGCTGTGCCATGTGGGTCCCCTCTCTGGCCAAGGATCCAACTAGCACTGCTGTGCCTCAGATGCTTCACAGTGTGGTGCTCAACCCTCTGTGCCATCAGGGAGGCCCCTATTTATTACATTTTAAATTTATGTCTTTTTAAGAAGATTTCTGGATAAAATTTAAGTCGTTCTATCATTCTTCAATCATTTCTTAGGAAGCATTTCATGCATGGATAGCAGCATTCATTTTATAATGACTTCTGCAGTTTTAATTGTTGATATTTTTCTGGCTTTGTTTACAACTGTGCATAAATGTTTTGCTTACCCCTAAAATGCCTCAACTGCATATTAAATATTGTGCAAAATCCCCAATGCTATGTTTCCACACCAACCAAGGATCATTAGATCTTTGTATTTGATGCAATTAAAAAGTCAAGTAAAAGTGCAAAACTTAACATAAACCTCAGTAGCTGGTTAAAAAGTTAAAAAATAAAAAGAAGAAGAAAAGGAAAATACACACTTACACACATGGAACAATAACAAAGATATATGTTTGTAATTACTGTGCATTCTTATATTTCCTGGACAGAACTGCAGCAACAATGAAAAGTTTTCTGAGGCTGGATACTGCTTTTCATTTGCACCTGCTCCTGAGGTGTGCCAGCCTGGCAGGAAGAGAAGGTAGGACCTATTCCAAAGTGTTAGTCCTTAGTCAATCACTACATTCGCAAACCCTCAGGGTGAGTTTAGACCACAGATGCACGTTAGATGTTCATCCCTGTGTTAAAAAAAGATTTCATGAAAATAGCGGCTGGTCTTGAGCCCAGTATGCATGGGGAGGGGGAATGAAAAATTATCCATTTCTAGAAACTTTATAAATATAGGACTTGCTTAACACAGACTGCTGACCTCGGATTCCCTTCTTATGAGTATGTTTGTAATTCTGAAAGCAGCCCCAGAAGGTTGGAGAAGTACTCACAAAGTGGCTATTAATAAACTGTGGTCTAAAAGTTACAGTAGTGCAAAGTATGTAGACAGGTGTTTTATTTCATATTGTAATAAAATGCTGAAGAGGTTATGTGTTCAGCACCCCATCTTTGTCTGAATACTGTGGTGTGTGTGTGTCTTTGTGAGTGCATGCACTTGTGTGTATAAGTATGCACACATGCTTTGGAAGCATGCTATTGTGTATGAATTTTATATAAAGCAATGATTATTTAAGAGCAGAGTACAATTTACATGAATGTAGCAACAGCTTTGTTTCTAAAAGCCATTTCATTGTTCCTGTCTGCAGAAATGCCAGTGACTACACTAACTAAAATAGTATTTTAGTGTTAAAACAGTGTTTTAGTTTTTTGATGTTTAGTTAGTTTTCAGTTCAGTTAATAAGATTAAGATTGGTAGCTTTCATGGGAAAAGAAAAAATTAGATATCTATTTAGAGTGAGCTTATTTCAAAATGAAGACAAAATAATATAAATTCAACTGGTTTGCGAAAGAGTTGGTCGATAACATCTTCATAAACAGAGGGTAGTTTTTCAGTATTTAAAAGGTATTTACCTGGATCTCATATGTCTACTAATCAAATAGAAATAATGGATCAAGTACTTTGACTTCATACAAACATTAGCAACACAGATAAATTGAGTTTTCGTCTCAATTTTATGTTTGGATTTATAGCATGGCCTTCCATTTTTATTTTTTATTTTTGTCATTTCTTTTATCTCCATCATTTTCTTCCCTTCTCCTGGTCACCATTATTTCTTGGAATAAAGTATAATGTGAAGAGTCTCTTCAAGAAATTATATCTTATTGCTTTTCTTAAGATAATTCAAACTTACATTTGCCCAAAAGTGCTGTGCGCTAAATTTATCTATGTTCCCAGAGACAGAGACACTATTTTTTTCTCTGTCCCCTTCAGGAGACATTTAAATAAGTGGGTAACAGGTGCCACATACCTGGAACACACTGTACTCAGAATAATCTTCTAAGAAGCTGTTCACTCTGGTGAAAGTATTTCATGCCTAAGTCTTAGTGACCACCACCTGTGCTTGGCCAGTCACTGGCAGGACACACTTGGTGATGAAAACTGATTTTATCGGGCTATGGATAGAATTGTTTCTCCAAACACTTAGGGAGGGAGCTGATAAATAACTTTATACCTATCAAGTTGAATCACTGTATGTCCTTTGGGACAAGATATTTCACTAAAGCTTTGGAACAGTAATACAAGATTATGCAATGAACTAAACTAATGTATTAGTCTCACCTGGAAAAAAAAAAGTATTTGGTTTTGTTAATATAAAATATAAATTTTATTTCTAAGAAGGAGATACTCATGTAGGAAGAGAAAATAAAATTTGAGATAGAAAGGAGAAAATACTAGTTAATAGGATCAAGGGGCAGATCTCTATGTTTCTGCATTAACCTCAGTATTAGCAGATATTATCTCATGGACTCCGCCTAATAGAGATGATTTACACAGCATTATGGAGAAGAAAAGAGTCCCAGAGACAATATTTGCAGGCCATAAATTACTAATAAATATGTACTTATGATGAATAAATTATTTTGCAATATGATGAGCATGAACTTGCTTTGTAGAGAAAAATAAAATCTAGGTATCTGAAGGGGATTAACTCCATCAGGCCCTTGGCATATGTATTTATTCCTAACCATTTTCACTGCTTAGGGTATTAAGTATCCTAATGGTTAGGATACTATGTTCTGTGTTGTCCACGGGCAGCATCCAACCAACTACCCCAGGGAGAAACGGGCTACGATTTAAGCCAGGGCTTGATGGATTTTCTAAGCATTATGTAATTCCACTTTGGGAATGCTTTTCCTGCTCCTGGAGCTTTCTTTATACTTTTCTTGACTGAAATGTCTAGCCATTCCGCAGTGTGACAATTTCCTTTTGTTATAAGTACATTTCCAACTGCACGTAGACATCATGATTTAATCACTTAGATGTACCTTCACCAGCACCCGCAATTTGTTTTCTGTCTTTCTTTGGCATTACACATCCTCAGTTAACAACATGGCAACACACAAGTAAAGGTGATTCTACTTTTCATCTTTTTCCTTCTCCTCTTCCTCCTCCTCCTACTTCTACTCCTTCTCTTCCTCCTGCTGCCCCTGCCCACTTCCTTCCCCCCTCCTCCTCTTCCTCTTCCTCCTCCTCTTCTTTCTTTTTCTTTTAAATAACAATCCCTTTTCCTTACCATTTGTACTTGGTACTGAACATTCAAATTGTATAGTGGAGTCAAATTATACCAACACACCTTCAATCTAAGAAAAAACTAGGTCTTTAACACCAACGTGGAACTTTTTCTCTTGTGTTGATTATGGTTCTTTTCATGTTTTCTGTGTTGCTATTCACCTGACTTATATGCCTCTTCCTAGTACCCCTTTCACTTCCATATCTATAACTCACGATTTAACCAATTCTTTAAATAAAGGAGAAGCTATTGGGAACAACTCCCCTGTCTCCCTGCTATCCCAGCATCTGATCACAGAATCCATCCATATCATCTTCCTTCCTGATTCAAAGTAATATATCCCTTGACCCCTCTAAGATCTTCCTCATACTATGGGATCTTGGTCATCATTTAATCCCTTTTTTGAGATATCTTCTCAATTTATTTTTTCCCTTGGATCTCTCCTCCAGAATATATTATGCCCAAGTCTCTAGCACCTTAAAAATGGCATACATTGTACAAAAATGAAGAATGATGTAAAATATATGTAAATAAATAAACAGAAATATTTTATCTCATCATTACATATTTTATTAAGCTACTTCTTAATTCCTTTTTCAATTTGTGCTTAATCTTCAGGGGGGCAGGGGGGAGTAAGAAGTGGGAGAGAAGTTCACATTTACTGACTCTTCTTTTGCAAATTTCACACAGTCCTTAGATTATTACAGTCTGGTTTTCTCTCTTATCATCCTACTGAGGTTGTTCTTTAGTTAGCCCTAAATGACATGCTCAGTGCCAGAACCAATTTTGTTCCCATTTTACTCTACTTCTTAATAGAATTTGATGCTCGTTGTTATTTCTGCCATGGATTTTAGAGTACCAGTCTCTCCTAGTTTCTCAATAGATAGTCTCCTTTTTCCACTCAGCCCACCTACTGCATCTTAAGGTTTGCTCTTCGTTGTGTAAGGCTAGATATCCTTGATAAGCATTTGTTTTCTTTATAGAGTCCTTAAGTGATCTCATACTTATCCAGATCTTTATCTTATATTCTAGATTCTATTTCCACATAGAGATGACTTCTCAATCTGTATGTTAAATCATTATCACACTTAACTATACCTGGTATTATAGGATAAAGGTCAAATTCTTTAAGAACATGGTACATTTTATCAATACATCTTTGTAGCAATGACTATGTGTAGTCATGTAGTATATCCACCAATGAGCCAGAAAATGGAATGACAATGTTCTCTCTTCTCTTTGGGTATCAAGACTCATGTTTTATCTAATGTCCAAACTTGGCGAATCTTCTGACTCTCCCTAGACTCAGTTTCTCCCTTCTCTGTGTTCAAAGAACATTCACCTGCTTTTCTTACAGAATTTGCTGCATTGTACTGTCATGGTCAACTTCAGTCTGCTGACCCAATAAACTCCTTCAAGAAAGGAATGGCTGCTTATCTCTCTTCCTTGGTATTTAGCATGATATATAACAAACAAAAAAGGTCTTAATGAATAACAGCTAGGTGAATAAAAAATATAGAACCATGGTTTTCATTCTTTTATGTCAGGGAAGGGGGGCAAAAACACTTTTACGATCCTGATGCAATCATGAATTTTATTCCCAGAAAAATGTACAAAATCACAGAATCTTGATACTCTAACCTAGAGGAACTTCTCAAAGTAGTGAGGAAAATAAATGAAATCTGCATTGTCACAAGAGATAAAAATGTATTCTTCAGACTCAACTGATATTAAAGATCTCCTGACTTTTTTTAAATCCTGGTATACTTAACTCTTACAGTAGACTAATTAGGAATTTAAAATTAATGCAAGCATTAAGATTTTAGGAGCTCACTCCCAAATTGCATGCACCAACTACTTTGGAGGAAGTTCATAGGAGTTGTAATTAGTGTGAAGCACTGATGGGAATGATGTAGGAAAAACAGAAGAGAAGCGAATGAAGAGACCTTCTAATGAACAAAGAAAATAGGCACAGCAGGCTAGTCTGGCCCTAAAAATGAATAGGAGGAGAGTCAGTATTTTCCCTTAGTTTTGGGTCACACTCTCTAGGCCCCCTACTTTAACTACTGAATGAGTCATGTGGAAGGCATCTTAGCTAGATGTAAGAAAAAGCTTCTTTTTAGATTCTATTTTTTCCAAGTACCCTGGGGAGTCTCAGATTCCATTTTCATTCCTCTAATCTTAAAATATTTTACTTTCTAGATGTTGATTATGTAGCCAGTATCACATTTACGTAAAGGAAGTAACTTCCAATGCTTATGCTCGATGTGTTAATATTGCCAATTTATAGATGTTAGAATCATTTGGTACTCTGTTGTGTTTCTTCCTTTGATGAAACAGTAATGAATTACATTTTGTATATATTAAGTTCTAGTGAGTAATTATGAACTATCTGATTGCTGATTGAGAACCGATTTAATGAAAGTGGTATCAATTTTTAGACTTTATTTCTAATTATAAAAACTTTTAAAACTTACTCTTTTTTCCCCTTTGTGAGCCAGTCATCCTACAATTTCACCTGCAATTTGAGATGGCCCCACAGCTAAATGCATGATAGCATCCAGATAGAAGCATATTTCAATAAATAATTATTTAATGGTAAATTGAAATGTAATCTACTAAATAGTGACTACTTCTTCTCCCTGGCTATAGAAATTCATTTCTTCTGTTGTACATGGCCATACAATTTCTAAATGTGTGGAAAAAGCTGGAAATTAAAAAAAAAACAAACAAACAGGTATAAAATAACATCTTTGAAAGTCCTTAAACTTTCCACAGAAATGAGTTGCAACAAAACTAGTTTGCATTCAAGATGCTCTTTCATATATACAAAGACATAGACATCTTTACCTGAAATATATTAAAATGTTAGAGATCTGGTTATTGATGATCAAATGGCACATTTCCTTGATAAAACTCACATATTCTGAAATTGGGATGTATAAGATTGTCGCCCCAAAAGTGATCAGATAGACTTTCCTTAATATGACCTTCAAAGCTCCCTTTCAATAAGTGTCAATTCAGGGCCCTCCCTGGTGGCTCAATGGATTAAGTAATACACTATGAAGCAAACTACAGCCACCACAGTACCAATTCAATCCCTACCCCCTGCGGGATGCTGACCCACAAGGCGCAGCAGACCTGTCCTGTCTTGCCTGCTGTTCCTCTCAGCAGTGTATTTCAGTTAATCTGCCTGTTTTGTTCCCCACTCTGTCTCTGGTGGTTGCTTTTATCCCCACACCTCTAGTCTGTGCTCCAGTTCTTGTATGCATAAATAAATTTTTAAAAAAATGTCAATTCAATATGGGGAACTAAAGGTCATAGAGGCCCTGTGAGCCTCTGGGAAACTTAAGAGAAAAAGAAGTCCTGGAGCATAAGGAGAGGCTCCCATCCTAGCCTGAATCCTTGGCCTGTCCCTAATCTAAGTTGTGATTGTCACTATTCAAGTTCCTGTCCTTTTCCTAATCAAAGAAGCAATCACTACTCTCTCTTATGACCAAGAACTATGTAGTTTGGGGAATACCATCCAGGTATAGGTTTGTCTGTAAACAGATCTTTTTTATCTGAGACTCGCATCTTTACTCTCAGAGTATAATGGTGAAGTCAACTTCCTTATGCGATGTCTCCCTCTCTCTCCCTGATATCCCAGGTCCTATACACAGGATCAATATCCCTGATTTTCTCCATTTTTCTTTAAAATTTACAACCATGTAAATTATCCATATCTATGTCATTAAAATGATTGTTCCTTTGCTAAATGTTTGAGCTGCTTTGATCACTTGTCCAGACTAAAAAATCCCAGAAGGATGGAAAACTTACCTCTGCATACCCTGATGAATATCACTTATAAGATATATGAACATGTAATGTCAATTTGTCTTTAAATTGATGTCATGTTTTTCAATTGATGTAATCTTAGTGTGGAAGACATATGGTAAAATAAGAGTCCTTTTTGGTCTTCCAGGAACATTTCAGAGAGATGGGTATTTTTAATTGATATTCTATAGCGTCTAAGTTTGCAACCCTCTTTACTCTCTTTCATTTTCTGGAAACTAACTTATTTAGAGAACAATTAAGCAAGTCTTTCTGAGAATGGGGTAAGAATGAGATATGCTTGGGTTTCTAATCCTGTAAGAAGTACCCATACATCATCAGTGAATCAGAGACAGGGGATATTTCTCTGTCATTGATTTATAAATTGCTTTTAGGAAACCCATACCTGGCAATGTTGCAACATGAAGTTAGACTGAAGCAATAAGGCAAAGTTTTAGAACAAAAACAAGACCAGAGAACTTCCTTTTAGCACCTGGTTACACTTCTTCCCAAATATTAATCTATTTGTATTACAATTGGTCAAAGGGTTTGTCTCATCAAACTGTATTCAACTGAAAGTACTTTAACAGTGATGAAAAATAAAATGGTATGTCAAGGTTACTTAAAAGGTGATGGGGGAAATGAAAGTCATTTCATGAAACAATGTGAAAAATGAAAAGGCTGTATTTGATCATAGTTCATAATTGAAGGTTATTTCCATTTCCTAGGTAGTTATTTTGGCAATTAAATCTACTCAAAAGTTTTATCTCTAAAAAAAATTAATTGTATGTTGAAAAAGTGAATTGGGACAATGTGCTCTGTAAAGGTTAAAAGAGGTTATTCCAAATGTTATTCCAGTAACATTAGACTTGCTATCATGTGCAGAAAAATTTAAGATATTGGAAAGTATAAGATACTTAAAATGTTCCCCGTATGGAAAGATATTCTTTAGTTTTTTTTTTTAAAGAATTGTTGTGCATGTATATATTTTATTACTCCCAAATGATAACTTAAATCGGTGTTTGCAAGGTGGTACTCCTTGTATCCTGTGACTTATGAATCTCTCCTGATTCAATTTTATGTGATTATAAATTCCTGAGGGTGCTGATCATAGTTCATATTTTAAGCAGCTTTATTGAAGTATAACTGACATGTGATCAATGGCATATATTTAAAATACACAATTTAATAAGCTGTTCCACAACTCAATGAGGCACTATTCATTTGTTAGTCTTTTCTCCCTGCATTTCATTTTGAATAGTTTCTATCTCTTTATCTCCAAATTATCTAATCTTTTCTTCTGCAAAATCTAATCAGCCACAAATTCCATCCAATATATTTTTTCACCTCACACATTGTAGTTTCCAGAGAACACTTTAAGCAGTCCATTTGGATCTTTCTTAATATATTTTATGTCTTTACTTAACACATTGAATATATGGAATATGGTTATAATTATTTTAATGTCCTTGATAATTATTTCTAGCATCTGTTATCAGTTTTGGGTCAGTTTCAATGGATTAGATTTCATTGTGGGTTGTGTTTTTCTCCTTCTTTGTATGTTTATCATCTTTGATGCTGTGGGCTTAACCTTTTTCAATGCTAGCTATTTATTTTGCATGATCTTGAGTTTTATTCTGGGGCATGGTTAAGTTTCCTGAAAATCATTCGACTTTTTCAGATCTTGTTTTCAAGTATTATGAAGTAGGATCAGACTAACGTTTGCTGGCATCAATTATCACCCTACCTAGGAAAGACGCTTCTGAGTTTCCATCCTGATAGTCCATGAATTATCACGTTTTCCATTATGGCTGATGGGACCAGGAGCGATCTCAGGCTGAACTAGGCATTGCTCTATTCTCAGGTGATCCTTTCTCTAGCCTCAGATTTCATAGTGAACTCTGGCCACTTTGTTCCTCCCCCCACCCCTGACTTCCAAACTTTTAACTTGATCTTTTCACCTCAGATAATCTTCCAGGTTCCTCTTGATCCCTCTCTTGTATTGCAACCCGGGAGTTCCCAAAGCATAAGCTGAGGGCAATCATGGGGTTTAGCTCTCTAGGAACATTGCCTTCATTTCCTAATGCTCCTGATTTTGAAAGTCATTGTTTCAAATATTTTATCTTTTTGGGGGAAGAGGGTTGTTTTAGTTAGGAGTGTGAATTTGGTTCTTACACTTAGTTGAAAGTAGAAATCTATATATATGATACCTATCTCTTTGCTCCCTAACTGTGCCCAGCCCCATCCCAGTGTGGTCTGTGAGCAGAGAGAAATTGATGGATTGTTCTTTTTTGATGAGAAGAACTTCAATGTTTAGAATTTTTTTTTTATTAAAATATTTTAAAATTTACATATACTTGCCATTAATTGTAATCCCCATGTATTCCCCATCACCATCTCACCAGTGCACCATCA
>JAGFMF010011629.1:4559398-4691583 GCA_019455555.1 Galemys pyrenaicus
GAATATACCCAAAAGACACAAATACACTGATTCAAAAGAATACCTGCACCCCTATGTTTATAGCAGCACTCTTTACAATAGGGAAGACCTGGAAACAATGTTTAGAAATTAATTCAGTTTCTTTCCTAGTCTCTCAGTCATCTTTTGGTTTAAATTCTCTTATTCAAAGATATTAAATCCTCTTTATGAATAGCAGAAGAAATTATTAAACCTTGTCCATTTTAGGACATGATTCCATGGTTCATCAATGGACTTTTTCTAAGAACATGAAGACTAGTGAAAGGAAAAAAGCAGCATTATTGAAAATGAATTGGAAAATGTTTTAGTCATTTTAAAAATGGGCTGTTTATGCAAATCATTACCCTGTGCCACATACAAAAGATATCCTTAATTAGGTGCTTGTTCTTGAAAATTACTGTTAAGGGATACAAAAAGTATTCTTTCTCAAGAGTGGTTAAGTGTGGCTTCTGGGGTTTGATAATAAAAGCAGGACTATTCATGCATAATAGAATCAGACTTTTTAATTTTTTTTTAAGCGTGCCTTCCTTTGCTATTCTGGACAGGTGTTTCCATAGTGTAATTTAAACTACAAAAATGGCTCATAATTGCCAACACCTAATTTAACATTCCGAAGCTAATCATAAAACAACCTCCCCTTTCACGGGAGAGACAGTCTCAGCTGGGCTTTAAATTCTGATGATTTGACAAGGTTCCAATTGGAATTTTAGCTATCAACCAAGTGACCTTCAATGACCACAAACTGGGAGGCTTGGTAACTAATCTAAACAGATCTCTAGGCTAAACCCTCACCCCAGTGTTGGTTTCCAGACTCTTGCATTATTCACCTCATGAAAAAAGATAAGCAGAAAACGAAAAGCAAATGATTGTAGCAACCTTCAACCCTCAATTCTTGAAAGGCCAACAACAAGCTGTGAAAATATTCCCATAACCCTTCTTCCTGTGTGAGAGTTTCAGACACTGATAAAATGTCTCGATGGTCAGTCCACACGTAGCCGTTAGTTATTTCTTCTGCTTTTAAAAACGTGTTAACTCAAAGAGCTATTGCTTGCATTAAAGTATAAGAGATTCTGCATTCATCACCTCTTACTGATCATAATAAAGTCATGACTAATTTTTTTCACTTCTCATAGTCCTTTTCAGCATGTTTTGGCTTCAGGAAAGCTTAACTATTCATCATTGCACACAAAGCTCTGCTTTTCCTTACCACACAATTCTCCCAAAACAAAAATTTATTTTATATGTACAAGCTTTATTTTCTCATTTCATTTTAAAAACGCTGGCAGAGTACCACATGATGCTGTTTGACAAGAAATCCCTCATTCCTGTCTTTAAGTAAGATTGGTGAACACATTGACTCTCACTTGCTGAACCACAAATTTATCTTCAGTGATGCATTTTTTTAAATCAAGTGTTTATTCTGCACAGTGACCAGCATGCAGTCTTGCATACAGACAGCACATTTAAGTATTTGTTGAATGAATGCTGGATTTACAAACATAATGAATGAACAAATTGATTTTCACTTTGGCTATGGTGATTATGTCCCTGAGGTTTTTTTCCTGATTTTTGCCAAAGGCATATGATTAATTCACACTTAATTATACATCTAACAAGGTGTCTAGCCTATATTGAATTCAATTGCAGTTTATAAAACAAATCAGAAAGTATATTAAAAATCTTTATTAAGAAAAGCAATGTGTATAGAAGTCTCATTTGAGTGCACACACTCTATAATCTATATTGCAGTTGCCTTACACAAGCAGATCTATATAACGACATTATTAGAATAAAATAGAAAAAAAACATTTTTAAGAGAAAAGGAAGAAGCCAACCGCAAAGGTCAACCTGGTGCATACGATTATACATAAAAACTGGTTGAATTATTTTTTTTGACAGCCAAGACAGAAAAAAAAAAAAGAGAGAAAAGGGGAACACAATGGGTTACATAACTCACTAATAGAAAAGAAAATTTACTACTTTCTCAAGGAAGGCACATTTTTTCCTTGGTACTAAACTCAGAGCAAGTTCTCATGTGGGTCTTAGGTAGGGAACATTGAGTAATTTAATGGACAATGTCCTTATACCAATTTCACAGCAAATGCAGAAATGGGCCTCATGTGGCTCTTTCTTGTAAAGGCCTTCAATAAAAGTCGAAGGCATAATATTAAAACACCAGGGAGGAAGACAGTTTGGGGAGGAACCCAGCAAATGAGGTGCCAGCATGTGTTCCATCCTGATCCAACCACAGAACTTGGAATGCTGCAAGTAAACTGCTGAGACCAGTTCTTGGTGGATGGTCCCTCTTTGGTAGGAGTTGGAGAGCAGCAAATGGTTCAAATTAACTCTCAGGTGAGGATCTTGGTTGAGGTTTTGATGGTTATGATTATGAACAGACTAATGAAAGACTGGTGAAAGGCCTATTTATAATTGCAAGTTTCAGAACCCTAAGCTGCTGTGGTCTAAGTCATCTCATTCACTTCTCACTCCTCTCAAGAATTTAGGGCTGTCATCCAATATGGCTGAGCTTCTCTCTCTTGCATCAAAGTATTTCTACAGTGCAGAGTCTATTTAATCTGTTATTACTAGGATTTGGATTAAAGTCTCAAAGATCTTTGCCATAAGTGAACAATCCTTTTAAAATCTTAACTGGAAAATTTTTACTTATAAAATTAGACATACTTTTACTATATAGTTCAGCAATCATGTTCTTTGGCATTTACCCAAAGGCAGTGAAAACTAATGACCACACAAAGACTTAGACATGGATGTCCAGGGCAGTGTTGTTCATAAATAACAAAACCTGGAAGCACTCAAGATGTTCTTCAGTAGGTGAATGAAGGAATGAACTGTTGTGCACCCAGATGATGGAATATTATGCAGTGCTAAAAAGAAATGGGTTATCAATGAATCAAAAGTCATAAAGGAAACCTAGTGCCTATTACTAAATGAAAGAAGAAAAAAGAAAGAAGAAGAAAGAAGCCAGTCAGAAAATGCTGCATTCTATGATGTTCCATCTTATGACATTCTGTAACAGACAAAACAATGGAGACAGTACTCTAAGATCTTTATTAGCCAAGGTTTAGGAAGGAGGGAAGGATGAACACAAGATCTTGGGGGCAGTGAAACTGTTTCATATAACAGTGTAATGGTTGATACATGTCATTATACATTTATCTAAACCCATTGAATGTGTGGCATCACAAATGAAACCTGATCTAGAAAGTATGGACTTGAGGTAATAATGATGTGTTTCAGTGTAAGCTCATCAGCCTGTAACAAATGAACTGCTTTGTTGGGAGTTGCTGGTAATGAGAGAGACCAGGTGGGGGTGTAGTAGAGGGAATAAATGGGAAATTGCTGGACCTTCCATTCAGCTCTGCTGTGGACCTAAAACTATTCTAAAAATAAAGTCAATTAAATGACTGTTTTCATAAACTCTAAGGAGGTGAACTTGGTTTATAAACTAGTTTTAAGGGCTGCCTGACCTGCCTCTTTCAAATATAAGACTAATCCAGTTTGTGTAGCACAGCCAAAGATGAGCAGGGTGGTTAAAATCTGAAAAACTGTCAGCTGACACTATCCACTGCTAAGTAAGCCCAGTTGATGTTCTTCTGGGATGTTGAATTCTGTGTTATGTGGTTTCTCTCCCAGATTGTTTGCTGGAAATATCAGTAAAGGATAACAAACAGTTGACCAGCTCTGGGAATTTAGATGATTCCCACAGCTTGAATTGTCCACCAAGGGAAATAGCTTCACTTTTTTTAGACATAATTCTGAGTCCCTCTTCCTGATACTAGATACAATACTCAGACTTTGGTTTTTTGGGGTCACTTACTCTGTGAGTTTTGGCATTCGAAAGTAATAAAATAGTAACAGATTTTTATAGCTCTTGGTACATATATAAGTTTTGTACATGTTCACTCATCGAATACTCCAGTTAACTAGGAGGTGGGTGCTATCATACACATTTTACAAAGGTAAAAGTTGAGGTATAAAGAACATACACAACTTGCCAGTGGACACATAACTGTTAAGTAGATGAGCAGGAATCAGTCAGCTCGACTCCAAAAGTCTTTCTTTTAATGACTATACTAAAATGACTTTAGATTATTCTATTTAGAGTATTTTGGTTCTATAAAGTTGAGTTATTTCAAGTGTGCATGTGGCAGAGAACTATCGTTGGAAATGTATCTGGGCCAAAGCAGTCCAGGTACAGAATTATAAACACTCACATTCTCTCTTGGCATTCTGCTGTGCTCTTTCCATATCAATGACTTTCTCTAGAGTTTATGGAGTTTTTCTCCATAACAACTTTTCCTTATGCTTATCCCATCATGCCCTTAAAAGCATGTCTCCCATCTCCATAGTACACTCTGTGCTTTGACTTCCTTTTTAAGTGCTTCCCAGTGCACATACTGAGAGGAAATCTCAGGTGGATTTTTCTCTTTTCACCTCAAACCTAACTCATTTCTAGTCAGTCTTGTGTTTGGTGCCATCATTGTATGTGCAGCAGTGCCTGGGAGATGTGGTATCAATTTAAAAAAAAAAAAAAGATTTATTTATTTATGCATACAAGATCTTGGTACAGGCCAGAGGTGCAGGGGTGAGGATGAGAGGATTCACTAGAGACAGAGTGGGGAGCAGAACAGAACTGAATCACTGCTGAGGGGAGCAGTGGGGAGACAAGAGAAGTCTTCTGGGATGTGTGGGTTAGTTAACTCCCTGGCTGGGGATTGAACTCATGCTGCATGGCTGCAGATAGCTTCATAGCCTTAACCCCTTGCACCACCAGGGAGGCCCAGTATCAATATTTACAAAACAGATCTGTTCAAAGAGCAGTGGTGTGGGTGAGGTTGGTGAGTAACAGGCTTCCTTAAACATGGCCAGTCCACTACAGCATTGAAGTAGTTGTAGATTGTCCTTTTGTACTTCCTTGAACTTAACACATTCAATAACCACTTGTCCTTCCTTTTTCAAATATATCTTGACAAGTCACTTTTAATCCATTTGTGATCTAGAAGGCCAATATAGTTTCAGTGGGCATACTTGGCTTGTCCAGACCCCCAAACTCCTTAATCAGTATAGAAATGACCTAGGGTTGGGATGAATGGAAACCTGAAAGCGTTTTTAAATATTTGAATGTTGACATCAGTTATGGTGCATTTTCATGTAGGTGCATTTGTATATTCAGTTTGGAATTTACAGAAAAACAAACCCACTCTTCGCTGTGTGGACTTTCCCACCATCCAGACAGCTGCAGTTTTGCAGTTGTCTCTCTGGTGGTTTCCTGAGTTCACGAGGACCACCCTTCCTCCATTATCTGAGGCTCTTTGTTTAAGTTCTGTGTCACACCAACGCCTACATTGGCTTCCCTCCCCCTCCTCCACCAATACATTGATTTCAAATTTGAGAGTTCCTGCTGGGGTTTTGCTATTTTAAATGTTTTACATCTACTTCTGTAGGGGTAATATCATCCAGAACTGATGATGGTTTATAGATGGACAAGTAAGTCATAAAAATGATATTAGCAGTTTTGTCTAATACCAGCTAGAAAAATCTTTGAAATAAATGACTTTCAAACAGTTGCTTTACTTTTGCTTATTTTGATAAACTTTAGTTTCTAACAATAAAAAATAAGATGAGTGATGCAGGTTTAAATTTGAAATTGTGTTTTTTCAGAGGATGGTATGCAATTATATTTTATCAAGTCTCATGTTAAGATTATTTCTTCTATTAGAAAAATCTTGATAAAAGGTCTGGAAACGATAGACTTGAGCAGAAAATGCTCTTTTTAGTGAGAAGAACATATAAACTGATGTCAAGTTTCTACCAAAAGTAATGTTTATCTTGCTAATATATTAGGTGTGAAATACTGTGTGGGAAAACTATTTTTCTAGAGAAAGATAACCTTGCAAAATTTCTTTTAAAAGTGCTTCTCCTTGGCTTGTCATATTAGATAACTTGTTATAATATTAAACATTATAAGATATGTGATTTTGAGTGAACAAAAACTGTAAAAACAAAACTACATAATATTTACAAGATTAATCACCTTACATTGCCGCATTGTGGAACATTGAAAACTCTATTATAATCTCAAAATTTCAATGACCATAGTGTTTACTGAAGTATCCTTAACACACATGTACAAATATAGATCTGTTACATTTATAACTACTTACATAACCATATATCTGTATCAAATTATATCATAATGAATATGTACATTTTTCATCTTTATGATACTGGATATTTTTGTTTATTTTATGTGTTTTATTTCAATGCTAGCTTGTATAACTTATTATGGGCCATAGTAGTGTAACTTTAAGGGCATTACTGATATTTTATAGGATGAAGGAAATGCTGTGTTTAAAATTAAAACCATTTTTGAAATTCTAGCATAATACATTTTAACAATGAATTAAAAAAATAAGAATTTTTCAAGGGTATTTATTACTAATTGTTCTTTAAATGGCATGATGCTATAATGAAATCATTTACATCCCAGCTCTGGATTTTACTAAGGTGAACTTGCTTTAATTATTATCAGGATAGGAATTGCCACTTTAGTTTTTTTAAGAGTGGATTTTAGAAAGATGGAAACCATTTTTATCCCCTCCGAGTAAAAGGATGTGGTCATTTGGAAATGCATCCTTAAGGACTTAATCCAGTCACAATATAGGAAGTCAATGACATAGACCTTTCACAGCAGAAATTCAGAAGACAGATCAGGATGGAGAAGAGAAAGGGTTTAAGGCAAGGCACATCTGGGATTCTTAGAAACAATCAGAAACCACAAAGAAGACAAAAGGTGAATGGGTCTGTCTGTTCCAGACCATCTGGCTGAACAGACTTTAGATGTTGAACAAGCATTGTTTCAGGGACTTCTTTTTTTCTCTCTCTGACCTCAGTTAATAGAAAACTATAGTTAATATAAAGTCACCTTTTTTTATGGAATCCCATTTAATTTAAGGGTGGCATATATTTGAAAAATGTCCAACTTGTAATGGTCTTTCTTTCCTAAGTACCAAATTCTCAATACATAAGACAACTTCCGGTTCACTAAAATTATACGTATATCAACCTCCTGTTGCTTATTTAACTAAGAAAATTTTGTACTAATTTTTCCATAAGTAAGCAGAAGTCATCTGAACTCTTGAGTGAATGGTTAAAAGAAATGCATACCTAGTTTTGTTAAAATTCAGGGCAAAACTGTAATATTCATCTTTAAGGTTATGAAGTTCATTTCCATTGGAAGGAAAAAACATGGATTTATATTTTAGTAAAAATAGAACTAAAAGTTTGAGAGCCATTTAAAAAAGTAAATAATAGACATTTTAATAGCTATATATTTATAGAATAATTGAGCAGATAACTCCATATGTTTTTCCAGTTTTCCTTATGATTGTATTAGTGTATTTTGTGTTAGTGTAGCATTTTTGCTACAGCTACAAAATGAATAATGATTTCATTATTATCAACTGAAGTTTATTATTTATGGGCTGCTCTTTGCGCTGTCTAGTTCTATAGTTTTGACAAATGAGTGAGGTGTATCTACTACTAATACCACTCAACATAATTTCACCATTCTAATAGGTATTTGCCTAGTCATCTTTTTCCTTCCCCTTGAACTCCTGGCATCCCCTGACCATTCCAGACTGTCCTAAAGTTGGAATCATATAGTAGGTAGCCTTTTCAGATTGCTTCTTTTAGTCCTATACATGTAAGGCTCCTTCACATCTTTTACTGGCTTCATAGCTCATTTCTTTTTTCACTAAGTAAATTTTGAACATGCAAAATTTCCACAAACAAATATAATAATAGAGTAAGGTCACTTAAAAATGTACCTTCAAATAAAATATTAGAAAGTTACTTGTTTCAATTATCAAAGATGACTAGGCTCAACAAAATTCCTTTTAATCTATAAAATGAATTAGCCTCATGTACATATTCCAGTACCACTAACATGCCTTTAAGTTATACTCTCTCCCTTTCTTACCCATCTGTAATACTTGTGCCATCTGCTAGTGCTCAATAGGCTAGTATACCCCATTAACCAGAAGAGTTGGCTGATAATCAATATTCAACCAGAAGAGTTGGCTGATAATCAATATTCTTTGAATCCCCAAAGTCATGAGAATTAGACTCTTCTTCTCTGTCCTTCCAAATTGCTTCCTTCTCTTTCCCGTGTACCTTGACTTAGATTTTAATAGTTTAATGGAGGACATGTCTTGGCACAAGGTAAATGACTATGGAATTTTGGGATATCTCTCTTGTTAGTTTTCTGCTTCTCACCCTATCCATGGTTGTTTCTAGAGTCCTCCACAAATATGCATGTCCATCAAAGTGAAAAACATAAACAAACAAAAGATTAGGATAATTTTAAAAATTTTTCATTGAATCTGATGTCTACTATTTATATCTTTTCTAATATTTCAAGTATAGTTACTAAATGAGCCTTTTTTGAAGGCAAGTGTACTTATCATAAAGAAATTACTTTGACCTACAATAAAACAAGTTTTAAAAATAATCTGTTTTATCCATATGCTCATGATTGAAACCACATACAGTAGTACTTTTTGTTTTTAATAATGGAAGCCAGTTTATTATTCAATTATTTCTTGAACATATGTTTGAGAATGCTATTAGAATTTCTGCAACCACAAAAGACTTGAATACATTTAGTGTATTAGAAAGTATGATCAAATAGTATAATAAAAAGTTCATCTTCTAGGTAATTTGTTTAAATAGAAAGGCATCTTGTAAAATGGCTTTGCTCCAGTATTTTTGGTCTGCTTTCTTTTTCTAGGAACCATATTGATTGCAGTTTTTGAAATAGAGCTATTTAAACAAAATCAATTAAAGAGATATTAAGAAGGTCATGCACATATTTATAAAAATCAAATGATCTGTTAATTAAAAAGCACAACCCATTAGTAACATTGTAGCTGAAATATCCATGGCAACAGTTAAAAAAATTAACAGCACACATTTTATTTACTTTGCAAAAGAGATAGATCCAGTAAAACAAGCTGATGACCTAATGCAGGGTGGATTTATAGTCGTATGTTTGAGCTAGTAAATTGAGAAGAAATGTCAGTGAGATTGGCAGGGAAACAACAAGCTTGAAGTTACAGCACATTCACACACTAGTCATGGCTAGTACACTGGAAAAATATACACAATACTAAGTATTTTACTTATATGTGCTTTTTAATAAATTTGTAAATTTCCACATTGCTGCATATGCAAATGTATATTCTTTTTACAAATATGAGATTGCCTCCAAATATAACACTTTTTCCATTTCTTTGGGTTTTTTTTGTTGTTGTTGTTTTGTTTTTTGTTAGGAATATTGCATTCTTTTCATGTTGGGTATTATTTTAAACAACATAATTGCTCTGGCCACAACCAATGTTATTTCAAATTTACCATCTCCCTCCCTTTTTAATTTCCTTGTATGCATTAAAAGTGGTAAAATAATAGTTTCATCTACTTGCCCTTTTTCCTTATTTTCAGTTACATTTGCCATTAAGTGATTGTCCTTCTACCCTATCAGCTGCAAGCTCTGCACATGTTTAGATTAAATATGACCATAATTCATAACAGTTAAGTGTATAAATAACTCAACATATGTAGATCTATATTATATTTTCTAAATATTGCTCATTTAATAGTAATAAGAATGAATCAACAAATCAATTTTGTGGCAAAGTCATAAATGTAAAGCCATATAAGTTGCTTGATAGTCTAGACTCTGAGAAAAGACGTGAGTTATGGGGGGGAGATGTTATGAATATAAATAAACTTAAAACAAACAGTGGGAGGCTGTGAATAATCAGTGTTTAGAAAGAAGTACAGGCCAAAGAAGCAGAGAAAACAGAAAAGGGAGAAGTCATCAAGCATTGGATGATCAGGCTAAGTCCTTACAAGGGAGATGGGATTTGCTGTCTAGGTCTGTGAAGATTTAAATAGTGGTAAAGAATGAGGAAAAGGAATTCACAGCAATAAGAACATAGTGAACTAAGCAGAGAAATGGTGTCAAAATTAAAGATATATTGGAGATTCTCAAGAGACAGAGCAGAAACTTCATGTAAGGTACAAGAGAGAGACAAATTTGTAAAAATTGAGCAAGACCAGATTTGGGAAGCATTTATTTCTTGTTAAATAACCCTATTTATAGTTACCATATGATCATTTTTGGGTTCTCAACAGGGGAATGGGTGTCCTTAGATTATGCTGAGAGCTGTATGATTCCTGATTTGCCAGGAACAGACTGAAAGCAGGAAGACCTGTTATCAGAAATATTCAAGATGGGAAGAAGTCACTGAATAGGAAGTGCATTGGCCAAGGTCTAGTGGTGATTAGTTTCAGACATGTTGAATTCAAGATGAAAGTCAAAGCATTTAGTGCAGGTAGAAACACCTGTTTGAAAATTGCCTTAAAGGAGAAAATTTAGATTTGACAGTCGAACCAATAAGTAAGTTAGACTCAATTTCTATGCTTTCTTAGAAGTCTAAAATTAAGTCAGTGAAGATGGTGATCAATTAAGTAGATGGCAGCTTTGAGTGGAAACTATAAAGAAAAAAATTTGGAGAAAGGACTGAGGACTGTATATTGTGAACCCTGATGCTCTGTCAGGAAGAGAAACTTTAAAAGGAAAAAAGAAGTTGCTAAACAAGAAGATGGACAGGAAGAATGTAGCCATGTAGAAGTTAAGGTAAGGAGGGATCAATCAACCCAGTTAATACTCATGTTCCATCTCTTAAAGACTAAGGTAGAACATTTGTTTAGTTATTATTTTTCACCACATAGTTCACACATCACTGGGAAATGCTTCATGTAATTGAATATACACCTCTTCTGCCAACAAGTATCAACATACCCTGTGAACTATTGCAGAGTGATTTATAATGTGAATAAGACCTAGAAAACTTGTTTTCCTGAGGCTTGTAGATACATGTCAATCAAGACACTCAAAAACATAATCACAATAGCATAAAAAACTTGAGTCAAGCTCTCTTCTTGTCCCTACTTTGCTAATTCTAGAATTCATCTATTAATCATGGAGAATACAATAAAACCCAATCAAATCTTTTAAATCCCTAAATCCAAAATAACTAAAAATTTGCTGAGGCTACTTTCTGTCAGTATATGACCAGATGTAGATGCAGCTTGTGATAAAAGGGTAAGAAATCCATTCAGTTCTACATAAAGAGTTGTTCCTGGCACACTAGATCGATGCACCTGTTTGTACTAGCACAGAGGGAAAAGGTAGGAAAAGAAGGTAGATTTGGATCCTACTGTAGTGGTGACTGTGCAGTATGATGACTAGGATTGGCCTCATTTGCCAAGCCCAGAATAGTAACCACTATCCTAGACCATCAGGCTTTGCAGTGTAAGACACAACTGTAGCTAGGACATAGTTGTTTCTTGGAATATTCGTCCCATGAGTTAAAGGTAAGAGGGATGATTAGCTGAGGTTAAATTACTGTCACTTTTCCCTGATACTTAAAATCCTAGATGAGGGTGGTTACTAGGCCTCTCCTGCTGACCTTGCTGAATCCTGATATGAATTTAGGAGACTCATTACATAACTGAGGCTGGCAGTGCAGCCAGCCTGGAAGAATCCTGGGTTAGTTCCAGTGCTCCTTCAGCCTCTGGCTGAATTGTGTGATCCTGAACAAGTCACTGAACCTATTTTGTTTTTGACTTTCTTGGGAAAGAAAGAGATGATAAGGCTTCTGTCTAATCCACCTTTGGGGAGATTCTCTTAAAAAGTAGAAAGCAATGTAGGAATGGATAGTTTTTTTAAAAAGTGTTTTGGATCTAGGAAACATATTCTTGATTGCCCTCGGTTTATTTCAGATTGGTAATTAAGAATACATGTGTATTTAGTTTGTAAGACCTCTACGAGCGGAAATGTACCATTTCTGGAATGAAAGTGATTCCAAACTCAGAGTCACATTTTTAGACACTGCAAACTGGTTGCTCACCAAATTCCCCTAGCTTCCTACAGAGTCCTTTCATGCCCTTCACGTTCGTTGATGTCTTGTCTTTTCCTTTGCATTCTCTCCTTCCCTTCCTCTCCCCCAAGACCCTGGAATAGTTTCCATTTTCAAATCAAAGAAGTTTTGTTTTATCTGAATGACATTTTAAAAAGTGCTCTTTGGGGTAAATTCTGAAGAGCAGGATCAATGTACAATTTTATGAAAGGCAGACTCAAGCTGACCATTTGGTGATCACCATTTCAATTACTTTGTAAATTCCTCTTTAATTTTTAAAATTACATATAATAAGTGTGCTTATATCTAAAATATGTATCATGCCATACCATAGGAATAATTATTAAGTATGTATAAATTTTCTACCTTATGAAATTTTAATTCTCTTATTAGTTTCATTATAATATTTTGGGTTAGTTTATATTTTCCAAATAGAATTGTGTTGCTAAATTACTAGGACACTATTAAATATGAGATATCCTGTAGGATGACTTTCTTGTTTCTGAGAGAATATTTAAAAAAAAAAAAAGCTCAGTTTATATCCAAACAATATATGGCACTTGTATATTTCAATGATTTGATCTTTTAAAGATCATTTGCATTCCCCCATAATCCTTCAACTAACCTTGCCATAGTAAAGTGAAAATGAATACCCAGGACTGGAGAAGAAGGTACATGAACTCCTTCCACTGACAAGAAGGAGAAAGCCTTATATTCTGATTCCAGAATAAAATAAGGAAGAAGATGAGAACAAAAGGGAAAATCAAGGCAGCATTAAAATATAAAGGCTCTCTTGCACCCAGCATTTAAATCCCAAAGACAGAAGAGTGTTGAAATAGTCATAGAGGTTTAGACATGAAAAATCTGGTGGGGGAGATAAATCTTTCAGAGAAGCTATTTCTTTGGAGTCATATTCAATCTGGCACAAGATGGTAAAATACCAAGAAAAGTGAACTGAATGAAAACTTCACAGAGCTCTGTGCACTTGAAGTGAGTGTAAGAGGATTCCACTGAAAAGTAGGCATGATAATGATAATGAAGAAGAGCTGAGGCATCCGAGAACCTCAGGTTAGTCTGAGGAGATTTATATCACACAGAAATCCCATGAGTGGAAGCTGTTACTATGTAGACTTCAGCAGCAAACACCAATGCCACGATCAAAGATTTATTCAGCATCATAACCATAACTATAACTTTGTCTCAACACTGCCAGGTGTTCAGGAAAAAAAAAAAACAGACAACACACTGCAACAGGATGAAGTAAAAACAGCTGGGTATGAGTATATATGTAATAGTGCAACCTCTCTATTATAAATCTTAGGAAACCCTCTTCACTTAGATGCCAGCTTGACCAAGAAAGAAGGGAACACAATAGAGCAATAGCCTTCATAATGATTTGAATTCTTGATGGGCTTAATATTTATCTACCCAATAGAAACTCAGCTAAAGATATTTTAAATAGAGAAAAACAAAAATATGTATCATTGACAAGTTTCAATATTTGTCAATGATAATGGGATTTTCCTGAGAAAAATATTATTTATTTTATAGAGTAAGCACATTTAGATTTTTCATGTCTAACTTACAAAGTTTAATACTTTGGATTAATTTTTATATTGAAGTACTAGTCAGGATTGTTTAAGTTATGTTGCAGTAACAATCCCCATGTCTTAAAAGAACAAAGTGTAGTTTCTTATTGTTGCTACATGTTATTTGTTGTCACATGAGGGTTTACCGTGACTGCCATTCAACTAACAGAGAAGAGAACATAGTAAGTTGTATACTGGCTCTTAAATTTCTGCTTTAGAATCTTAATAGTTCTGCTCAAATTTTCTGGGCAATAGTAAGTTACACAATCATATTTAAGTCATGGTGACTAGTTTTATCATGTGCCCTTGAGACGGAAGAGAAATTTTGTAGTTAGTAAATGGTACCACATTTGGAAGTCCTTTGTAACTTTCTAGATTGTGGCTTCAACATGTAAATTCATCTGTCCAGGATGAAATGTGAGAAATATAGGAGATATCAGTTACTAAGACATAATTATTGTATTGTTTTTGTTATTGTATTTGTTAATTTGTGCCAACATTTTCTTATAATTCTTAATATAATAGTATCTATGTTATTGAGTTGAATCAAAGCAAGAGAGTTTACTCTTGATCAGGGATTGGTTAAACAGTAAATATTTTAGACTTTATGGGTCATACAGTCTATCTGAACTACTTGATTTTCTCTTGTAGTGCCAAAGTAGTTATAGCTAATATGCAACTGGGGAGTGGTGTATTCCAAAACACCTTCATTTAAGGACACTGAGATTTGAATCACATACAATATTCACATGCCACTGAATATTATTCTTTTGATTTTTTTCCCTACCAGTTAAAAATGTAAAAGCCATTTTTAGCTTGTAGGCTGTACAAAAACAGACGGTGGCCTGGACTGGGTGTAATAAGGAATTTTATGTAGAGAGAATTGAGAACATACAAAATTATTGGAAGGAATGAAGGAACAGTCCTAACCTTAACAACTGGAAACAACAAGAAGCTCCAGAGCTTACCTTTGTCTGGAGCAGGTAAACCATGACTACAAATGCACAAAGCTGAAAAACTATGAATCTGCTGCTAATAGTGCTGACTTTTCAGGCTGCAGTCCTAGGCTACTCTGCCATGATCCAGAAATATGCCACTGCTGCTCTAGGAAGCTGCTGAATCAGGAATCCACCCACTACACTGGAAGTCTCTGCCATATCTGCCACCTCAGCCTTGATCCTTTCCAGCAAAATGAATGCCTCCAACTTGACTTTTTTCACATTTTCTAAACATTCTGATTAGGCCTGGTAGAACCTAAATCATGTCCTAGAACTCAAAGAGTCCAAGAGATGGTCTTTAGCTATCCAGTGCCTAAGATTAAGCAGTGGGCTTGGACTTTATTTTATTTATTTATTTATGTATACAAGATCTGAGTTGTCAGCCAGAGGTGTGTGGGGGGGGGGTATAAAAAGACTCACTAGAGATAGAGTGGGGAGCAGAACAGGTGGATCTACTGAGATACACTCCTGAGGGGAACAGCGGATGAGACAGGAGAGGTCTGCTGTGCCATGTGGGTCAGCTCCCTGGAGCTCCCTGGTCAGGATTGAACTCGTGCTGCAACAGCTGGCAATAGCTTGATAGCTGATAATGCTGAGACTTTAACCCCTGCATCACCAGGGAGGTCATTAGTAGTGGATGCAAATGGATGCTGGGCAAGACAGCTAAAGGTATCAGCCACAGACAAACATGATGGAGAAAGATTCAATTAAGATGATTTCTTCAGCAATTTGAAAGCCTTCTGTGAAGCTTCTGTGAGCTTTCAGCAACAAAGAGTTCATTTTATAACTCCCACAAAATGGCAGGAAATTAAATTAATTGTATACACGCTTTCTTCCTACCAGGGTTATCACCTTAAATCAGTTATTTATTCCATCCCACTGACCTATGGTCGTCCCACATTTGCACAAAGATTCATATAATCATGGACATGGCAGTGTTGTTTAAAATAGCAACAGAAAGTGCTTGTCAATAGAGAACGAATGACAATTTTGGTATCCACAGATCATAAAACAAAAGAAAAGACAGGATGTGGATACTGACAGGGAAAGTGACTGGAGACACGTTGTAAACTAAATGAGTAAAAGAATAGTTGCGAATATAGTTCTACTTTTTAAAATATAATTTTTAAGATTAATTATCTCTACTGCTTTGTTCTGATGTTAAATGTAATCCAAAGATAGAACTACATTTTGTAGCAACATATAAAATAGAAAGGAATGTTCTTTATCATCCTAACCTTCAAAGATAACTGAAAACTTTTTGTACATATATTATTTTTTTTGTGCCTATACAAAGTTTACATCACTTTTTAAATGAATTACATTTTGCCAAAGATGCACATTTTTATTTTTAGAAACTGGATTTATTGTGTAAGGATTGTGGTGTTTAGGGACATTTGTGACACTCTGAATTTTTAAAATTTTCTACCAAAAATTCCACAGGAAACCACTGATTCCTTTACAGGTATCATTTAGATGTGCTAAAATGGAAGGCTAACTTGCTTTATAAATTTGGGTTCAATTTTAAGTAATTTTAACTTGTAATGTCTTTCAGTGACACAAGAACTACTAAGTGCTATTCTTTTGAGTGCAAATATGACATTTAATCAATCCAAGACAGGCAAGGTGCTCGCAAACAATAAATAAAAAATTGATGTTTCTATGAGAAATATTACATCCCATTGGGCCTTCCTTGAACATGTGTATATGTCTCAAATTCTAAGACTTCTTGACAATTTATCTCATTTTCCTATTGTTACACAAGAGGAGAATCTATATAAAATAAGAGTAGGAGTCAATTCACTCAGTACTGAATATTTTAATGAGAACAGCCCCATCACAGTTTCTCCCCATGCATTTAGTCTAATATTGTTATCCATGAAATAAGCTGTTAAACTTACAAGTTTATCAGTTCTACTATGACAATTCATATTTATTTTCTACTTGGACAAAATATACATAGAGGAATAAGCTCTGTCTAAAACTAACTGTAAAGACATAATGTTCAATAGCAATTAAGTCTAGAGGTAATAAGGCACTTAATTAATTGTTGTTAAACCTCACTAATTCTGGACCTCCCTGGTGGTGCAGCGGGTTGAGCGTGGAACTGTGAAGCATCTGAGGCACACACAGCAGCGCAAGTTCAATCCCCAGCCAGGGAGAGGACCGACATGGTGCAGCAGGCCTCTCCTGCCTCACATGCCTGTTCTGCTCCCCACTCTGTCTCTGGTGAATCCTTTCACTTCCCACGACTCTGGCCTGTACCCCAGCTCTTGTATGGATCAATAAATAAATCTTAAAAAAACAAACAAACAAACAAAAAACCTCACTTATTCTGAGTAAGCAGAAGAAAAGAAAAAGTGGAAAATGACTGCAGAATGCATTTAAGAATAGTTTTCAAACCTTTTGGTTTTAGGACTACTTTACATGTTTAAAAACTACTGAGAATGCCAAAACTGGCTTGCTAGATAAAATACAGAATGTTTAGTTAAATTTGAATTTGGGGTAAGCAATGAAAAATTTGTTTGTATAGATATGTTTCACATATTATGGGGAATAAACATATACTAATAATTATTCATTGTTATTTGAATTCAAATTCAATGTGTACCCAACAGCTTTATCTGTTATTTAAGGTAATCCTACATCATGTCGGTTATGTAAGTTATGTCTGTCAATATTTTCCATGTATAAGTTAAAACTAAAAAAAATACATATTTATTATTTTTAAAATAACAACAGTAGACCTATTACATAAGTAACAATGCTTATGAAAAACAACTATTTTCCTTAATAAACAATGTGAGGGTAGAATTGCTTTACTTTTTACAATCTCTTTAATGTTTATCTTAATAGAAAGTAACTAGACTGACTCTCTTTGCTTCTCCAGTGAATCCGTTGCAGTACATAGTAGTATGTTGTTCTGGTTAAAATATATGAAAAAAAATATATAGCCTCACAGATATGAAAAGGGAGCCTCACAGGTTAGAAAAGGGAGTGCTATTGTAAAGCTTTCTCATATTGTCACATGAAAACCCATGTATGTTTCACCATTTGAATGAATCGCCTATCTCCTTCTATGAAAAGATTATTTTTGTAGAGTCCATTTAGTGTCTCTTTTGGTTGCTGTACTGCTTCTCATTAGCTCCAGTAATTCCATTCCTGGACTCTATGTCTCATATTCTTATATGAGAGTAAGGAAAACTCATAACAACTGTGGGGATGTGATTGTTTGGGGTTACCCACAACTTAAAGCTAACCATGAGTCAAAGCCAACTTTCTTACATTATAAGTTTTATCATTCCCTTGCTTAAAAATTTGTGATGTGGTTTCATTTTCCCAATGAAGCTCAAATTCCTTCATGAGGCTTAGAGGCTTCTAATAGCTTGGTCTCAATCCACCCTTTTCTTTTCTACCTGCCTTAACTCTTTAACACACACACACAAAATTTAGCCTGTTGTGTATGATATTTTCTAAACTGACATTATGCTTGCAAGCTTTCTTGCTTTTGTATATGCTTTTTTTTTTGTCTCAAATGTTTCTTGAAAATCCTCATTTACTCGGCAAGTTTCTCCACAAACAAATCTTTACTCACAACTCATCTTTTCAAGGTCAGTTATGAATACCTAATTAAAGATGTCACACCATCATTTCATTTCCCTTTTCTTTGCTTTATCTTTCATTTTCACTTCTTACTAACAGTATTTGTTACTCATCTTGATTAATTTCTGTCCCACCCACTACTATATATATATATATCGTTAAGGCAGAGATTTTTGCCTGTGTTGTTTATAAATAATTATACCTTCTTCTACTAGGATTTTCCAAATAATTGTAGGTATTCCAAAAATATTTGTTGAATTAATGAATGATTTGAATAGTACCTCCTGTGTTTGAGTCCTTCACCTCAGCAAGGTAAATTTAATTACAAGTAATACAATTTATTACTTGGTTTTGATCTTATTTATTTTAAAATGTAGTGTTTCCACCAGACTCTGAATCCTTTAATATATATAATAATATATATATAATATATATTATATATATATATATAATATATAATTTGTTTTATCCATCTTCAACTGTTGGCATAAGCTGACACTTAATGCTTTGGAAATATTTGTTGAATTGAAAAGTGAAGTTCCATGAGGTGTTAAAAACTAAAATGTAGAATCGTTTGGAGTTTGAATAAAATGGATGCCTGATCAAAGCAGCTATTTTAAGTAAAACAATAATACAGCATGGCTTTTTTTAATATGGCTCAGAGCTACTATTCTCGTGGAAAGTCTAAGTACTCCTTTAGGTGTTCACAGTTAATGTTAACTGAATTATCAGAAACCAAAACTTATCAGAGATAGTGTCTTTGATGCTTGTGGTCCCCTCTAGTTTTGCCACTCTCTGGTGTTTATCTTGTTCTTGTACTCCCTCTCATAAAAAAAGGCCCTGAGCCTCATCAGTTGTTTTATCCCTTTGTAATGCTATTTTTAGTCTTTAATCTCTTATTTATTTAAGGGATAGCTTCTTCTCTTTCAAAGAAAATTCAGAGAGCAGCCAACTTGTGGAGGAGATATTAGTCAGCATCTTCCTTAACCACTGAGTCACACAATACAAAATATCTTCCTGAGGATATCATTCAATTGATTAATCATGATAAAATATTCCTATCTCCTCATGCCATTACTCATATCTCAGGTAAAAAACACAATTGAGAATTTCAGTTTTTTAAGAGGTAAAAGCATATTCACCATATGCTTGATTACCACAAATGTCCAGAGCAAAGGGAATCCATTGCAAGGGTGAGGGTAATGTACAGAGGAGCAGTGGGATGAGCTGAATTCTGGGGTCTAGGAGGTCAGGGGGAGGTGAAAGAGTAGTGGGAAGAGTTCAGGGTCCAGTAGCCTGAGGCCATAAGTCTGACTTTCACCCTTTAGTTTAACCTGTATTTGTGGGAAAGTATTTACAGTGAAGACTGAACAAAATGTAGTTTATTCTCCACCTTGGTCCTGACTATAGAAGTAGAAGAGATAATAGTGAAAATGCAAAAAGTAAAAATGTAAGGCTTCAGTGTATAAAATAATAACCACTATGTAAATTGTGTAGTTTGTTGACTTTTCATATGATGAAACGATGTGACTATTAGATGTGATTTAACGATCATTTGAAATTTTGATTAGATTTACTCATGCTTTCTGTCAGAGTCTGTTGTTAATAAACAATGTCTAATCTCTCTACAACTTTAAATAGATAAAATGTCTCCAAATAATTCAATCACCCACACCAAATAAAATTTTGGTGCTTCATGGAAAATGTTACCAATTTTTAGAGAACATGTATATTTCAAATAAAATTATGCATGTTGTTTTTATTTTATGATGTCTGATAACATATTTCTAGCTGACCTTTTGATCTTGCTGATCAAACTTATAGGTTTCAGTGATTCAAGTCCTTGTAAATCTGTACCTATGTCTCAAGTGATTACCAAGATCTCTTCTTCAAAAACAAAATATGGCCTATAAAATGACTTTGGTTTTTCCTAGATAAACCTGGAACTGAAGAGGCGAGGCTTCAACTTAACAAAATTTCTCAGACATTATGGATGCTGTTCCCTTACCATCAGAAATGTGTGGCATAAAATAAAAGTTCTACTTATCATTGCCTAGTATCTAATCACACTATTTAAATTCCTTATCAAGGAAGTAAAATGTAACCTCTTCATACTCTAGAGAATGTTAAAAAGGAAAGGTGTTCACATTTTCAGAGACCAGCTTTCAACTGAACATATTTAGTGGCATAATAATGATCATTGGTCCATGAAACTGTATCCTTCTGTCTGAAGCAGCTTTTCATTTGCATATTGACAAAAAGGATGACCTTCTCTCCTGACCTTTTAACCCCAACCAAACTAATCCTGCCTTTATTACAAAAGGGGTTGAGAAGAATTTACCTACTGCTTCAATTGTTTTCCACATTTAAGGACAGGGTCCTTGTTGTTTCAACAAAAATTAAAGTTATTAACACAATAAATTATGATTTCACAAAATATTTAACATGGTTTATAATGAAGTAAAATGTTATTAAAATCAATTGTCCTAGAAGTGATGAAAGCACATGAACATCATTGCCCATCAGATCAATAAACAATAAAATGAAATAATTATATAGAGTATTGCTTTTTACTAAATTCAACTTGTTTTTTCACTGACAGCCTTATAAGATGATAGAGCCCAGATATAAACTGACCAGTGATCATACTTGTAGTTTCAACATAGAAAGCAAAATCCCTCCCTTCCATCCCTGACAATGTAATGTTTAGAACTGATAATCTGAAATAGGACAAAATGCCCCAGAAACAATATATCTAAGGGTCATCTTAGTTGAAGACTGAAGGTCATTTCCAACAGAGCAATCAGATATCTAATAAAACCTTAAGATCACATCTTTGGCATATAGGCAAGCAGAATAAAGTAGATAAGAGTGAAAAAGCTTGGAATCCTTTTATCAGTAGTCAGGAAACATAACCATTGAATGTTATTTCTTCTCTAAGCTTCAGTATAGAGTTTGAGAAATGTTTGTTAAGGTTGAGTTTGCTTAATAGCACTAATTTAATAAATACATGCCTCAAGATTGTATCAATGTATAAAGTGGAAAAGAAATTAGTTTAATTATCTTCCACTGAAACATTAAAATTTTACAAAATTTCTATAAGCTCTTAATTTGATTAGTTTGACTTTCTGGTTGACAGTACAAAGATCATTTCTTTCTATAATAATAGAAGAAACTAGTGTTGTGTTAGGGATCCATCTATCAGTATTTGACAGAAAACATGCAGTAGTAAAATGAAATTTATTTCATTCAATTCAATACCTTTACCTTAGCAATCAATATAAAATTGCTTCAGAAAAAAGTCATTGTTTCTAGGCTTAGGTATTTTATGAATGCAAATCTATTGTTTACGTGTATTGATAATTTAGAAATGGGGTTTGAAATACTCTAAAAGATGACTTAAGATATTTGCTACATATATTGCTCACATAAACAAATTCAGGAGGTGACCCATATTTTGTTTCTTTGTTACTGAATTTTTAAATCATGTAGTCCAACTGTCTTTAAAGTTGGATCACATCATTGCAAAACAAACCAAAACTACTCTTTAAATTCTATCCTAACTTTCCCCCACATCTCCTGCCAAAACCTCATTGAAAATTTAAGCTTTTTCAAGGTCTTTGATGGCAAATGTTGATTGGTTAAGCCCCCAATTTCTGCAGTGATAATTTATATTTATTAACATACATTAATTGTAATCTCTTTTTGCCCTCCTTTATGTCTTCCTTTTCTCTATATTTCATTGAGATATCTACTTAAATAAGTCTTTTGGAGTACTTTGGTTATTACTAGATATTTTTGGAGACCACATTAACAAATTAAAGCTAATAAAATGACATTTACTAAATTACTGCCTTAGGGCCCTGAACCATACAATTCTATCTGAAAGATAATAAAATCACTTTTGCATTATAACATTCACAAGTTATTTGATTGCTTATTGCCACTTTAAAGTTGATGATTAACTAGTTAATCTTTATTTCAGAACTTTCTGGAAGGTAGATGACTGGGGTGGACTTTCAAGTGTTCTTCACTCTTTATTCAGAGTTAACACTTAGTGTAAGCATGGAAAGGGTACATTTTTATGTTGGTAATTATCCTCACATATAATTGAACTTAATCTTTGGGAACTGAAACGCCATTATTTTTTGATATGAATATTATATTTGATCAAGGTATTGGATTTGAGAAAAGCAAAATTCTGTGAAATATTATCATTTATACTTAAAATACATTCATCATTATGCAGATACTAGAAGAATAGAAGTGTTTGTACTTGTTAAAATTTTGAGAATTCTAATCATACATCCTGCTTGTTATATACCTTTGTTATTAAACTAAAATTACTAGAGAACTCGAACTTGAAGTGAGGTACTTATAAATGAATAGAAATTGGTATGACATATGTACTGTCTTTTATTTTGATCCTAATCATCCTGAGCATAGGGTTGTGTTATGAGCAAAGAGGTTCAGAATTCAGCATTCTAAGTGAGTAAGAATGAAATTGTATTCATCTGAAATGAAAACATTCCAAGAACTTTTGACCAGATTTTTGGAAGTTTGAGTTCTTGGCCTGATACTCAGGGCTTTCTGTAGCAGAAAATAATAGGCAGATTATTTCTCTATAGCATTCATTGTCAGGAACTGGAAATTATTACCTGGATAGTTATACCAAGTCCTGATTTTGTTCAAAAGTGAAGCAATTTCCTCACCATGAAATGGCATTTCCATGAGCCTTTCCTTAAGATTCACCCTACAGCATCACAGAGAGACTATGTGAGGTACTTCATGAAAAGCAAGGAAATTGTGCATTACATCACATTTGAATGCATATTAACACTGTGATAGGGAGATAGGATAAGATATTTGGTTATTTCATATAAAAATTAAAAATCAATATAAATTTCTTTAGTCACATCTTGCAATTGTGTTAAAATTTATTTTTAATTTTTAATTCAAAAGTGATAGGTAGGTTCTCATTGTTGACTAATGAGAACACACAAAAAAATGGACCAAGGAAATGCAATTCAACCTGATACTTATAGATCAGTACTATAAATGTTATTTTCTTATACTTTTTACAGGTTGAGGGGAACTGTCAGTTTTCATTTATCCTGTAATCCTCTTCCTAACAACTCCCAATGTCCAAGTCAGTATCACCTAACCATTGCACAGTGTCTTGGTGGATGATAAATCAGGAGGCCTTTTCCTTTCCCAACCAAAGACCAGCAGCTGAGCCAAGATAAGACAATCAGTCTCTTTTTCCTGGGACTTTGAATCTTGAGGGAAGTGACAGAAAGATGGGTATAAAGAGGTAAGGGAATAAAAAACATTTGGATGTCATTTATCTTGATAGACAAGAAGGAAAGATGGTTCAGTTCTCTGCCTTTTCTCTAGTCTTATGTCCTATCCTTCTTCCTGGACTCTTCTGTCTGGCTTCTCTTTATGTCTGAACTACAAGTGCCTGAGCCAAGAGTAGTTTTAGTGCTTACAACCAAAGGACACTACACATACACTAAGCACACAATTTTATAACCTGTTTTTCTCACATCTCTGTATTGTGATTATACATAAATACATACGTATTTACCATAGTAAACTATGCTGTAGTGGACAGTTTGTGGATTGAATATATATGTGCAACTTTGATGATTTCCTTAGATTCAATTTCTAGAAGTAGAACTGTTGATCACTTGTAAGTCTATTTTTAAAATCTCTTTATTTATATTAACTAATTTCTCCAAAGTATGATAATGGCAACTTCCCTATACTCTTTTTCCTTAACTAATACTGTCACTTTGATAAGAAGAATATTTTATATTTTAAATTTGCAGGGTTTTTTTTTTTAAAGATTTTTATTTATTTATGCATACAAGAACTGAGGTACAGGCCAGAGGTGTGTGTATGGTGAATGGGAGTGGTTGAGAGGATTCACCAGAGATAGAGTGGGGAAAAGAATTAGGCAGATTGACTGAAATACACTGCTGAGGGGAGCAGCAGGTGAGGCAGGACAGGGCTTCTGTGCCATGTGGGTCACCTCCCTGGCCAGGAATCAAACTCATGCTGCATTAGCTGAGGATGCATCATAGTGTGGTGCCCAAACCCTTGAGCCACCAGGGAGGCCCCAAATTTGCAGTTCTTAATTGCTAGTAAGTAGAAAACTTTCATCTGATTCTTGGTCAATAAGATATGAATCTAATCTTAAAGTATAGTATCTCTTACCTTAAAGAATTGTTGTGTTAACTGAGACCAATATATAAGATTTAGAGCTTACTTTGTTCAAAAAATGGTAGTTTAGTTTCAATATGATTACTTTTGTTTTCTAATCTCATGTTAATGATTTTGTCTTCCTCTAATATCACTTTTTCATCGGTCCTTTTCCTTTAAAGTTTTGAATTGAGGGCATTGTTCACTTATTTCCTATTTCTTCTTTTTTTAAGATTTTATTTATACTTACAAGAACTGGGGTATAGCTAGAGGTATGGGTGTGAGAGGATTCACCAGAGATAGAGTGGGAAGAAGAACAGGCAGACTGACTGAAACATACTGCTGAGGGGAGCAATGGGTGATGCAGGACAGGTCTGCGGTGCCATGTGAGTCACCTCCCTGTCCGGAGATTGATTTTGTGCTGCAGTGGCTGCAGATGCTTCACAGTGGGGTGCTTAGCCCCTTGTGCCTCCAGGGAGGCCCTTATTTCCTGTTTCTGAATGAAAACATTTAAATGTACAGTTTAATCTCATCCATTACATATTACCATTTATTTATTAACTACCTTTAATTTCTGTCTTAATAATCTGAGAAAAATTGGGGAGCAGGTATTGTGGATTGTATTAGTTATTAAAATAGTGTTTACCCTATGAAATTGATATTAATGTTAACATTACAACTGCAAAATAATATATCTTTGTATATTTTCCTTTCAACTTTTCCACCATTTTCTTGTACATGTTTTCTTGAAAACATCTTACATTTGGATACTTATTCCCTTTTTTTTCTTTAAAGTCACATATTTCTCTATTATTGGGTGACTTTAATTCATTCCTGCTTTTGGCATAATGGTGTATTTATTCTTTGTTCTGTTATTTGTATTTCCTGGTGATACCTTAATTTCTTTTTTTTTAATATCTTACTGAAGATGTTAAGCTTATATTCATTAACTAATGGCACACTCTACTCATTGCTTCTTGAAAGCTCTTACTTTGTTTTATTGTATTTATTGTATTTCCCCTAGCAAATTTTCCATCATCGATCCCCACTTTCTCTTTGCAATCCCAAACTGACTATAATGTCTGTGAGGTATGCTTTTGCATAAGCATGTATTTGTAAAATAGAAAGGGATATTTTATGTATACAAAGTTTTATGCAATGTGATGCATAATATGTGGACATGTATGTGCATTAATTTTATAAGAATGGTAGATCTTTTTCTCTTTTGAGACACAGTTTTAAAAACATGAATTTATCTTGCCCTGTGTACATTTAGTTAATTGCTTCTGAAAAATGCATATTCTTCCATGATTGTCCTCAAAATTAAAATAGCATTCATTTAGCGGTGGATGAAAAATTTTTGTTCTTCTTTCATGGATTTATAGGAGAACTTTTAGAGAATGCTTCCAGGAGTGAAATTGTTAGGTCACAGTGAATACATATCCTTAATTTTAGTGAGTATTTTCATATTGTTCTCCAGAATGTCTATAACTGTTTACATTTCAGGCGGTAACACATAAGGATTCCAGTTTCTTCACATCTAGCACCGTTTGCTATGATCTGTGTTCTCACTGCCAATCTGATAGTGAGAGGTCATTCCTTCTTTATTCAGTTGCATTCTCATGAATACTAAAAGGTTTGGGAATTTCTCCTTTGCTATTTAGGTTTATCATTCTGTATAAATTCTGTATCCTTTATTTTAATGAGATATTTCTTCTGAAGTTAATCTTTAATATTATTCTAAGTAATTATTCCTTTAAACATGTCTATCATTAATATGTTAACTTTTTTCATCACTTATGTGTTTAACAAATTCTATCAGTTTGGGGGTGTTGTAGGTCTTGTGGTTTGTGTTTTTGACTCTAGCTTGAGAAACTTTCTTCTAGCCAAAGGTCATAATCAATCTGGCTGACCTATCACATATAAGTTTTGATCTTTATGAAGTTGGACTTTCTTGAGGAAAGTGAGTTGGTTTTCTGCAATCACTAAATAAGCTACACTTTCACCACTGTGACAATGCCAACTTTATTGAACCATATCCGTTTCACTTGTTGTTTGTCGGTCCTGGGCCAGTGTTTCACTAGTTTTATTACTATGTCTCAAAACTGTGCCTTACCATCTGGTTGAATAATAAACCCCAGATTAGTTTTCTTTCCTTTTTTTTTTTTAAATGTTGTGTGAGGTGTTACTTTGCATTTAGAATCACATATAAATGTTGAGTTAATTGGTTGAGTTCCTGAAAAAAAAAAAATTGGTAGATTTAAGAGTGGTGTTGGACATACAGATTAATATGAAAACTCATACCTCTAAATTAGTGAGTATGGGCCTCCCTGGTGGTGTAAGGGGTTAAGCACCACTCAATGAAGCATCTGTAGCTCCTACAGCAATAGTTCCTTGGATTCCCTGGCCAGGGAGGCGACCCACATGGTGCAGCAGACCTCTCCTGCCTCACCCACTGCTCCCCTCTGCGGTGTATTTCAGTGCATCTGCCTTCTGTTCCCCACTCTGTCTCTGGTGAATCCTCACACCCTCCCCATCCCACGCACACCTCTGGCCTGTACTCCAGTTTTTGTATGCATAAATAAATCTTTAAAAAGTTAATAAATAAATTAGTGAGTCATTCTCTTCACTTACATGGACACTTTCTCCATTTATTCATTCTTTTATATCTTTTTAAAGTTTTATTTATTTCTACTTTAAAAGTTAGATGGAGTCTTTATAATTTAATTACTAGCTAGAACTTGCACAATCATGAATTCCATATTGTTTTTGTTTTGTTTTAATTTTCCCAAATGGTTATTTCTAGTTCAGAAAACTATACTGACTTTTGAAAGCTTTTCATGACCCCTAACTTAATTTTATTATTTGTTGTTATAGTTTATTGATTCTTTTGGATTTTTCCATGTAGTTGATTACATATTTCATGCCCATATATGTATCTCTGTTTTATGTATGTATGTGACTTAGTGCAATGTCGAAAATGGAACAGTAGAGTTATGCAACATCTTTCTTTTCTTTTTCTTTCTTTTTTTTTTTTTCCCCAGAAACTATGTTTAAGGTTTCTGCCTTAATGTAAGGTTTGGTCTTGGATTTGTTATATTCTCAAGTTAAAGATGTTACACTTAATACCTGATTTTCTGAGAATCTGTATTAGTCAAAAAGAATGAAATTTATCAAATAATCTTTATGTACTAATTGAGATAGCCATGTGAGTAGTATTTCTTTAATATATTAATATGCTGAGTTACAATGCTATTTTTCTGATGTTGAGACATGTTTGCCTTCCCAGGATAAACCTTTTTTATCATGATGTACTAATATTATCATTATTATTTAGCTTTGCATTTAGGTATTATTTCAACTAGTATTGAGTTATTATTTCAACTAGTATGTGGGCTCATATGATTCTTTTTTACGTAGTATCATTAGTTCTATTAGTAATTGCCTTATGTATTTTCATTCTCCATTATTTGACACATATGCACTTATGAGTGCTACTTCTTAATGTTGCCCTAGGCCTTTAACCATAACATAATGTCTATCTTATCTGTTATTATCTTTTCTATTGGAACTGTGGTTTTCTCATATAAGCATTGCTTTCCTGACATTTCTAGATTGCCATTTACTTGTAGGATTGTCTTCCAGTCCTAAATCTAAGTCTGTGCTTATCTTTGTTGGTAAGGTGGGTTTTCTATAATCAGCATAAGGTTAGACTTTGTTTTAGAATCTAGCTAGTCACTCTATACATTTCACTGTGAATTCAGGTCATTTGATTGTTGAAATATAAGTGTTCATTGCCAGTTTGGTTTCTCAGTTTTAATTTTTTAGTTAACTTGGTTTTTGACATCTTCCTGTTATGTTTTGTTAGCTTCTACTTCCACTTCATCACTCTTTGAAGGATCTGCTGTGGTTAGTATATGATGAACTCTGTGGCACATTAGATGGGCTAATCTCAAACACATTCTAATAGGTCACACTGTAAGCCTCTTCATGTTGCATCATTTTTTGTCTGTCACCTTCATATTTGCTCTTTTGATGCTTTGCAATAATCTCTTTAGCGTTTCTTTTATATGCAACTTGGTGCTGATAAATTCTTTTATTTTTTGCTTACCTTCCTTCTTTTTTGAATGTTACTATTGCAGGGCAAGGGATTCTAGGCTACAAATCCTTTCTTTGAATTCTTTAAGTAGCTCCTGTTATTTTTATCTTCCTTATAAGTTTTCTATCAAGAAGTTTGTGTATAGTATCATTGTTAATTCCTTGGAGATTACTCTTTTTTAATCTTAGTTTTTAATAGTCCACCATTTTCATTGGCCTTCAACAATTTTATTGTAATGTGTCTTGGAATGTGGGTGTCTGGTATTATTTTACTTATTTATTCTTTTATTTTTATTTTCTACAGCCTCAGGCTCTATGTAATAGCCTCTTTGAGACCCTTGGATCAGGACTTTTGGTTTGTTTCCCAGGTTGAGATGATTCTCAGCTATTATTTCATTAAGTATAATTTCTGTGTCTTTCTCTTCTCCTTTTGAGACCTCCATGATGGATGTTATTTCTCTTAAGCTTATTGCAAAGAGTGCTTACTATTTTAATTTTTTTTTCACTTTGTTCTTTTGTGTGTTCCAAATTACTGCACTTTGGACCATTAATTCTCTCCATTGTTTGTGTTTGCTGTTGAGACCTTCTCTTTTATTTTTTAATTTGGTTATAGAATTTTTATATACTTCTAAACAACTACTTCTAATTGTAACAGCCTCATATTTTCTTGATCTTTGTTCTGTTTGTGTTTTACATCATCCATTCCTCGTTTTAATCAGTAGCAAGTAAATTATAACTGTTACCTTAAACTCCTCTGCAGTAATATTCCAGGACTCCTTGAGACAGACTTCTTTGGTGTTTTTTCTTTCCTCTAATATTTGTAATATGTTCTTCTGTCTCTTCATTTTTAGTTTTTGTGTGTTGTAATATGGACAATCTCTCAGGCAGCCATCTTTGTACCTGTGCAGACTACTGGAGAACTAGTTCCAGTAAGGGCAATAGGTAGAAAGGAACCAAGGCAGCAAGGTACTGACAGGTCACCTCAGTGAGCTTCAAGGATCTAAGCTCCTTCTATATTGTAGTACCAACATAGTACGGATATACATCAGGAATATACAGTGATCCTACTTCTTAGGTCAAGTCCTTGACTTACGTGCCTTGAATAACTCTGTGCCAGCCACAACCTAGACTTTGTTAGAGTGTTGGATGCAATGTTTGGGGCAGATTGTAATTGAGGAAGGACCATAGCTGGGAGTTGATCTTTATGCTTTTTTAATACAGGGACTTACTCTCAGGAGCTTATTCCTATGTTAATGTTCATTTTGTTGCTTAAACTCTGATTAGTGAAAGTATTCAGTTATTGTTGATTTTGGCTCTGGGAGGTGGTAAGCTTGTGTTTTGAATATCACAGTCTGGGGCTGTAGATAATAGTCTCCTATATGATGAAACATAGGTAATCTGACCTGATTTTGCCTATAGGTTTGGGCTACAGCTTTTCTAAACTAGGTTCCTCAAATCAGTCATCTCTCTGCCTCCTTACTTTAACAGTTCTCAAGTGTGTTCTCTATCTTGGAAACCAACTCATGTCTCCAAGTCCCCAATGTGGGTATATGCCTCTGAGTCCACAACCACATTATCCACCTCTCTCCTGACGTGTACTGCCCCAATATTGCAGCAAACACAGTTCAATTACAGCTTTTCTCAACCAACTTCCAGTTGGTCATGACTCCTGGTGCACACTATAGTCAGCCATTTATTTTTCAAGAGTTTTTGACTGCACTCCTGAAATTTAGTTGTGAACATATGGAAGAGGTGAGTCTGTATCTTCATCTGCTGCCATCTTACCACAATATTCTGTTTTGCACCTTTTATTGGCTAGATTGCCTACTTCCCCTATTGGACTGAAAGTTATTGATCCTATTTTTATTCTTTGGTTATTTTGCCCCTACCATTTTTTTTTTCCAATAAATTTCTTAAACATGTCAAGCTCTATTATTTTTTCAATGTAAGAGAAACCCTTAACCTGATTTTAGACCTTCTTGACCTTCCTTTCCTTGCTGGTTGTACTTATACCATCTTAGAATTGTCTACAATCCTAGAAATAAATATGTTAATAAAATAGCCTTTAACTTTTTACCAGTAACTTATATATATATATATATATATGTTTTCATTGTCTTCTGGGGTTTATTTACCTTTTTATTAAAATGCTATCTCCAAAAATGCTTCCAGGAAAGATCTGTGGAACCCACAAAAACTTTTTGCAGGTTATTTCAGTAATAATGTAGCTTATGAACATTTTAAGCTCAAGGTTTTCTTCATTCAACACATTGTACTATTACTCCAATATCTTATATTTATTGTTATTATTGGACTATTGTTTCTTGTCCATTTGAGAGTCAATTGCTTTTTGTACCTGAAATATTTCTTAGCACTTTTTTCTTGATCTTTACATGTACACTTCATTATGTCTAATTATGAGTTTTTTCAGATTAATTTCTTTGCTACTCTAGAGGCCCTTTCATCTGATTTGTTTTATTGTAGTTAAATTCACTGGTTATCAGTAGTTACATTGCTTCCTCATTTGCATTTTCCCTCTGGAATATTGGCAATTTTCCTTCTGTCATGTGTCCTGCCTAACTTCATATCTTTTTCTCTATGTGTGCCTACCTCTGAAGTAAGCTTTTAACCTGATCTGCAGTTCCCTAATTTGTTCTTTCCCTAATCCTCTCTGTTTCTTATGAAGTGCATTGAGTTATTTCTACTAATTCATACCTGTTATTTCCATCTTGTTCCTATTTCTAGCGTCTTGTTTATGACTGTTAAATATTCTGACTGTCCTCCTTTCCATGTCCTTTAAAGATATTTATTATTTATCTCAAATTCTTAAATTATTTGGTTCATTAATTCTCTTTCTTGGCATTACTTATTTTTTGTCCAGCAATTCTACTCCTAGGTAGTAAAGTTTAACCCTTTGCTTTCTGTGCTCAAATCTCACTGACTTTCAATTTTTCAGGTGGATTTTGCTGCTTCCTGCTACAGGAGAATTTTTTGTTTTTCAATAAATATTAGTGGAGAATGCCTCTTTCACCTAGCTAAGTTCTATTCAACTTAAAACCAAAGTTCAAATCTCTTTATTACTCCATTCTTTGGTGCAAGTCAGATTTATTTTTCTTGAGATCCCAGGGACAGCATTTGTAATTTTATACCCTCTGATGTGATTTTATGACTGTCTGGCACTGTTACTGGTCTACTGGTTCACAAAGCTGTGAGTGACTAGGAGTCATATAGACCAGTTTTTTCTTTCTTTTGCATGCCCAGGATGAGCAAGGTGCTTGGAAAAGAATTTTACTATTTATTATTATTAATTATTCTACTAATGTATCTTAAATAAACTATTCATTAAATAATTCACAGAATATGAATTATATTTGGAAGTGTATTACAATATAATTCTAAAATTAAGTATATAGTAGAATTCCTCCCTTGTGGTTCTACATTGTTAAACATTTTGGTTTATTGTCAAATTTGTAGAAGTAAATGTTTCCATTATGTCTGTTCTCATTAATGCTTCCTTTGCTACAGTATTTCTTTCACTGAGAAAGCAATATTTGAAATCATGTATTTCAGTTTACTGAAGTTCCTCAATTTAAAACTAATTATTTTAAATTTTTCTAAAGACTTCTAAACTGACCTTCCTCTAAGAGAATGAAAGTGCTTATCAGAAGAAAAAAAAAATGGCAGCCTTTCTATTGAAGATTTTTCATCCAAGTTTGACATAGAGAAATATTCTCTCTTCTCTTGAATTTACTTAGTCATAAGTTTTCAGCTCAAGTTTCAATTATAAGAGCTGACAAACATCTAATGCTGGAAAAAAAACTGAATGACTACTTCCAAATAACATACCGTTCTTTGAAAAAGATTACTTAAAATATCAAATTCATCTCAGCACCATTATCAGTTTTTCTGAAAATATCCTCTGGGCCATTTGTCTATTGTTTTGATCTATATATTGGCATTGGGAGGTGGATGGAGAGGGCATGGGGGGAGAGATTGACAAAATTAAAATAATACATGTATAAAAGACACTCATTACACCCTTACTAAAATATTTATGATAAAAGAACTAAATTTAATGTGTTCATTTTTATAACAACTTTAAAGAATTCATGTTTAATTAAAAATGATATATAAATCATACTGTTTGCTAGCACTATTGACTGTGGAGTTCCCATTCTGCCAAACTTAATATAAAATTAATTGTTAATTTTCAGGCCAGTAATCTGTTCTTCTCCAAGACATATGCTGATTATATAGACATCAGTCAGTGAAATATTAAACTTCATAATTTAGGTTTCTCTTTGTGATGTCTTAAAGTAATTATCAAGATTTGACACTACTCTCAATATATGTTTGTACCTTTTATATGTTGAAAAGAATGTTTTGAAATAAAACTTTCTAGACATGCTAAGTATCAAGTCTATTTCACATTCAGTTGACTGGTTACTATTTCAGTAAAGTGTACTTAGCATTACGAGTAGTATGACCTTGCAGGGTAGCAAAGAATGACTTATCTTTTGCACAATCACACACATATAACTGTGAACCAATCTAAACTTTTCTCACTTTATAATACTTAAAGACCTCTGGGTTAGTCTGACCTAACATAAACAAATACAGCACTTCAACAGCCTTTCACATGTTTGTTCTGAACAAAATTTTAAGCCAAAATAGCCAACAGATCCAAAATAAGTGATGATTAACTTAGGGAGTACTTGGCTCCATCTTCTTGAGGTTAACATGACCTCAAATGACAAAATGATGTTACTTATATTGTATGCATTTCATCCACTGTTAGAATTATGGCTATCTTATCTTATTTTTGGAGGAGACTGGACTGAAAAATTTGACCAGTAAATGTATCTGTGATATTGCCTTCCTTGAACCAGTCTCCAACTTTAAGTATTTTTTTTATTTCAATTTTTTTTTTTTTTTTTTGCCTAACAATAAGGCACACTGACTCTCTCATTAAGTAGAAACCCAGCATATTCACTCTATGGGAAAAAAATTAAAAAAAAAAAAGTCCTCTGAACTCACGCTCGTCTCCCTTCTTCATGTTCTCCTGTTTAAAATTTGCGACTTTTCACAACTCTGCTGCTGTTTGTTCCAGTCTTCAACTGCTTCGCTTCCTTTTCCACTTCAAACTATTTTTATATCTTCCATAGTTGCATTCTTTCATTTGGTTTATGCAAGAAAAATTCAAAAAGCAATGGAAGAAAGATTGAAGTGAGATTGCGAGATTAGAAAGGTTCCAGAAGTCACTTGGGAGAAGCATCAGCTCCTTGATAAGTTCTCTCATCAAATACTAGAGTAAGTTACCTAATGGAGCCCCTCAGCACTCCTGTTGACTAAACACTGCTCATATGACTCAAAAGGCAATTCTCTTCATCCCTTCATTCAACCCAAAAAATAAGTGCCCACTCTATGCTCAGTCATATACGAGCTTTAAGGGATGAAGCAGAGTACAGCATTGTTCCATTTCAAACAGAAATTTCACTATATTTGTATGGGACAAAATAGGCAATAAGCAGATAGTTATATACCTTGTCAATAGATGACATGCTATGTAGGGAAATAGCAAAAAGGCAATGGGATTAAGAGAGATGGTAACATTAAAACATTCATAAAATTACTCAAATATTCAGAATATTCCACCAGGAAAATCCAATTCTTCCCCCTGCTTCGAAAGTTTTCTAACATCTACTTAGACTTGTCTGCTTATGAAATCCAAGACTGGAAATGGAATCAATCTGCACAATTTCCTTTCACCTGCCTGATTTCTTTTTGATCTCCTGCAGTTAGGAAAGGGTGCAATTGAGAGGACCTCTTAGCATTAGAAGAAACAAACCAAGATAGTCTAATCATAGCAGACTCCTGAAGTCAAAACAAAATCATCTGGCCTTTGATAGGTTCTGCATTTCATGTAAGCAAAGAACAAAACCAGGGTTTTACTTTTAAAAAATGCATATATACATCAGGGAGAAGAGATAGTTGGAACCCACCTCTGCATTTCCTGTCCCTTTAATTTTTGCAGGTGGGGGAAGGAGAATGGGGCATCAGGTGTAAGTTACGTATTACACCAATTAGCAGTCCTTTGGGAAGCGTCACTGACCTCCCTCTTTTGTCTTGTTACTGGCAGGAAACTAAGTGACCAGGTGGTTTTCAGCTGCTAAATCTTTGCCAAGGTCTGATGGCGATAGAAGACTGGAACTTCTGTCTTGTAGATCTTCAGCCTCTCGGTCCAGGTTTCTTTCCATTCCTCCTGACCCTTCACATGACTTATATTTTTTCATGGAGAATCTGGTAAAGCAGCATGCCAGTACTACTCTCAAATTTTAAGGTTAATGATTCAAATTCAGTAAGTTAGATTAAAATCTGGTTTTCTTGCTTTTTTAGTAAAAAGTGTAGTCCCTATTTATGAAAATATAATTATATTTGCCTAGGAAATGTTTGAGGAATTGCAAGGGCCAACCCAGAGTCCACTTATCTTTGTTGTGCTGCTTTCTGAGTGTGAGCCTTGGAGGAAGGGGCTTATATTACATGACAGACACAGCGCCGCAGGACTGCTTATTTCCTGTGTCTTCAGAGTACAGAATCAGGTCAATGAAAGGAGCAGTTGGGAGTGTGACATTTGATGGTAAGGAAATGGGCATAATTGTTTGTTTGGGCTGTGAAGTGAGTTCAAAGACGGAGACTTGTTTTCTGAGACCATAGTGAGCCTCTCTGATTTTATGTCAAACATCAGCGTTTCATGCAGGATGTAAACATTTCCTGCTGGCCAAGTCTGTTGCTATAATGGTAACCCCATAGTTTCTGTGCTACTTGTGCTGTAATTGTGCCAAGAGTTCCTGTATTCAACAGGGGAGGTTAAAAGTCAGTCTGGTTTCACAGCTGTTTTGGGTAAGAATTGGCTTTCCAGCAGCTCTAGATGTGTGGCGTTTCATTCCCCAGACAGACATTAATCAGTGGCCATCATCTTGCAGGAACACTGTAGAGTTGTCCAGAATGCAACTCAAATATGCCTCCGTGTATAGATATGAAATGGTTTTGGGCATGGGTGTGCATGGACATTAATCTTAGCAGTGCCTTCAGTGGGGATTATAGGTCACTATAGCATCTCATTTCAGAATTTCCTCAGCATGCCTTAAGGTGAAAATGAATAGAAACAGAAACTTCAAATGATGAATCTCATTTTTACTTAATTTTCAGAGTAATTTCGAAATGATTATTCTTTATCTTTGGTGAATATCTATCTGGCTCTGGTTTGAAACAATTTAGCTTTCATTTTCTCTTTTCTCTGGTCTCTCTTTCAAGTACTTATTGATTTACAAACACGTATTTACATGTAAGGAAGGCAGAGAGACTGATTTCAAGCAATCCTGTGGTGAAAGAAAGACTCATTTTGAGAAGCAGAGATACTCCCTCTAATGGATCTGTTTAAAAGGTTTGGGTTTTCATACTTCAGGTCTTTTTAAATGGGGGAAGCTCTCTATTCCCTTATGTTTTCTTAACTTGTGCCTCAACAGATGGTATGAGCTGTCTTTGATGAACCCATTTTAGAGTTCTCTGTGAACTAGATCACAAAGTTGACACGGAGAATTATGTTCTTTCCCTTGATAAAGGTAGCCAGAAATGGCAGAACAAATGTAAGAGATGTTTAAAATACTTGAAAGAAAAGATATCCCGTGGCCTTTCCTGACTAATAAGGTCTGCTGTGCTCATCTCTTCTCAGGAGGCAGAGGTTTGCTTTAAAAGGATCGGGTACAGACATCACAAATATTTTAGAGATACCCTAACATTCTAAGGACAACCAAACCTTTATTTTTTCAATCATAGTGGAAAGCACAACATAAATGATGAAAGTTGCATTTTTTTCCAGATGCATTATCTAAGTCCCTTGATTTTTCTGGTAGAAAATAAATGAGAAGATGTGTGTGCAGGAGTCTTTTTAGAGAAGTGAGATAAAGCAGTATCAATATGTTCTCCCATACTACCCTCACTCAAAAATGAATAAAAGAAAAAAAAAAAGATGTAGTTGTGTTCACACAGATGAAGTCTTTTAAGATTTTAACCAGAGATAAGATTAAAAGCATCAACATATTATTTCCAAATTGACTGTTCAACAAATGCTCTAAAATCCCCTGTGTTAATCACAGATGAACATTGATGATGATGGATCATCCTTGGATCTATAATATAAACTTTTATTGTTTATAAATAGAATTTGTATTCATGCCACAAAGAAAATTAAGTCCTTTAAACTTAATCATCTGATGATATGATACATATAGTCACATAGTCACATATGACTATTAAGCATTTGAAGTGTGGCTAATCAGAATGAGATGTGCTGGAAATGTAAACTACAACCAGGATTTCAATTCATGCAATGATGGAAACTATCTCAATTATATTTTAATAACGATTACAGGTTGAGTTGCTAGTTACTTGGATATAGGGTTAAACCTACTTGTTTCTAACCTAACATGTGTATCAGAAATTTCAAAGCACAGCTTAACTTAAAATTGCATAGATAACCCATTTTATCTCTCTATTGAACAATGCTGGCAATAAAGGCCAGCCTTGGATATTTGTATCTCTACAGCTTTGGGCACAGGAGTAGCATTCAAAAAAAGTAATGGAAATAAAAATCATCACAGCTCTCATAGATGAAATAAAGATGATATGCTTGAACTTGGATAGGTAGAGAAGAAAGGCAACAAAGAGATGGGACAATAAAGATAAGGAATCAGATATTGGAGAAATTAGGGGAAGAAGTCATTGATGAGACATGAATATAAAATCACAAGAATACCAGGACACGAAGACAGATACCACTACCATCTCTATGCTTTGTCACAGTGATCTGCAAGGTTCCTTCCCTAATTTCCAAGCATATTCATGAAATTTCTTCATGAAATTTCTTCACACAGCTTAGAGGAACTCACTTTAATGGTACAAATTGTTACTGTTAAGTGTATTTCCATCTTCCTATAGCTACTAAAGTGGTCACTGCTTATATTTTTGTTATTTTCTGATGACCACTTTGTGCTGCTTCTAGTCAAAATGTCTAAGTATAAAACATCAAACTGATAAATCTACAGACTTCTATCTCATCCACTGAAACCTTCAAAATATATGGAATAAATATAGTAAGTAAAAACTTGACTCAACAAAATGTTTAAGCCCTCACTCTTCTCTGTGCAGTCATGACAATAAAAATAAATAAAACTCAAAAATAAATTTTCGCTGCTCCCTTGGCCTCAGAGGAACCATAAAGAACAATTTTTGGTTTTACAGATGCCCTGGCCTTTACTAACACAAATATTGAGAAAATTAAACAATTAATGTATTTTTTAATTGTACAGAAATGTCAGTCCGTGACATAAACACAACTCATTTCACTCATGTTCAATGAAAGTTATCTGCTGTGAAGGATTAGCTGCCACGTTCAACAATGACAATGCTCTTGCTTTCCAATAAAGAGGTTAATTGGCTTCAGAGAAAATACATGTGCAGAGCACATAGGCCTAATATTGGTTTTGCAAAGGCCCTGTGTGAGGGAAGTTAATGTTTCCTGTTTATTAGCTGTTTTACAACAATCTGCCCTTGGCCAATAATTTATGCTTACGTAGCTGATGCTAATATGTGTCAGCGCAATAGCTGCTTAACAAGTCCTCTACACCTGTATGCAATTGAGTTTGTCATCATTCCATGATGTCCTCAGTGCTTGCTCTTTGGGTGTTATTTCCTGTCTCCAAATGGACTATAGTGCCAACATGGTGGAAATTCCAGTCATAAAATGAGCTGCCTTTCCAAGACCTATTTTGTTTTTAATTCTAAATATAACCATCTGTCTTACAGGTTTAACTACATGGTTAAAACTTAGAATAACAAAAGTAAAAGATACTTTGAGGGCCTCCCTGGTGGTGCAGCAGGTTGAGCATCGCACTATGAAGCATCCACAGCACAGCAGCACTAGTTGTATTCCTCACCACGGAGGAGACCCACATGGTGCAGCAGACCTCGCCTGCTGCTCCCCTCAGCAGTGTAGTTCCATCAATCTGCCCATTCTGCTCCCCACTCTGTCTCTGGTGAATCCTCTCACCTCCCGTGACTCTGGCCTGTACCCCATATCCTCTATGCATAAGTAAAAAAATCTTTAAAAAAAAAAAAAAGATACTTTGAGACCCAAAGAATGGGGAGGGACTTCTCGAATTTCAATATCACATGATTTCATAGATCTTGGAGGGGAGCCTGGTACTCTGCATTGCAGTAAGCCTCCGGGTGATGTTGATAATGTTAGATAATGAAGCAAAGGGTGAGTAGCAAGCATTGAGATTCCTTAGCACCTCAGCCAGTCATCATGATAATCACTTGCTGATAGTTACAGAAATAACAGTGAAATTATTACTTTCTGGATACAACCATGTTTTCTATTTCACTTGAAGAGGCCTATAAGGCTGTTACAGTGTAACATAGCAATCTCATAAGTTTCATGAAGGAATATTGGGTGAGAACTATCATGTTTATGAAGATATATCAGTCACATATCAGACTGTTAAAAGCAAAATAACAGTCTCAAAATGGAGTCACTTATGCTAAGCCCCATAGCCTAAACTGAAACGTATACTTGTAGATGTCCCAGAAATAGAAACTTCAACCAGTTCATCTGAAGTCAACACTAATTGGATAGGTAATTTGCCTGTAGACACCATCACCCCTTCAAAGAAAGTAACCTTACAAGAACAGCCTGGTTTCGGTTTGTTTGGTTTTTGCCTGTTATAATATCCTTCCTTGTTTATACTTTCTTCTGCCTATAAAAGTTCTTCATTTTTGTACAACTACAGCTACTCAGAGCTTCTTTACTCCTGTTTTACAGCTCCCTAGAAATAGATTTTTAAAAATTTTAATATACCTTAGTTTACCTAATAATAGTAGTATACATTGAATAAAACAAAATTTAAGGCAAGTGATTTAAATAAATGTGACAATGAGATTTCCCAGCTGAGATGAACAGATTCATTAACTCCTAATTTCCTACATTTTTAAAAAAGATTTTTATTTATTTCTTTATGCACAGAAGAACTGAGGTATAGGCCAGAGGTGTGGCCGGTGAGAGGATTCACCAGAGACAGGGTAGGGAGCAGAACAGGTGGATCTTCTGAAATATACTGCTAAGGGGAGCAACAGGCAAAGGCAGGAGAGGTCTACTGTGTCATATGTGGATTTACTTTCTGGCCAAAGGATTTAACTCAGGCATTAATGTTGGAAGCACTGAGACTTAACCCCTAGGCCACCAGGGAGGCCCAACTTCCTACCTGTTAAGTTACTTTCAATTTCTTGCACTTGTCTCTTGAATATTTATTCCAATTTAGTCAGCTTTCCTCCCTCTGAGTACCTAAGTTCTTCAAGTAGCTCTTTTAAAACCATCTTAGATTTTAAAGAGGGCATGTAAAATTCATTAGGCAAGAAAAAATAAAAGAATCAGAATCAGTAACAATCTGAGTTTTTAGACTTCTTTGAGTAGAGAAGTAAGTTCTGTCCCTTGTTAAATATGTTGATGGCTATGGAAAGTAATTCTATTAGTTTTTTAAAAAAGGATGATCGTGGAAAGGAACTATACGTAAAAAGGCTGAGGGACGATCACCAGGCCAATTTTATTTCACCATGCAAGTTTTCAGCAACAGCTCTAAAGTAGCAACTTTTCAATTAAATCCAATCTGTCATAGTGGGGAAACAGTGTGTCCAACAGGCCCTGCAAAGAGATTTGGCTGTGAGTGGCCAATTTAGCACTTTTAACTGAAAATAAGTTGTATTTGTTTAAACCATACTTAAATAGAACTGCATATTTTTATTTTCAAAAATTTATGCCATGTAGGCATTTATGCCATTAATTTATACAGCACACAAGTGGGCATTGCAAACTTGATGCTGGAATCTCCATTTTCCAGTCTTTGAGTTTGCCTTGGTGTTTGTGAAGCAGAATGATAAAATAATCTTTTCTTCCCTTTTCTCTCCCATGTTGGAAGAAATTTTTATCCTTGAGAATGCTAAGTGTCCAAATCCTCTCTAAGCTGGGTTCATGGTCAGTGCTTGAAGGGAACAGTTTGAGACAGCAGGAGCCTCTTAAACCATCCCAACACAAATTTATCACAATAGAAAAGGACAGGAAATAATGCATCCTTCCGTGCTTCAAAGTCTGGTGACACAACAGTATTGTAGCATAAAGTACCTTCTTTTCAAGGTTGTTCTTAAGAGCTATAAACTTGTACGTTTCAAGACTTTGCATTATTAACAAGGTTTGTATTATAAGAAAACTTAGAGGTCATAAATTAATGGCATCACTCTCCCCTGGAACTAGACATTAACTGTGCTTGGTTAGAGACATTCTTATTTATACTGGTCTGATAACGAAGACCTTTCTCTATTTATCACACTTCAGCAGTTTGGATCGTCTGTATCATTAGTTCAGTAGCACAAGTACCAGAACCCAGGTTCAGGGACACGTCATTCATCTCTATTCTTCTTAACCTCCCTTTTTTCTATTCCCTCTTCATCTCTCGTTTTCTCATTGTGATTTAATGGAAAAGCTCAAAGTTTTCTGGGAAGTAAGGTGACTTGCAAGTCTGAGCTTGCAGGTAGAATCTCAATTCCTTTCACTCAATGTAATGTGATCAGTCTTAGCAGGGGTGGAACCTCATATTTTATTGAGAACAGCTACTTCGCATTCCTTTGACTGTGGGATGTTCCTGATATAATTCACAAGTCAAACTGAAACTTGCTTATCTTTCGTTTATGGACTTTCAGTTTTGGGAAATTTTTTAAGAAATCAATAAGCTTTTCTTATCATGCATGCACTGATTATAGAAAGTATATCCGTTGCAGGTTTAAGTTATTTTCAAGACTTTCAAAGTGTGCCCTCAATCAGTTGTGCTGGGACAATGTGGGGATCTTTTTTTTTTCTTCCAAAGATTTTTATTTATTTATACATATAAGAACTGGGGTGTAGGCTAGTGGCGCAGGGGTGAGAGCATTCACTAGAGATAGAGTGGGGAGCAGAATAGGCAGATCCACTGAAATATACTGCAGAGGGGAGCCACTGGCAAGACAAGAGAGGTCTACTGCACCATTTGGGTTAGTTCCCTGGCCTGGGATTGAACTCATGCTGCAGTGGCTGGCAATAGTGTGATAGTGCTGAGACTTTAACCCCTGTGCCAACAGGGAAGTCCCTCATGGGATTTTTAGCAGTAAAAATCCACTAGGATGAACACTGTTCTTTGGTAATGGTGTAACTTGTAAATTAAGCAAGAACAGAGGAAAAGAAAGAAAACTCAGTGTCGGTGGTGTTGAATTTTGTTAGGGAACAAACTGGTTTCCTCATCAAGGTGCATTTGAGCTCCACTATCAACATGCAAAATAAGGAAATTGTATACTTTAAGCAGCATACTTCACAAGGAACCATAAGTTCTATTTCAAGAAACTAACATAACAGTGGGAGATACTAAATTCTGCTGAGGATCTTGCAATATTTTGCACATATGGACTATGTGGCAGCATATATAAATATTTCATTTGCTAATTGTAGTGAGTTATCAGATTGCACATGAACAGACAGAATGACATATGAGAAGATCCAAGAACACTGTGTAACAGGACATACAGCTGAGATATAGTTTTCTCACACTCGGAAAGCATTTGAGCTCAGCAAACACAACTTTTTCTCTATTATTTAATTAAGATTAAAATATTTTAAAAATTGCCAAATTGAGAACATCACTATATTGTCATGTTCAAGGACCAATGCCAAATGGAAAGTTAGAACTAAATTAGGAAAGCCACCAGTCTCAAAAGTGATTAGATGTTATCTGGAATTGGTTGACAGTTTCACATCTGACTTGCCTCAGATTGAATACCCAATACCTTTTTTCATATTGGAACATAATTGAGTTTGTTAAAAAAAAAAAAATAAAGGCGAGAAAGCAGAACATTTTTTGAAAATTAAGAATCCCTAAATATCAACTCAACCATTTAAATTTTCAAAGCTAAAATTAAATAATTATAAAGGTGTCAAAGTAAGGGAAGGAATCATAATAACTTACTACACTTCTTCTTTTTTGGGATATTTATACATGAACCTTCCATAGACAAAGTTCCTTCTAAGATCCTAAGTCCAGTTTGCTTACTCCAGGACTAGAATCTCCACTTCATAGACATCAACTGTTTCCATTTGTTATACTTTCCTGATTACTAACAGATCTTTTCCAGATTGTTCTAAACTATGATTTATTTAGGATGGAGAATGATTGAGTGAAATGAATCTGAGTTTTTGAATCAGTGATATTTGAGTTCAAATACTGATTTAGTCTCATTTTCTTTATCTAGAAAATAAGTATAATTTTACTCATTTCCTTAGTGGCTTATGGATTAACAATAAAGAGTATACAGCACCTCAAACCTAACAAGTTCAGATAATGTTTGCTGTTATTGCTACCCCAGTATCCCTAAGGCCTGAACACTTAGTACACACTCAATAGCAAAGGATGAATAAATAAATGACAGCACTTAAGGTTGAAAGAATGACAACAGTAGGTATCGTAACTAAAAGGTAAATGAAGAAAAAATCTGTGAAAATTAATGGGTTCTTTCACCCTATAGAACACTTTGTTTCTTCTCTGATTTCACTCATTCATCAAGTTTGTTCTTTTGGACTCCATAGTACTTGAAACACGACTCAGAAAATTGAAAATCAAAATGCACTAAATCACTCAAAAATGTTTATCAGCTCGTACAACCTAAATTGGAAAATCTAATTGAACACCTATCCAAACAGAGTTTTGTAAATGTTACCTGCGCTAACTATCCACACTCAAGCAGAAAACCTCTCCCAGGAACAGGTCAATTTAATTAAATTTACTATGTAGCAGAGGGGCAACATGACCTGGCATCTGGGTATTCGTTTTGTGCTTTTTTTTTTTAATTAACATACGCAAAATTACCTTCATACCATTTCAACAACCTGCTTACTCAGACTGCCTGTAAATTTGGAAATCTTTAATATTAGCTTTACTGGAGTGTCCTTAAGAACAGAGGAACAAAAAGAACAAGGAGTTGTCTGCAGTTCCCAGTGGAAATGCTAAAAGTAACATGATCCCTTATGTTCCAAAGAAGCTGAACTTTTACTACCCAGAGGTCAGGACGAGGCAATTGAGTGATCATAAACAGTCACTCTTTGGTCCCTATAATTCTCTAGCAAAAAAAAAAAAAAAAAAGTCACGTAGAGGACCTTGTGTCTGAGGGGTGTTTTATTTTAACACGGTCTGCTCTGGAGATGGGAATAGATCAGATGTCTTCTCTAATACTCCTTCCAATTTTAAAAAAAAGTAAAGAAATTATAGGCAGGGTGAAATGTCATACAGCAAATGTATATGGAAATTTGTATTAAAATCTTTTGAAATATGGATACTTTTTTCCATTATAGGAAAAATAAGTCATGTTTTTAAAAGGTAAGAATGAGAGGAACAAATCTAGACAAAAGGGGAAAAATCCCACACCCTATTCCATCAAAGACAAAAATGATTTGGCATGAGTTTTTTTGGCTGGGTTTTTTAAAGATCAGTGTTATTGAGACACCCTTTACATACAATAAAATGTATGTTTTTTGAGTGTACAGCTAAACGAGTTTTGATAAATATACACTAAATCACCACTCCCTAGTAATAAAGTCCCCCATGTTCTTGGAACCTAATATAATACTCCATCCTCAATCTGAGCCCTAAACCATCACCAGTGTACTTCTGTCATTATAAATTAATTTCCTGGCTGTAGAATTTCACATACATAGAATCCTAGTATACAAATGCCATCTTTCAAGCATCATGCTTCTGACACTCATTTACATTTTTGAGGGTCTCAGAAATCCCTTTTTGCTTCTGAGAAGGATTCCATAGAATGGAAATACAGCAATGTTTATTCACCTCTTGGTAGGACTTTTGGCTTATAGTTTTTATAATTATAAACACATTTTTAAAGAACATTCATCACAAGTATTCATTGGGACATGTTTTTATTTTTCTTAGATAAAAAAGTAGGGGTAAACTTGCTAGCTTGTATTATAAATAGAGGTTTAGCTTTATGAAATACTGGCAAATTGTTGTCAGTGATAAAATGAGAAGACATTATGCAGTGATATAGTAAGTAGAAGAATGTCTGTTCTTGAGCAGCCTGTAAAGTTTTTCAGAGAAAGAATCCATGTCTTTTCCATCACTTAGTAATCAAGTGCATACTTCCAGACAAGAGTCTCTCAGTGAACACTACAGGACTAAATGAGAGAAAAATGAAACCATGACTGTAAGAATGAGTGAATCAGGCCATTTCTCAACCTTGCACACAGTAGAGAGGCCATACTTCGAAATGCTATGTTTTCCATTGTTGGGAGTTCTGGAAACAACAGATGGGCCTTGCATTTGCACTCATGTATCACTTGCGTGACTGTGGGCACTTAACAGTGTAAAGAGGGTTAGTCAGCAGGGCTGCTATTCTGCGTCTCTCTGATTGGAGTCTTGCTGTCTGCCTATGTGTGTGTCTGCTGGTCTGCCTTAGCCTTAAAGGACTAAAGAACCTACCAGAGGCTCCTCTTTTTATCTGCAAGAACTGACAGTGAATCTACCCATCCTGAAATGGTTGCAGACAACGACCTAACAAAAATCCATAGATGGACCTCCCTGGTGGCTCAGGGGTTAAAGACACAATGCTATCAAGCTATAGGTACCACTGCAACATGAGTTTGATCCCTGGTTAGGGATATAAACCACATGGCACAGCTGCTCCCCTCAGCAGTGTATTTCAGTAGATCTGCCTGTTCTGCTCCCCACTCTGTCTCTGGTGAATCATACCTTTGACCTGCACCCCAATTCTTGTACACATAAATAAATCTTTTTTAAAAAATCCACAGATGACCACCATGGTGGTAAAACTAGATGAGACAGTGGAACAAAGAAGGTGGCTTAGGTCCTATGTTGGGGACATGATCCTTATCTGGGTCAGGGTAGTCAGTAGACATCATTCACTTTTCCAATGAATTTAATCAATGATAATTCTCAAACCAATTATAAATTTCTTTTCTCTTTTGATTCTCTCTTTGGACTGTTCTTTTGATATCATGTAATTAGTTGTGAGGAGTCAGCAATTTTAAGTGTTTTGTGTGGCAAGAAGTAAAGTAGAAAGGATATGCTTTCCTTTTGAATTCAAATTAGCTTCCTTAAACTACGGCTGGAATAAATTATTTTTTACCTTTCTTTAAATCATACTTTACATCTTTGTGAATTACCATCATCAAAATTGTCAGAATAGCAAGAAATGCTTCTTTTCATCTAGAAGAAGATGTAATGCCATAGTGATGACTTGCAATGAATTTGGGCTTCTTTACTAATAGTTTTTCAAAATATTCAGTCTGATCAAAATTGTGTTCAGCTGGTATGTTTGCCTTAGTTTTATCTTGTGCATTTTTTTCTCATGATTATCTCTACATTCAAACTTTCCCTCTTACCAATCTTGTTATTATATAAAATAGTGCCTATAAGCTAATATTCCACATGGTTTTTAATGTTACCTCTTTCCCAGATACCATGTTCTTTTAACCATCACAGTATCTGATGTATCTGATGTATAGTCCACTATATCTGAGGATGTGTCTTAGATGTATTATATAACATGCACAGTCACAAAGAGTTCAGAGAAGAATTCTGTCTTGGACCCAAAGCAGCACAATTCTAGTCTGTTAAAAACAGAATGTACTAACTCAGTCTTTCATTCACTCTTTTGTTTATTTATTTATTCATGTCGAACACCTGTTTATATGCTATGTGTTATTCAAGAGCATATAAAGATGAATCAAAAATCAGTCCTTTTCATTGATAAGTTAATGATCTCTAATTAGGTACAAATATTAAATCAGCCTTGTTTATGTGATACACTCACCAATGATTTAACATGTCTGATTAGATTAGTCTAAATATATTTTGGGGAGAATATATATATTTTTGCAACTAAAAACAAAAAAGTTACTCTTACAATCAAAATTTTACTGGAATACAACTCACAAATAACCTATCAGTTTCAAGTATACACCATTACTATTTGATATATATTTATAATGTGAAAGTGATCCTCACAATAAACCTAGTTAGCATCCTCACCACACATAGTTTACACATTATTTTTTTTTATGATGAGAAAGTTTAAGTGTTATTCTCTGAGCAACTCTCAAATATATAATACAGTATTAATAACTATAGTTCCCAATCTATTCCCTATATCCCCAGGACCTATTCATTTTAGAGAATAATTTGTAAAACTAGAGAGTCGTTGTATCTAATTCTGTGGATAATTACTATGGGAATACTTAATAAATTTCTTCATAGCCATTTAAGCTAATGTTTACAAAATTGGAGAGGTATTCAAAACCATATTTCTAGAAAATGTAAAAAGGAAAGGTGGAAGTAAAATAAATAATGGTTACAGTATTTTTTAATCCACTGGTCAAATGGCCTGATGTTGAAGGAGTGAGCTGCTGTATAGAAACGTGGGATTGTAATGGGAACAGAGAGGAGCAACCTCTGCCCCAGTGGGTGACCTTCATAGTAATTCAATGGTAGGAGGTAGACTCCATTCCTAGTGGGATGGGGGCTGATAGGAAAAGGGGATGGAGTGGAGGCTTTTGGCAGTTTTAAACCACCAGGGTTTTGGCAGTTAAACCATTAGTGATGTGTGGTATCTAAAGAAGCTGCCAGCTTGCCATGTATGGCTTTGACTTGGCCCTCAGGCTCTGATTAGTGGACACTGTCTGGGGTAGGACAGATGGCATCTTATCATGTGCCAGCCTGTAAGTCCTCTCCCTCACTCCCAGCTCTTTTTCTCACTCCCTATATAAATATATCTTGTTACTTTTATTCTTCCCTCTATGTTTGCTTTTGTGTTGTGTCCCATATTCTTAAGCACGTAGTTGAGGACATACCCTGGGGTCCATCTGGGTACCCCCCTGGAGTTTGGTCTGTTTCAGGATGATCTTTCCTCAGAATCAAAGTAAGAGGAGAAAAACAAAAGTGAACATAAGGTTAAAGAACATTCAGTGTCCTCAGTATGGAAGGACTGTGTCCAAAGTTCAATAAGATGTTGAAAACTCTGACTCATCAAAGTATTGTAACTGAATTTAGAATCCCAGGCAAAGCAAATCAAAGTTTTTGTATCTTCCAAATTACTCATCACAATGACTTGGGTTCTAGGTCATAAGAGAAGACCCATTGAGGAAGAGTAAAGGAGGAGGAAGACAGTTTCTTCCATCTCTTCTGGATCCAGAACTGATCCTAGACAACATTGTAAATAGAGTACGTATTTTTTTGTTTATTTTCTTAGAATATTTATTGTGATGTAGTTCACCTACCCATTTAAAGTATACCATTCAATGACTTTTATTATATTCACAGTGGTATGCAGCCATAATTATAACCAATTTTAAGGTAAAACATTTTCATCACCACCAAAAATAAAGATCTACATCCCTTAACCATCACTGCCCAATCATTCCATCCCTCTAACCCTAGGAAACCTCCAATCTATGGTATATTGCTATAGATTTGTCTATTTTGTATATTTCATATAAATGATATCATAAAGTCTGCTATCCTTTATGACTGGTTTCTTTCATCTAGCATGATGTTTTTAAGGTTCATCTATGATATGATGTATCACTACTTCATTTTTTATTGCCAAATAATATTCCATTGTATGTGATATCTATATCTATATGTATATAATATAGCATATACATTAAGTGATGGACATTTGTGTTTCTACTTGAGGATATTATGAATATTATTGTTGAATATATGGATATTGTTGAATATTATGAATATTATTGTTGAATATATGGATATTCAACAAATTTTTTATATGAAAGTGTCTATGTGGTCATTTATTTCATATAGAATTCTTTTGATTATACCTAGGGGTGGAATTGCTGGTTCATGTGGTAATGCAGACTATTTTCCAAAGTAGCTATGCCTTTTTACATTCTCACAAGATGAGGGCATGAGGATCCCAATTTTTCCCAATCCCCATTAATGTTTATTATTTATACTTTTTGAAAAATTACATTATATTCATCCTAGTGAGTGTAAAGGGCTGTTTCATTATTATTTTGATTTGTATTTGCATAATAACTGATAATGCTGAGCTTACTTTCAGGTATTTATTGGCCATTAAAATATCTCTTTGGAAAAATGTCTATTCAGAACCTTCGTCCATTTTTTTTGAGTGATTTGAAAACCTTAGTCTTCTGTTGCACAGAATCTAGGCTACTCAGTTTCCCAAGTGCTTCAGGCAAAAGAATGACTGTTCTAATGGCATTCCTCCTTGTTTTGGAATAGATTATCCTATAAAATTTTAAGGTAAAACTGTTTCTACCTACGATAACACCACTGTGTTTCAAGGTTAACCTATGATAAGAATGTACACCTCTGTGTATAACTGATAGGACTTTGGTATACTTACATAAATATATGTTGTTAAGTATGGCTTTTAAAGGAACTTCTACAGAATCCTTCTGTACCAACTTTGCTGCCCAAAACTCCATAATTTTGACTTCTGTCTTCTCTAGTTTCTGCTTAAAATGTCCTCCCTATAGGAGTCTTCATATAGCTAACTCCTAGCCTGATGAGTTAGCAGATATTTTGCTAATTCAGCTATCACAACTATCACATGACATTAACGTTAGATTAATGTTAAATGTCATCCTCTCAGATATCCTTGTAAGACCACCCGATCTAAATTTGGCTCTCATCTCACCCTCTTGACATTCTCTATAATATTAGTGAAGTATAATATTACCTTTATAACAGTTAACATTATTTCTGATCAAAAAATGCATTTGTTGTTATTTATAGTATCATTTCTCTTAATACTCAATTATCATCTCTCTACCTAACCGTTCTATCAATAGTACCTAGAACCTTTTCCTGAAGGTAACAGATTCTCAATAGTTGTTGAATGAACAAAGGATCATTTGAGATTCAGAAATATTTATGCCAACCCCTGAATAAGAATTAATAGAATATGTAAATTTTGGTCTTAAAAAATGAGTATTAAAAGTAAGAACAAATGCTTCTATGTGTCAGACATTTAGCAAAATGTTTTATATACATTATTTCTAAGGTTTTTGTTTAACTTATTGAGAAAATTAACATGGAATACAAAATATCATTTACAGCTTAAGATCTCTTTCCTGTATTCTTATACTATCTTTAGGATGAGATAATGAATGCTAGAATTAGAATATATGCTTTCAAGCCTTTAGCTCCATCACCAACATGCTGTGTGACTTAACTTATGCATCTGTCAAGTGGGAATAGTGATTCTCACTGTCCGTTTTATGAGAATATTTTAGCAGTAAAATAACAGATTTGAAAACATCAATTTTCCATCAAGTTAAAGGGCACTGTGGCTTTTATTTTATAAATCTATTAATTTAAATAATAATGCATATTTCTTATTTTAAAATTACCTTGCATTTTACACCTTGTTTTCTAAGGTATCTGTTATTTATTCTTTTAATATTTTTTCATGATTGTCTTCATCACATCTCAAGAAAACCCAAATAATATGACCGTGATTAATTAAACACAATGGTGGAATTGAGTATTGGGAATGTAGAGGTCCTTTACTTATTAGCCTGATCTTAATTTATAGGCAAAATAATGCATAATGGTTGATTTAACAAAATATCTATGTTCAGATTTCAAGCATTAATATAAAAAGTGTTAATTACACTGCCCTAGTTGAAAATATTCTCCCATTTGATTCACTGACAACATTTTGATTCCCTGATTAAAGTCTTTTGTATAATGAAAATATAGAGCAAGTTGCCTTTTTTTTTATTATTCTGAAAGATCCTTTTATCAGTTTAAAGTTTTTGTGAATTGAACCACCATCACCTAACAGTGGTGATCTGCCTTTAGAGAAAGATTTTCATTTGTCCACTGCTTTAGAGCAAGATCCTAGCCAGTCCCAACTGGTTCTCCTTAGAGACCATTCACTGTGGTGGAGAGACTCAACTAGAAACAATATGGTTTCTAGCTGTGGCCTGACCTATAGGAGATATTCTACCTGTAGATGCTTCCACTACCCTTTTCCATCTTCCAGAGGAACTAGGTTGGGGGAGAAATAGAGGCCGAGAGCATGAATCATTCTTGGAGATTTGGTGCTTTAAAAAATGGCTTTGTGTCTGTTGGAGATGACAGGCTGAAAAGAGCTGTTATTTCTGTAATTAAAAAGAAGCCTAGTCAAAAGAGAACAGCTATTGTGCAGGCTAGGTTTGAATTACAGTACATCTTTAATTATCAACCTTCCTTCCTAGTTATTTTAATGTTTTATTAATCCTGCTCCTCAAAATATCTTCTTCCCTTTACAATCACTATAAGAATAAAATGTGACAATTTGTTTTCTTTTGTGCTTAGTAGATGGTGTTCTCTAATGCTATGGGCCAACATGACCTTAACTTCAATTTTATTATATGATAGCTACAGTGGTATCTTATCAGTGCTTCCTACTCTTTTTGTTATTATATAATTTTTAAAGAATTACTGTGCATCACTGGACCTTAACCCTTAGTAGCAGAATATCAAATTATAAATTCTTAGCAATTATTTTGTTAGCTTCTTCTGAAATGAAGTTACAGAACAATAAATCATTCTTTTTTGGGAGGGAGGGATATAGAAAATGAAGGAGTTACTTGGCAACTGGTAGAGTTAATATGGATTCACTGATCATCCTAACTTCAAATACTAAGTCTGTCAATTACAAATCCTTAAGACTTGAATATATCACAACATTGCTTTGTGATTGTCTTAATGCCAGATGCATTAATCTATGCACAACATTGCACAGATTGTCTTAATGCCAGATGAAGTATTCAGATATATTTACAAAGAGGTTGTGTAATCTTCTGTTTGGAGACATCTTTTACATGAATGATTTTTACTTTAATGGTTTTCAAACTGAGGTCTCTAGCCCAGCAGCAACAATTTAACCTTCATACTTATTAGACATGTAAATTATCAGGCTCCATCAATATCTACTGAATAAGTCTCTGGCGAAGGGATCCTGCAGCCTGTATTAACAATCTTTGCAGACAACTCGGATGTTTGGGATCCATGAATCAGTTCATTGACTCTGGAACTGTCTTTATGTAAAAAAAAGTATGGAGGAAAGTATGTTCTACCCCAGCATATTTAAATGAGAATCTTTTGGTGGTGGTGGGGGTAGATTGAGCCACTGGTATTTTTTAAGTTTCCAGATGACCCTAATGAGTAGCCAGAATGGGGTACAGAATAGTGTTTCTCAAATTTGGCTACACATTAAAATCACTTGGGGAAAGTTCAAAACATCAGCAGCCCTCTTACATAACGCTGAATGAGAGTCTCTGGGCATGGAATCTGGAAATTTATATCTTTTAGCATCTCCTTTCATACGCAATTAGTGTTGAAACCACTACATTAGTCAGCTAGAATGGGTTAAATGGTTATATGATCTGACTAGGTCTGCTTTCTTGATGCAGTTCATTTTTTAAGACTTGTGATAAAAAGACTGAATTTTATGTGCATACTTCCACTTCTCATGAGTCAATTTTTTTAACTTTGTGGTGTTTTTACAGTAGATCGCCTGATAGAAGCCTGTTTTTAATGAATAAGGAGTTGATGAACTAACCATTTTTTATAAAAGGGAAAAAGTAGGGTCAGATACATCTAATGGGTGTAAACCAGCCACAGGAGGAATTTTAAGGTCACATAATTGACATGATACAGGAAGCACTTACTTCTAGAATCCACCTCCAGTTTTAGAGACCAGCAGGGATATATCTAAGATCTCTTCTCTTTCCCTGACTTCATGATGTAAAAGTGGATAAGCTACAAATAAAATACTAGGTATCATTGTCTTTCCATACAAGCTGGTCTTGATATTTACATTGTCTCCCCTCCATGCAGGTCAACAGAGGCCACCTTAAAAATAACAGTTTGAGTCTGTCTCATTTTATGTAAATCTCCATGAATGCTTTCACAAAGAAAGTTCTCAAAGATTTCTTTGGTCAGTGGGGTAAACCTGAGTTTGATGCCCCAGCACTCATCCAGGTCATCCTGAGAGTTATGCTTGTTAATTTCCTGTTTGGAATCTAACACTACACCCTATAACTATCTAACCCTATAAGTGGCTGTAGGAATCACCACTTCTATATATATTTGCTGTTCTTCCAGTTCTCTATCCTTCACAAGGTTGTCTGCCATCCTCTCCCAATAAGCTGCTTTATCTCAATATTTCTGAAATTTTACCCATCCTACATACACCACAGCCATAGTTAATCAAGCTAAAGTACTGTCCCATCATGTCACCATCATGTCACTTCCCTATAAGAGCTCCAAATTTCCATCAGATAAAGTGAGAGTAACATTTGAAAGTTATTTCAGGGCCTCCCTGGTGGCGCAGTGGGATAAGCAATGCACTATGAAGCAAACCACAGCCACTGAAACACGAGTTCGATCCCTGCTGCCAGCCAGGGAGGGAACCCACATGGCGCAGCAGACCTCCCCTGCCTTGCCCGCTGCTTCCCTCAGCAGTGTACTTCTGTTAGTCTGTGTGATCTGCTCCCCACTCTGTCTGTGGTGAATCCTCTCACTCCTCATACCTCTAGCCTGTACCCCAGTGCTTGTATGCATAAATAAATAAATCTTAAAAAGAAAAGTTATTTCAAATCTTTCCTAAATGGATACAATTATTCTCTCCATTTTCTTTCATGCAGGTCCCAAAGATATAAACTCAGCTCCAGTTAGCTGATCAAATTATTCATTTTCATGTATGAAAAAAGTTACTTCAATTGCCACAATGAAGCAACTCATGCTGTTCCTTCCTACATCCATATACTAGATCCTTCTATCTAAGTTGTGTTCACACTTCAGTTTCCACAAAAGCTCAAATCCTGCATTGCAGCATTGGTTTTCTTCAAGTTTCTCTGTTCAAGTTCTCTATTCCTATACTTACTGCCTTTTCCTCTCCTGTCCTCCTAGGATAACTGAAGTTACTATCATAGAGATTATTCCTTAATTGTCTTTCCTGTGCTTAATGTCAAGTTCAGTTCTACTGAGCTCTTTCTTCAAATTCAAATGTGTTCATTCATCTCCTAAGTAATTGTGACTCCAGTGATGGCAAGGTCCATATTTACATCTAGCACTAACATCATGCTAAGCATTTTGTTATGTGCTTTACATGGATTATTTAGAATATCTCATTTATTCATATAATTCTAGAGCGTGCTATTATTATCTGAATGTTACAAGTAACAAAAATGAGACAGAGAGTAAAGAAATCAAACTTACCCAAAATAAAGAGCTGCTAAATGGACACACTGGACTTCAGATCCATTTCTCATTCTATAACCCACGGTCTTTTCTTGACTTCATTAACAGTGATCCCCTCATTATTTATTTTTACTTTTATTTTTGCATAGAAGAATGGGGGTGTGGACCAGAGGTACAGGAGGTGAGAGGACTCACCAGAGACAGAGTGGGGAGCAGAACAGGTGGACCTACTCAAATATGCTGCTGAGGGGAGCAGCAGGCCAGCCAGGAAAGGCCTGCTGTGTCATGTGGGTCACCTCCCTGGCCAAGGATGAAACTCAGGTCATAGAGGTGATAGTGCTGAGTTCAAGTTGCTCCTTAAATCTTTGTCTGAGTTGAAATAATTTAAAAAATTTAAACTGAATATTGTTTCATATAGAAAGATGTTTTTACTTTGGACCTCTTAGGCAAAGAGTGACCAGTGTAAAAAAAATATATTAATTTCCTTAAGTAAAATAACTAATTTTCTATTCAATAGAAAAGGCTAATGTTGACGATCATGGCATGTTGCCAGTGTGTAATGAGTCTGAAAAATCAAAACCTTAGGTGTTGAATCAAGCCAACACCCTGAACTGGCTAAATGATACATTAAGAAGAATGTACGAGGAGTAAAGATGAAGGGTGGGAGTTTTTCAAGGTTAATTACAGAACAAATGGCTAGGAACAATGCAGTGAGAACAAGGAGGTCTGGTATGTGACATATGTTGAATAGCTGGGATCAACACATTGGAGATTCTGTGCAAATACAGTTCATTACTTAAAAACACATTACCCTCTGAATTCTCTCAAGGTCAGGGTCAACTTTGTATCCAGACTTTGCCTTTATTCTTTGTTAATTTACAAATGGCCTCTAGTGTAACTCTCTAAGCCTTTCATGTAAAGTCTATAAGTATTCCTTTGAAAATATTCAGGACAATAAGTGATCTTTACCCAGGTCTTTTTATCTTGGCATTTTGCTAATGTATAAATATAAAAGATATGTGATATAGATTTATATGTGTATAGAGAGACATGTGTCTATATATAGAGATTAAAAAATATGCTATTAAGAAATCATGGATATTACTTCTCAAACATCTACTATATCTATTTCATAGACATATTTCCTAAATATCTATCATATGATGAATACCATTATGTATTTTTATAAGTTTATAATATATAAATTAACCTATTGTGTAAGAATTTTCTTAATTTCTCAAAAGCTATATTGTATTTAAGTGATGAATCTAAGGATCTGAATTCTGGTCTTTCTCTCTTTTCTTTCTTCCTTTCCCCCCTCTCTCTCTTTTTCCTCCTCTTCCTCCATCTTGTCCCCCACCCCTTACTTTTCCATTATACGCCGATGTACCTTAGAATAAATCAGATTATGCTATGGTAACAAATTCCACAACTTTAACTTGCCTGACCCACCATAAGCTAATTGTTTGTGTAGTTTGTGCAACTGTCCTCAGGGAAGGGGCTCAGTATCTCAGGCCATTTTGCTTTTCAAGCACCACCATATCTGCATGAATTTCACAGAAAGAAAAAGGGAACATGGAGAAGTGCATGTCAGCTCTTAAATGTCTCAACTCAGAATTTCTGTTCCTATTTTGTTGGACAAAGAAAGTTACACAACCATAGCTAACTTCTAAAAGGAGGGGAGAAAAGAAATCTTAGTAAGAGTGAATAATTTCTACTATAACAATAAATATTATATGTCATTTCAGCAAATAACTACTAATTTCTTGCTTTTTACTTAGAACAAAATATTTTTAAGAACAAGATGATGAGATTTGATTCCTGATATGAAGTAATTGACAGTTTAACAAGGAAAGTACATCCTATAAAAAGTACTTAGTATATTAACACAAAGGAAAAAGAATATTTTAACTCAGAGGAGAGTAAAGAAACTGCGATGTGGAAGATTATGAAACATTTATGGCATTTATACGAGTCTTTAGAGGATTGGTAGAATTTAATTTAGAAATACAAGGAAGAAAGTCTTAGATGAAGAAAGACATGAAAATATAATAGGGCATTTTGTTCATGGTACAGCTACTAATGACAGGTAACGTAAGACATCCCCAATCACCAGAGGCAAAATAAGCTCCTAGTGGCAATGGAGTGAGACAGCCCTCCCAGTGGTGGACAAGGGTGTAAGCCTGCAAGAAGTCTCTACTTTTTAACTACCTGTTCTGCATCCTTTTTGTTTTTGCTGCATTATCATATTAGCTGCATTTTGATTTTTTAAAAATTTTTTAAGAGGTGCCAATTTGGGAAAATGTTCACAGAGAATATGAGGCCTTTCCAGGTTCCACACCAGATACATTTCTGCTCCCATCATATTCATTTGCCTTGGGGCTTGGCTATTGCTAATATGAAGTTAAACTGAACTCTCATTAACTAACTCAGTAACTGAGAAGACGCAGCAAGTTATTGGACCTCTAACAACCATTGAGACTTGGAGTCACAAAGCATATCATTTAGATGGAGTAGCTTTTGTCCCAAGACCAGAAAGGACAAAGAAGATTCTAGTATAAAATTTAATATAAGGGAATATAGATTTTTTACCAAAAGGTTGGACTCATTTCCAACGCATAGGTGATGCACTGTCCAAATTTGAACTCAACACTACGGAATTTCTTCAGGTGAGCCATGGGAAAAAATGGCCAGGTGTGTGCTTTGAAATGCTGGAGCCTGATCAGTGTCACACAAAATTTGAGAAAGTATTTGAGGTGGGGACCTTCAAGGAGAGATCTGTGCGTTAGTCAAATGTCAGGCCACTCAGCTCAAGTGGTCAGTCATTTTCCATTAAAGGTTTGCATAACCTTGAACTATAGGTCTCTCCCATTCATCAGCTTCCATGTCTCCTTCCCTCCTGGACATATTCAACTAAGATTACGCAGGTTCTCATTACAGTCATCCTCTTACAAATGACATGTCTTCTGAGCAAATTGATGCCCTTTATTAGTGAACAGAGTCTCAGGTCCTTCTTCTGCCCTTCAGGTAACAATTCAATCTTACCTTTTCCTGTACATTCTTATACTCTTGCTACTCATGCACATACTTCTAAAAGAATAACATTGTTATTAATGGCCTAAAACTATCTAAATGGCCTAATACACTATCTACATCTAAGGACTTTTTTTTTTGCCTTCAACAGTATTGTTTGTTTGTTTTGTTATTGTTGTTTTGACACATGTGGATGTTCATTTGTGTTAGAGGGAAATTTATTAAAATACATTATAATTTTAGTTCAGAGACTCATTTTCAATGGGTCAGATGTGGAGTATGGGGATTTTTGTTTTGTTTTCTTCCTGTACCTTTGCCTGGTTCACTCAAAGAATATTTATTGTGAACTTATAATTGGCAGAGTTTTAGGCACTAGGGATATTAGAGTGAACGAAAAAGAATAATAAAAAAAATCTTTTTTACCATGAAGTTCATTCTCTGTAATCAAAAGACAGACCTTATATGAATACAGGTGCATAATAATATGCCAAATGATAAAAAGTGCTGTTGGAGAAAAATCAGAAAAGAAAGGAAGGCATATGTCTATGATAGGGTTTACAGTTTCTGATAAAATGATCAGAAGAGGTCTTATTGAAAGCTAACATTTGAAAAAAAGGTTTAGGTGGGTGAGAGGGTAAAATCTCTTTAGAACATTCCAGTAAGAGGAAAACATTAATACAATTCTTGGGACCATGGCTTGCATATTTGAGTTCAAGGAACATCAAGTAGATCAATGAGGCTGGGGTGAAGTGAGCAAGGGGGAGAGTTGACCAAAAGAGGTCAGAGAAAGACTGTAGAGAGCATTATACTTTGGACCACACTTTGGAGAGATAGAAAACTTCAAACATCTAGAGTCAAAGTATAATAGGAAATGACTGACATATTGCAAAGACCCCTAGAAGTTGCAATCTAAGTGGGTGTCATCTGATATTGGTTGAAGCAAAACAGAGATGTTATACCTTACCCCACCCGTTCTTGAATTAGAGTTCTAACCATTTAATAGTAGAATGGATCTTTGTCACCTCTTGTTACTTATTGTTTCTGTGATATGAAACTAAATATAGGAGGGGAATTATCCACCTCAACTTCCTACACTTAGTAGCGAGAGACTTAGGAATAGCTCCTACATCTAATTCACTCCAGAGCTCTTCTGGAGTCATCTTGGCAGGCATGAGGTTAATGTTACACAAATAAATTTGTTTAATAGCTGTTATTTTCTGAAAAGGATAACAGAAGTGATTATACAGAATTTTCAGTTCCGGAGCAGTAGTGTACATTCAACTTTTATCTTAGCATAACATGGTTTTATTTGTGAAATATTGATCTCAAAACAAATAAGCAATTGAACAAATAACATGAGTTAAACATAGGTCAGGCTGCAAATAATACAATTATTTGTGGTTAGATGGTATTTGGGTATTTATGCAAGGTATAAGAATTGGAGAGAAAACTGAGAAAGAAATGATATTTGGCCACATGCATCTTCCCCATCCCTGGGCTATCTCTGCTTTCAGAACTGTTCTACATTAAGCTTCAAAGACTTGAGAGTATCATCATTTATTTAATAAAGAAGATAATCCTGTTGATGTTTCGGCAACCACATTGTCTACAAACCTGATCCACTTAAAATAAAATATGATAGCAAAATTGTGCCTTTCGGTCTCTAAAAAATCTGATAATAGAATGAGCAAATGTAATTGAGGTAATCTGAGAAAAGATTAAGGCAGTTGATGACAAAATTGTTTTCTTACAGAATGTAGTTGTATTTATGAGTGAAGCTCAAATTCTGTTTACCTGAATTGAATCCAATTATTACTTTAGTTGAAGTAGATCCATCTAATTATGTCACCATTGACAGAAACCACCAGAGTGAGATCTCTTGCTATTTTTAAATGGTAGACATGGAATTTTAGACAAACAATACCTATCATAAAAATCTTTTGTAATAAAAACAACAAAATCAAGTCTATGTCACCAAGATGAAATTATATGAGAATATCTGCTTAATTGACATCTAACATCTATACTCTAGTAAAATAGTCATTTAGATTAACACTTCTTCTATTACAAATATCTAATTTTAGCTCTATTTTTAAATCATATGGTCTGAGTAGTCAAGGTTAAGAGCATAGATTTTTAGATTCAGGAAAAACTGTTTTAAATCCTGCTTTAGTCACATCCTCATAATGTTGAACAAATTACATGAGATGTTTGAGACTGTAAACTCCTCTGGAAAGCTGCACTAATTATTTTCCCTGGGAAGATTATAGTGAGTGTACAAGCAAATAATACATTCCAAGCCCTGAGCACAGTACTTAACATGTTGAAAAGGATCAATCCTTTGAAAAAATGATACTGAGTAAAATGATACTGATGAATCTTATCTTACAATTATAGATGGCATTAAAAGGAATGCAATGGGTAAATAGATACTGGTGTAACTGTAGTCTTTTAATGGTGCTAATAACAATGACGGTAACCATGGCTATTAGTTCTTTGGCATTTGTATTAATATCCTGAGATTAACATAACAAATTCCCATAAACTAGATGACTTAAGATGGCTGAAATTATTCTCATAATGCTAGAAGTCAGAAATGCTAAATCAAAGTACTAAAAGGGCCACCGTTTCTCTGCAAACTCTAACAGAGACTCCGTTCTTTGCCTCCTTGCCTCTTCCAGCTATTGGTTTTGTCCCTTCCAAATGCTGGTTGTGACTGGCATACTTTTACTTTCAGCCACTTCATTCCACTGCCTCCATGGCCACGTTGCCGTCTCCTCTTCTGTTCTGTGACAAATCTACCTCTGCCTCATTTTTACAAGGATTATTGGCATTGGATTAGGGTCCACTGTATAATCCAGAATGATCTCTTCATCTAAAAGTCCTTAATTTAATTGCATCTACTAAAACACATTATCCAAATAAGGTAGTAGTCACTGGTCCTGGGTATTAGACATTGCTATATCTTTGGGGGAGGGGGACTGCAATTCAGAAATTATAGTCTCCAAATCCCAGAAATAGTACTTGGCATCAGTAATTACAAAGTGATATGGCTCAGGCCATTCCATGTATTGGTAGATGTGAAAATATAATTCCTATGTAATGCACTGTATTTAAGAATTACTCATAACATGCTATAGGAAAAGAAATGATAGACTAATTTCATCAAAATGATGTAAAAGACATAAAAAGAGTAGTAATTGAGCAGAAAATTTAGGATGAGTTGGCTGGCATTTGCCTAAAGAAAGAAAAGATGATCATTCTACTTTCAAGTAACACCGTTAACAAAGTAATATTGTGAAAGGATTAGCTGTGAATACATCAAAAGAGAGTTTTCTTGTCCATGAATTACATGACAAGAGGTATTTAGACCTCTATTTTTACATGTTTAGTATTGAGCATGGCGCTTGGTCCAGGGTAGGTATACAGTTTACTTTGGCAAAATGTAAAAGGAGAAAGTTGGAGTGGAATGGAAAGAGAGAAGTGAGCAAAAAATCAGTTAAAAAGTTCTGGATCCACAGTCACTTTCACTTAACAAATATTAGAAAATAAGCATGTTATTCCTTGTTGTTTATATTCTGGTATCTGCAGTGCCTGAATTATCTACCCAACCACCAACCCCTTCTTTGGGATTAATAGGCCTATCTTTCCTTTTTAAAATTATTATTCATTTATTTATTTATATCTTTTACATCATTGTGTATTCCCCATAAAATTCCCACCACCAATTCACTTGTGAACCATCACCATAGTCCCTTGTGCTCTTCTCTCCCCTGTTTTGATCCCTTTCCACCCATCCCTCATAGAAAATCTCTGACTTATGGTTGCCTGATAATTTTGTGTATTTTTATTACTATTTTTTTCCTGGTCCCTCTTTTGGTTCCCCTATATTCCCCCTATAAGTGAAACTATCTGATATTTTTCTTTTTCTTTCTGGCTTCTTTCACTGAGCACGTTCCCTTCTGGCTCCATCCATGTTGCTGCAAATGTCATGAGTTTCTGATTGTCTTTTCTTTTCCAGCTATGTCTTAATGTGACCAAAAAAAAGGGGGGGAGGGGTGGGATAATAGAAAGTAACAGGTTGAAAAAATTCAGGTACTCCAACTGTCTTTCCTCATTTTTTTCATCATGATCCACTTGAGAACATCTCCTCTTCATTGGTGTTAGAACTGAACAATGAAATATCTGACTCTAGGATCAGATCTAACCCTAGAGCCTAACCATGATATAAAGAAGCTGAGAGTTAATAAGTTTAATTGGGTAAATAGTCTGTCAAGAGAAAACAATATTAGCCATAAACCATTCTGCCTTAGACAACAAAAATGTTTATAGCTACTCCTAAACTACAGAGCCCAGACATAGGAAACATTACACGCCAGTAGGAGACACTTGGGCGGCACTGCTGTCTCTATGTGACTAAAAAATGCCTGAGGTAAAGTTACTTACCAAGGTTTTCCAATGCTTTAACCCCTGGGAAATCATTTTTTTTTTAAGTTAAATAAGACAAAATAGATTGAAGGAAATCACTGTTTCAAAATGTAAATGCATGACATTTAGCATCTGCATTTTTTTAATGAGTGAGAATTATGTTTCACAATGTTCTATTACTGCTGTTATGCAGATTAGTAGAGACCTAGGGATCAAAACAAACAAGGCACAGACTAAAGAAATGAATTAGGAACCAATTAAAACATGTCAGTTTTAGGCAATGAAGCTGAGAGCCCCCAGATACATCCTTATTAGAAATGAAGAGGTGCAGGTGAACATGTTTGTAAGACAATGTCCTTTTTAACTTGACTAAAGTCTTCTTTTGTTAAGATGAATCCTAATTTTAAAATAAAATCAAAGTACTGAAATCTCAATATTGGAGTAAACAAAAGCAAATTAACAAATATTAGGACTATAATAACTGTGCTATACCTGATCTTCAGGTGTATTAACTGACTTTTAAAGAGGTTTAGAATTTTATGTCCAATTTTATTCTTTAAGTTGTCAAATAAGAAACAGAACCATAAACTTTCAATGAAATTCTACATTCCTCCTCCTCATTTGGTTCCCACTTCCCAATTAATGAAACTGTTCCTACTTGTCTATGACTCTATCTAAAAGCATGACCAGGAGTGATTTTTCTGGATCACACAGCTAGGATGTCTTTTTTTTTTTTTTGACATAGTTCTAGGAGATTCTAAAAGGTGTTAACTACAGAGAATGTTTGCAAGAGCTAGTGGTCCTTTGATCAAACTAGGAATATCTGATTCAAGTTAAGAATGCAGGAGGGCTTCAAAGGAACTTTCTCCTGAGATTTCAAAAGTCTTGGGGCATAAGCTGATGGGCAGAGAGGAGAATAAAGCAGTTGTCTTTCTACTTGCTCAGTCCTGTGGGTAGACTGAAGAATTTATGCATGCTGAGTCTGAAGAAGGGATGACTGTGGGAACAGAATGCTGTTCTCAATTATTTGTCAAACTGTTTCGAGGAAGAACAAGTAGGTCCTCCATATGTGGCTGTGAGAGGTAAAACAAGGATGATGTTGAAGTTAAATGGAGACAGAGTTCTGTTTGTGATAAAGAAGACTTTCCTACCAGCCTGAGATATAATTCTACCCTGGAAATAGGACCTCATCATGATTGGAGGTGATTAACCATAGTCTGAACAGGCATTTATTGGAAATTGAAGTCCTGTGGGAGTGGAGTACATTGATCTATTGAAGATACTGGAGTTGTTGTTGTTGTTGTTGTTTTTTTTTCCTACTGTGACAGTTTAGATTACTTTGAAGAATAAAGTACTATGCAGAGAACTTCTGCTTCTAGCCACAGTAGGGTAGCTAGTACTGAAAAATTCCTTCTGATGCAAACAATTAAAAGAGTGGACTAAATGTACAGAACAGTTTTTAAACTTTGAATTAAAAAAAATTGTGAGACTGATCTCTAAAAGAAGAGAAACAAATGAATGGATACTATGGCTTCTCATGATTTCAGCTTGGAGGCAATTTCCAGTCTGTGGTACCTGGAAGGGGGGAGGGGACCCACTGTATAACTCAGTGAGGACTCCCTGACTTGCAGAAACATAGACTGGAATTTCTGAACTAAAAATTGTAGGGCTGAGTGGAAAAGGGAATTACTCAGAGAAAGATCCAGAAAAATGTGAGGGAATCAAATTTGTGGACTCCCTTGAGTATTTGATCAGTGTTAAGAAGCACATGTATAAGGTAAGAACTTCAAAGACAGAACAAAAAACTATTAAAAATATTATTTTAATAAGTTGAATATTTTCAGTTCATTTAGGGCAAATATAAACAAATACTAGAAAACTGGGAAGTTTATAAAAAAAATTAAAAAGCAGTTTTTTATTGTAGTTCTGTTACAGGGCAGGGAGAGGAGCACCCAGAACCCCCAAGCCTGCCCTCTCTGAATGGGTTCTGCCATCCGCCGCATTAAGACAAACATACAAAACCTTTAATGGAGAGGAACTTTAATACAACTAGGGTACAATAAAGAAAGAACAAAGAATATAGTTACTAAGTTAAGCATCCAAAGTAACCCATCTCCTTGTGGGTAAAAGTCCAGCCAAATACTGGACTGGCCCAAAGCAAGGCCCAAAAGCCTGGCACACATCTAAAGGACCTTTCAGTAGAGACCCATAGAAAAGGGTCAGAAAGAGTCAGACAAATCTGGGAGGAAAAGAGCAAAATCAAAATCAAGATGAAAGCTGCCATTGCTAACCTCCCCACGGGTCTCTCACCCACATCTGTTCCAACCAGTCCAAGACCACAAAGCAAGCACAGTTTCTTCACATGTCCCTCTGCTCCACGTGCCTCATCCAGGTCTCCTTGCTGTTCTCCATCTTCCTTTCTTCTCTCCTCTTTTCTCTGCAGAAATCTTCTTATCCTCAGCTCCACCCACTTAGGGCGGAACCAGGATTTTGGGAACTTCCCCTTTTCCTGGGACCACCCTGTTACAGTTCTAGTGACTGGAAGACCAAAATCAAGTTCAGTTCCCCAGAGGCTACCTGCCTGGGTGGTATAGCCTCGGTTCCAGAGAGCTGTATCTTTCAGAATCTAGCCATGTCCCCATGGTTCTGCTAAGCAGGAGTCTACACCCACAGCTTGGGTGGGTTGTATGACCAGATGAAATTGAGGCAATATCCCTCCCAAAGTCACAGAGATAGCTGTAATAATCCCTGATCATTAGAGGGACATTTGGGGTCCTTCTCCTCTTGTTTTGAGGAACACCACACATTCTCAGTCAAACAGCTTTATGGTTCTGTCCTAAAAAAAAAAATCTAGGACCACCATTATATAAGAAGGATCCTTAAAAAGTTCTTCACTTGGAAAGAAGGTGACAGATGGAGAGCCAAAACTACTCATAGAAGAGCACCAGAAATGTTAATATGCCTATACGATATTTTCCTTGCTTACAAAATTTCTTTAAAGGGTAATTGACAATTTACACAAAAATAAGAAGAGATAGCACAACTAAGAACAAAGCTAAGGAGTAAGGGGAAATTGCATTAATCATAACCTAAATGGCCCATAACCATGAATAGAATGACCTAATATAGTCAAAATGTTAATTTTGTACAAATTAATGCATTAGTACAAAGCATTTCAAACACAAGTTCCAAAAAGTGTTTTCATAACTTTTAAAAATCTTATAAAATTTATATGAAAAGCAAAGAATAAGCCATAGTCAAAATTAAACTTCCTACTAGTTATCAAGATTTATTGCAAATTGATAAAATATAGCAACCATATAATTTTAAGATGGACAAAGTAGCCAAGAAATCAGAAATAGAAAGTTCCATCAACAGACACTTAAAATATATTGGATATAAACCAGAAGTGTCATTTTAGAATGACATAGAAAGTACGTACTGTTAAACAGAGTGCTGAAAGAATTGTTTTTTCTTAGAGAAAAACATGAAATTTTAAATCTACTCCCACATCATGTAAAAAAATTCAATTTCATGTATATCAAAATCTTTAAAATTAGAAACAGAATCTCAAAAGAAAATATTAGAAGTTATCTTTCAGGATCTCAGGGAAGAGTTTTTAAATAAACTATAAAAAGCACAAATCATGAAAGAAAAGAATGATAATTATATTTCTATTAAGTATACTTTCATTCATTATAAAATAAAATTTAAAAATTAAAAGGAAAGCCAAAAACTGGTAGAAAATATTTTACCAATTTTATAAGCAATGGACAGTAAGAAGCAATATCCAAATAAACAGTTTTCAGAAGTATAAGATGTAGTAAATTCAAAAGAGAAGTTCATAAATTAAAAATGAAACAATGAGAATCCATTTTACAGTCATTAGTTGGCCAATGCTAGGACTGTTTGGAAGGATCTCTCTAGACAGCTACCAGTGTGTGAAGTAGGGTGCTTTCTTTACCACAGGTATGGGTGTACGAGGTGGTTGCAGCGAAGTTACATTTACCAAATATTTAAAGAGGATTCCTGATTTGTTTTTCCTGGAATCATGGGAAAGAATGGGGCTCTGCAGTAGTCTTCTCAGGCTGGATTTGAAAAACAAATCCATTTGCAATAAAAGATTGAGAAATTTTACTAACTAGAAACTGTAACTAAAATCTCAGAAAATTTCAGGGTGAAAAATCTAAAATATCACAGGTAGAAGGCTGATTTTCTTAATTTGTAAATAATTACTATCAAAGGGAGGAAATGTCAAAATCTGATTTTAAAAAATAGGTAAAACTGTATAGGCAATTCCGTTAATACTTTATGGTGTTTAAGTATGAAATAAGCACTCAACTTCAGTCATAATAAGAGAAATACTAAACCTACTATGTTATGAATTTCTTAACTATCAAAGATTCAGTGAAATATTAAAAAAGCCTATACTACTCTATTGGCGAGGTGGTAGAGAAATAGATTACTGATAGGAGTGTAAAAAGTGCCAGTTTTGTTGGAGGTAAATTTGCCAATGTCTAATCAAACTACCCATTCAGGCCCTTCCTGGTAGTGCAGAGGATTAAGCAACTCACTATGAAACAAACCGCAGCCACTGCAGCAAGAGTTCGATCCCTGCTGCCGGCCAGGGAGGGGACCCACATGGTGCAGCAGACCTCTCCTGCCTTGCTCGCTGCTGCCCTCAGCAGTGTACTTCAGTCCATCTGCCTGTTCTGCTCCCTGCTCTCTACGGTGAATCCTCTCACCCCACACCTCTGGCCTGTACCCCAGTGCTTGTATGCATAAATAAATAAATCTTTAAAAAAAAAAAAACCTACCCATTCACTTGCCCTTCAATGCAATGCCATCTCTACGAATTTGCCTGAAGATGCTTTTACCCATCAATGCAAAACCAAAGCTATAGATACATAACTATATATAATAGCAATACATAGAAAACAAATCAGTCATTCATAGGAAATTGGATTTTTATAGTATAATCATAAAATAACTACTGTGAAACCAGAGGGGAGAGTGACTGATGAGGAGTAGCTCAAAGACATGTGGACAAAAAGCAAAGTGTAGGCTAATATGCTTCCATTTTTCTTAAAAAAGAAGAGATAATACCAATGTGTGTTTGCTTATTTTTGCAAAAAGAAACACAGTATATATCACAAATTAATAAAATGGGTGGAGACATAGGAAGAGGCAGAAATCAGATATAGATAGAACTAGGAATAGAACTAGAGTTTGAGCTAGAGATTTATATTTACCAAAGATCAATTCAACCTTTTTTTTTTTTTTTCATATTGCCTTTAGTTTATTATTTTATGACTGTGATTCTCAAATTCCTACTTAACTGGGTTCCTGATTTCTGGTCTGACTGCCCACAGCAAAAGATACATTTATTTTTATTTGGACTTTAAATATAAGGTTGTGGCACTTCTTTCACCCAAGTTGAATTATACTGCACAATTACCAAAGCAATTTCCCCCTTTACTTTCAGCAGATTTTTCCTGCAGGTTGACTTGTGTTGAGAATCACAGAGACTCTCCTGTTGTGAGATGAAGAAACCTAAAATAGATTTATTCAAATCTAGTTAAGTTGGGGTGGGGAAGAGGCAAGGAGCATCTGTATTTCCTTAATGAATAGTGAAATACTAAATATTTAAGCTAGGTAACAACAAGTCTAATTTCCTCTTTTCCTATGAATATTCTGTGGGTATTACTATATAGACAAAATACTTTTCAAAAATGATCATCAAATTCAGGTATGTGTCTGTAAGCTCAAAGAATTTTTGCTAGCTCCTGCAATCCTGCAGGCACACTGGCTGGCAAATTGCTGGTGTGGTAGGAAGCAATCTAAGGAAGAAGTAAAATTGCTATGAGGGATAGTGCCTGAGTAGAGGATACTTGACAGGTTTTCCTTGGTCAACTCACCTGGTAAGCTGGTCTTTAATGTTATCATTTTTCTCTACCTACAATAATGATTTCAAAGACCTAAAATAAATCATGTTTCTACCTTCTAGCCTAGAAAGCCTCCCATGATCCTCCTCTGCTTTTATCTCTGACACCATCTTTGCCTGTACTCTTATCTAACATGCCCGTTTGCTCAAACACATCACACTAATCATACCTTAGGCCTGTGCATTAGCTATTTACTCTGTCTGAAATATTCTCTTCACATATCATTGGGGATCTAGCTGTGCCCTATAATTCAAATTTCAGCTCAAAAACCTTCGGCTTAGAAGCTACCCCACCTTTAGTCACTTCTCAACAGACTAGTCCATTTTGTTCTTTCCAGATTTAACACAACTTGAAGTATATAAATTTTATATTTATTTACTTATCTGTTTTGTTTATAGTTCCACTAGATGGAAGCTCCATGAATGTGAAAATCAGACCAGTCTTATTGACTGTTGGCTGAAACCTCAGTCCTTAGAACAACACAAAGTGGTTCTGGTTCATTCACAGCACATGATTAGCACTCAGCAGGCAAGAAAAAAATGCCATTTTTTTAAAAAAGGGCCATAGGAGGCAGAATAATGGTAGCCCTAAGATGTTCATGCCCTGCTCCCCAGAGTCTGTGAACATATCATTTTATGTGGCAAAAGGGAGTGTGCTGATTGATAGGTCTTAAGGCATATTATTCTAGATCACTCACATGGACCAACATGATGAGAGAAACTTTACAAGATAGAGACAAAGTATATAGACTCAGAGGTTGGAAAACGTCACACTACAGGCTTTGAAAATGGAGGAAGTAGCCATGAACCAAGGAATACATGTGACTATATCTGGCAATGTGGTGGATTTTTTTTCTAGAGTCCCCATAATGAAAATAGCCCTTTCCATTTCTTGGTTTTAGCCCAGGAAGAACAGTATCAGATTCAAATTTCTGACTTCCAAAACTATGTGAAATAAATGTAAAATAAAATGGCTATTTTAAGCTATCAAATGTATGGTAATTCTTTACAGAGCAATAGGAAACTGATGTTACAAATAAGTTAAGTCTGCTCAGTATATTAATACTACATCCACATTAGCATAATGGCCTATTTCCAGAGAAATAGTACCAACAAGGTGAGTGAGAGAAAGAGAGCACGCATGCGAGTGAGAGAGAAAATCTGTTCCCCTGTAGCAAAATTATATTGATTTGCTTTAGAAAAACAAAAGTTGTTAGGTATGATTCTGGTATGAATTTGAAGCTATTGATGACCACATATGGTGTCTGAGAATGGAACACACCTAAGAGAAGTAAATCAATATGTGGAAACTAATGCATGTCTGGAAACCAGTTCTTCCTGAAGCCATACTATCCCTGGACTGCTCAGTTGTCTACATCAATATATTCTCCCTTTTGCTTAATCCAGCTGGAGTTGAGTTTGAGTTGAGCTTTTGTTTTTTAATTTTCAAGCAAAAGAGTATGGAATGTATTAAATTTACTTCCTAGAATGTGTTTTGAAAAGACTGGAAGCTAGAATGTGAAATTGTCTGAAGTAAGGAAAAAAGTCAATAAGGATTTCTGGCTGACACCTAAAATAACCCCCGAACCGCTAACATATTGCAAATTGAAGTAGACTTTGAAAGAGATGTGGCTTCTGAAATCTCATCCTCCCTTACTTTTTCATCTTTCTGGTAGACCGTACATAAGACGGGTGCTTCTGTAGACTCTGAGAGCAAAATGGAGAGCACCTCTGTTGTTCTTGCCACTCTGTTTTCTCTTCTGTATGGTCACAGTGTCCTGTTTTCCCCATATTCAGCTCTTACGTGAGGCTTGATGCTGACACCACCTTGATCTCCATGCATGTAGTGCATGACCAGAGTTAAGTTTATCTACTCAGTCCATTTTCCTGGTCAAGGTCAGGGATATAAACCAAGTCTGTCACTAAGTAAATGTAGCTCATTCTGGGTCTACTGAATGGAAAATCATGTTTGCTTATGTGCTACCATGGATCTGAATCTCTTCTGGTTCTCTTATAGAGTATATCTATATATATATATATATTCTGTGTGTATGTATGTGATGTGAGACATAGATATACAGAGAGAGAATGAAATATATCTATATATTAATATAAATATATGTGATGTGAGATATAGATACATGTGTATATGTGTAGATAATGTTTAACATATAGACGCATGTATTTCTAGAAAGAAATGACAAGAGAGTGAGTGAGCCAACCTGGAGGAATTAGAACCAAGAAATTAACATGGGGACATTATTTGAACAGGGATTCTTGTCCAAATAAGTCTCTCTTGCTGAGCAAATATATCTTTAGATAGATCACTCATACATTTTTCAAGGCCTTTAGCTTAAGTTTTTAGTCACTTACAAACAAAAGTGTTCTACTAATAGAACTTCTTTACCCTGTAGCAATGACTTTTGCTGGGATGGCAGAGCAAGAGACTCTCCAACCTGATATTCCAAATGCTGCTATTCTCAGAAATCTTTTTTTTTTTAATTTATGAAATTTATTTGTTTTCTTACATCATTGTCCATTTTTGGACAGTACTTGGCTTCTCCCCTCAGGTGTATTTCCCATAATTCTTCCACCACCATAGTACCCATGATCCATCACCATAGTCCCTTGTGCTCTTCCCTCCCATTTTGACTCCTCTCCCACCCTGTCCCCAGCTGTATAACAGATCTATGGTCAGCTTGTAGACCTGTCTTTTTCCTGACCTTTGTTCAGTTTCTCTATATTCCACATATAAGTGAAATAATGAGATATTTATCCTTCTCCTGTATCCAGAAATCTTAATGTTTGCTTCTGTCAACAGTGGTTCCTTCTGTTTGCTTAATGTTTGCTTCAGCCCCTGATGAAATCTCATTTTCTTAGATAAGGTTGATGATGCGATCTCCAGAAATGGTCACCACTGTGCTACAAAGCTTCTTGCAGGAAGGAAATGTTTTGGCTTGATATTTACCCCCACATTTGATGATTCTTAGAAATTTACAGCTGGAAGTTAATCTAGCATTTATCTAACAATGTAAAGTCATGATTTACAGATAAGAGATTCATTGAATAAACCATGAAAGGAGTGTATCAATTAAGATTATGTTCAGGTGTGAACAATACAGGCTCCAAATGTGGTAGGTTAAACAAGACAGATGGAGGCTACAGATGTAATAGGTTAAATATGACATTTTTCTATCAACTGGATAAAGTATGAAGATCAATGGTTTTGGATGAGATTGCTCTTGGCTCACCAGCAAGCATTTCTCTCCTTCTACTCTAATAGACTTGTGGCTGGGTAAGGGAGTTGCTCCTCCAGTTGAATTACATTTCTTAACTTCCTTAGCATTTAAGTATGACCAAGATGTCTCACTCACACAATTGGAGCAGGAGTGATAGATGCCCTCAGACACTTAGAGCTTGTTCTGTGTGTTCTGTTTTCCTCCTATTAACTTGAAATGTTATGGACTAAGCAAAGTAGAAGTCAAGTGCTGAGGCTGGAAGGGCGCTGACCCTGTAGGTCCCTGTGTGACTTTGGGATGCACAGCTTGCTTGTCCCACCTATGAAAGAGAAACAAATTTCTCTTTATTTGAGTCACACATGTGGGCTCCTTTTGTTTTTATTTTTGTGTTATTTTTATTAAAATGACATTGGCTTAGAACACTGTATGTGATTTAGAGAGAGAGCGATAGGGAGATGCCACATCATTGTGATGTGATTCCACATCATTTGAGAGAACCATCACTTTCTGGCTCTATGTTCAAGGACTGACCAAAGTGCAACTTATTCCTGATCACTCCTCACTCCTGTTTCTTATTCTCTTCCTCTCACTTATTTCTTCTTTTCATCCCATAAGCTCAAACATAAAACACATTCCTTTTACAGTGACTTTCCAACCTAACTACAAACACAGGACCGAAATAGAAATTCCTCTTGCTTTATTTTGCAGAACAGTTTCCTTTTCTTGTGCTCACTCTTCTTCCTTCAAAGATTTCTCTGGGACTTCACTTAGCCCACTGAGAAATGATAAGCAAGGTGTTATGCTATACAAAAGTAATTGAAAAAGTCTTAAAATTATAGTTTTGCTTTAAATATCATCATAAATTCTTAAGAATGATCTGAACCTAGTTATGAAAGAATATTCTGATTCTTCTAACTTGTTATTACCTTTCAATAAAAAAAAAATTCCCTTTATGGGCCTCCCTGATGGCATAGATGTTAAAGTCTTAGAGCTATCAAGCTATCGCCAGCCACTGCAGCATGAGTTCGATCCCTGGCCAGGGCAGTAACTCACATGGCACCACAGACCTCTCCTGTCTTGCCCGCTATTCCCCTCAACAATGTATTTCAGTGGATCTGCCTATTCTTCTCCCCACTCTGTCTCTAGTGAATCCTCTTACCCCCCACACCCCTGATCTACATTCCAGTTCTTGTATTAATAAATAAAAATGAATCTGAAAAAATAAATAAAAATTCCCTTTATATTAGAATATTATCTGCACTAACCAGTAGTAACTACATTCTGTAACAATTTCTTACTGATAATAATTTATTACTGTTTAAGAAATAACAATATTACTTTAACCTTTATTTCCATAATAATAACCTATTATGTATCACTCCTGGCAGGTCACTGTACTTCCCTAGCACTTTATATCTTTCACCCATTTACTATCCAGAAGAACTTCATGAGATAAATCTTATTGATTCCTTTTCACAGGTGAGAAAGTTGAAAAACAAAAAGAATAAGTATTGGGATAAACTCAGCAAGACTGAACTCTTGTGTGTCCCTATCAGTTCTCTGTCTCAGTATTTGGGCAGTATTTGATTTCTCCCTCACCTGTATTCTCCGTAGTTCTCCCACCACCATAGCACCTGTAATCTATCACCAGAGTCCCTTATGCTCTTTCTTCCCTATTGTAACTCCTCTCCCTATCTCCCTCCCCTGCTGGATATCTCAGATCTCTGGTTAACATGCAAGTTTTGTCTTTTTCCTGATCCTCCATTTGATTTCTCTATATTCTGCATATAAGTGAAAACATCCAATATCTGTCTTTCTCCTATAGCCATCCTATAGGATGATTTGCCCAGCTCTGTCCTGTCATGTTCCTTTGGGACTATGTCTAAGCATCCAGCTACCCCTCTCAGTTCATGGCAGCGCAAATGATGCAAATATATTCTCAGCTCAAAGAATGCAAATACATTCTCAGTGCACAGTCTAGGTTTACTAGACGACAGATTTAACACACTGCATCCTTTAAACTTAGTTTCATTCCACTCAGTCCACACTCAAACATCATTCTTTCCCTGAGAAACATTAAAAGAAACATGTATTTCCTGATTGCATTTTCTCCCATCCCACAAGGCGCAAAATTCCTAGACACAAGAGACAAACTACACAGTCAAGTAAAAGGGAGCTGGCAGTTGTACTCTTCTCAGTTTCCCAGGACTTAAGACCATGTTGATGCCATATTCTGGGGCTTTCTGGGGAGGAATTAAAATTTTACTACCCCAAGGAACCGCCATCAGTTTGTTAAACAAGACAAGAATTATTGTTTTAATTCCAGATGTCCTCCTTTTGGAAATGCTTTGTGACAAACTTAGGCATTTTCCATTCAATTCTCTAAGGAAATGGAGATTAAACATTTGACAAGAGAAGAATAGTAGAAACTGGTGAACATTTAGCAGAGACATATGTATTGCATATTGGTGATAAATAAGCCTCATTTCTCTTAGAAGCTCACCAGTGTTGACCTACTATTGCTACCTTTTGTTGGTGACCTGGTAGGTCCCTGACCCTTCAATGAGGGGTATGATTTCTGCCTTCTCAAAGACTTCCCATTGTGCAGGTCAGATATCAAAGTCCTAATCACAGTCTCGTGGTCCAGCAGTCTACACTCCACTTATAGCAAAGCTTCATCTTAAGCCAGTTTCCTGGCTTGTCTGTACATATATTTATGCACACAGATGTGTATGTGTTTGTATACCCTCTAGAACTGGCATAGACCATGCAAGGAATTGTCATCTTTTCACCTTAGATGATTGTTATCCATTGGTTTATATCTCAATACCAGAGAAAACTTAATGTCACTGGGAATTAACAGTCATTTCTGGTAACCTGCCAAGATCCTTCAGGTCAATGATCCAGCAGCACCAAGTTCCAGCCCAGTGGTGCACAAGCCATTTCAACTTCCACTGTCCACTGTGCACCCTTCCAAGAAGCAACCTTCTTGCCTTCAGTGTTAGCATTAGGAAAGTGCTTATTAATCATTGCAGTTGCAGCTTCAGGGCTGATGCTTGTTGTTGGGTGCTGAGGCTGTTTCTCATGTGTAATGGCCCTCAACCTGTTAAGAAGTCCCCCTCCCCCCTTTTTAATATCCTGTCATAAGATTAATAGTTCAAACGTGATGCCACATGCAAAGTAAGATAAGATCTTACTTAATGAAAAGCAAGCAGAGACTTTCTTCTGAGAACATATGTCTTTTGAGAAATTCAAAGCAAATTGGAGATAGCATGTAAAATGTCTCAGGAAAAGAAAAAGTTCTAAATGAGAACATTTATCATCATCATAGATTCATGTGGGCTGTCAAGACACAATAAAGATTTTAACTCATTTTGTCTCCGGCAGCCTTTTCCACAAGGACCTTCATTAACAATACTCCCTGCTTGACCTGTTTCTGCTCAGTCACATCTCCCACTGTGGAGGACAGGGTGTGAAATATATCTTTTCAAATGGATGTCATTGATTTTAATATACCTTCAATAATATTGCAGCTCAGTGTTTTAATTACTCATACTTTTTGGTTCTTCCGCCCTCCGGCAATTTTATCTAATAAATTTGATCAGTGTAGGAGACACTGACACCCAGATATTAGATGCTCTGTGTCGGCTGTGGGGAGATCATTTTCTTCATAGTGGACTTGGAGACAGGTCAAAAGTGTGCCCCCAGGAGCCCATCACTCTGGCTGGCTACCCACAGAAAGGGAGGCCTTTCATTTACCTCGACCAAATGGTGCTCTCCTCTACTCTGTAACAGCACTACCAGGAGAATCCTGTTCAAATGACAGCTTCCTTCTGCCTGGAGCTATCTCTACTATTGCCATAATGTAACATTTTTCCTATGTGCTTTGCTAGTACTTACTACTTAGCACTATTTTGTTCCTCATATTTTATTGCACTTCATTCCATGTGTATATTTTGTCCACTGTTATAGTCTGAATTATAACCCCTACCCCCATCCCTCCACCCCTGCCATGTTACAATCCTATGTTACATTCCTATGTTACAGTCCTACTTCCCAGTAATCTCAGATGCTAGCATATTTACCATTTATGAAATAAGGTCATTGCTGATGCTAATGTAATTACTAAATTAAGATGAGAAGTAGGGTAGTCCCTTAATCCAATTACAAAGGTTTGTGTTTTTTTTAATAAAGAGGGGGATTATGGACATAGAATAATACAGAAGGAAGACAATGTGAAGATAGGAAAAACACAATTTATAAGCCAGGGAATGCCTGAAGCTATTCAAAAATTGTTGGTGAGGCAAAGAACAGATTATCCTTCAAAACTCTTAAAAGCAACCACCTCTGCCAAAACCTTGGTTTCAAAACTAGCCATCAGAACTGTGAGGCAAGAAATTTTAGTTGTTCTACACTACCCACTCTGTGGTATTTTCTTAAGGCAGCCCTAAGTAATTATTATACCAATTGAAGTACAAATCTCTTAAAGGCGAAGATCTAATTTCATTACTCTTTGTACACTGAAATAGTATCAACCTGAGGTATACTATAATGGTCTATTGAACTTAATTATATGAGAGGTGAAGAATAACAAGGTGCAAAGATGATTTATTACAGAATAAAAACAGAAGATGGAGAAAAGGTGAACTCTTCCCTTATTAGGTAGAGATAGAATGGGAGGAGATGAATCCAAAGGACAGATATTTTGCAGTTGTATTTCAAGGCCACAATCATAAATGGCAAGGTATGCCTGGCAATGTCAGGAAGACAGGCAAGTAAGCTCAAAGAAATCATGCAAGACTTCTATGTTTAGAAGCCAATTTACTCAGCTAACTTGAAATAGGACAATAAACTCAAAAGTATAATGGTATGACTCAGTGGAAAACAGTGCTCTGATGATAAAAGTTCTTGCAAAAACTGGAAGGCAAATTGCAGGTGAAACAATGGGACATAGAAGAAAGTACTGGTTATAAGAAACTGGCATCCTTCCATCTCAAAGGTATGGGTGCAACAAAGGAAATATCTGGAAAGGCCTTCATTGACCTGGAGCTGATGTAAAGCACAAAGCCCCAGTTTTCATTTGGAGGTTTATCTAAAGACAGCTATCTGGAGATGGTCTTTTACCTTGAAAAGGGGTCTGCTTTAGAGCATCTAGATAATCATCGTGAGAAAAGAGGACAGTGTGCTCTCTTGGAACATGTCTCGGCAAAATCTCTTTAAAATTTACTAATTTTTACTGAAATAACATTGCATTATAACATTACATAAGTTTCAGGTGTTCATTGCTAACTTAAGGGACAGGGTTGGTAAGATCATTAACCTAGAAGTTCAATATGAATAGATTCACTTTTCCTACTGTTAAGAAGTAATTGGTATTAAAGATGGGTGGTGAGCATATTCATCGTAACTATTGTTTTTACTTTTTAATTTTCATAATAAATTAACAATAGGAGTTTCAATTTGGAAATAGTGTTAAGATAATCTTACTAAAGTCTAGGATTAAATAACTGGATAGTCTTTCTGGGTATCACATCTAATTGGAGTGACTATTTAAGGTATAGTAATTAACACAGGAGAACTGCAAAGTGATTGTTCTTATTGTGTCTGCTGTCTATGGGAGTTTTCTGTTGGGTCTGTACACTTGGCCCAATTTTTCATTTTTTTAAAGTTTGTCATAATTATCATTAGCATTATAGTTGAGGTGTTGTTTCATTTATTCATGACACTGAGTTGGCCCTGTCATCATTTATGCCCCTGATCCTGAAATTAAAGTTTGGCATAGAACAAACTGATTAAATCCCTCTAGTTTTTGTTAGCACTTTAAAAAAATTCTTTTCAAGTAGGATATAGAATGATGTTGGCCTAAATTAAAGTATTAATTTACATATATCTAAATGCAAATTCTAGGGCTGGATTCTAGAGAAAAATCATTGCTGTCCTACTTGTAACAAACATTTGCAGTGTAAAAATGTCTGGATGAAAATAAAGCATGACTAAGCCAGATGGATGGCAAAGTGACATAACTAATAAGGTTTTAAATAAAGTAATTGGTTTTATGATTTTGTAAGTCACAAGTGAGAAACATAGAAAACTTCAAAATACAGAAAATTATAAAGACAAAAATCACCCACAGTTCTACTACCTGAAGACAACAACTGTTGAGATTTTTCTGTTATTTTCTTTACTATTGTGAAATGTCTGAAATGTCACATTAATTTTTATCTTTAAATTAAATTTAACCTAAAGCTTCACCCTGTGAGTAGAAAAAAGTCTCCATCATTATTTATTCCACTATTGTTTACAAGTTGGGTTAAAGAGAGTCTTTGAACAAAATGTAATATGTTCTTTTGCAGTCAAGAACATTTCAGAAAGGAACATTTTTCTTCATTTTAGTTTTCTAGTTCATTTTGTCATTAAAGTTTTCCAACATTTTAAAGCCAGAATATGGTTTTTTGAAATGTATGGCCACTGGCCCGTGGTTTTTAAGGTTTAGCTCCTACCTCTTCTGTTTCCTTCCAGTCCCTCACTACACACTCCCAGTAAACTTCAAAGTTATACCAATGAGTATAAATAACCATGAATGTGGTTCTACATTAAGTGAAGAACCTGAAAAAAAAACAATCTCAGCTCTTTCCTATTTAAGGGAGACAATTCTTCCAGTCATGGGGAGAAAATTTACTGCTAATCTCCTGTTTCTACATCCTCACCGCCAAATACTTTTGCCCATTAGCCACCATGACCCATAAACTGGCATACTCTCTTCTAAGAAGCCAAGCAAAGGAGGATATTGGAGGTCAGTCTGACAACTTCTGCTTTTGGTCCTCCCACAAAATCTCATGTGAGTTAAGAGCACAAAGAGACTTGGTGGTCTTTTCAAAATTGTAAGAAAAAACACCCATACATGGGTGGAACACAAATTATTTTCTTGGGAATGTTTTTCTGCTATATAAAGTTAATCTAATTAGGATCACAAACCATTTTGTGACTTCTATAATTCTATTTACTTTCTAGCTATTTTTTGACATTGTAAAAAATTCTAAATCAACATGATTAAGAGCTGCATAGTGTTTAACACTGGGTATGCCTCTCTTCACATCATATTGGGATAGGCAATGTAACATAGAAGTCAAGAGAGGAAACTTTGCAACCAGACTACCTGGGGTCCAGAGTAGCTCTGCCATGTATTACTAACTAGATACATTAATCAACCTTACTATACCTCTCTATCTTCATCTGTAAAGTAGGGGTTATAATAGTATGTGCTCATGTCCTAAAAATCATGAGTAAAACTCTGAGAAGAGTGAGTTACACACTACAAAAACTCCATGATGTTAGGACCTTGTCATGCTGCCATTTAGATATGGGCTTTAGACAGCCAGCCCTCAACTTGAATATGGGCTCTATTATCTGTGTTCTTGAGTAAATTACCTACCTTCTCTGAGTTTCAGTTTTCTCATCTATAAAAAGAAAATAGTACTGCATCTTTTTAGGATTATTAGACCAATTAAAGCCATAATTAAATATAAATTTCTTAGCACAATTCCCAATACAAATTAGGTGTTCGATGTATTATGACAATCTTTTCACATCTCATATGCCTAATATAACACCCTGTAAACTCAAAAAAATAATTGTTGAATAGATGTTTATTGACTAAAGAGCTGGGTCACAGTGTTTATACATCATTGCAAATATTAAATAACAGAGCCAGAAGAATATACACTGATTTGGTTCTAAACAATGCAAAGTAGAAAAGACATTATGGAGAGCTTAAGGAGTTAACATTTTCTCAACTAAAAAATTATAATAAAAATAAATTTGCATTTTACTTTTTATTTAAAGCGAATTTTAAAATAATTAAACCTAACAACACAGGAGATACTGGGTCTTGAAGAGTCCCCAGTTTGGTGGACAATCACAACTTACTAGTAGCATGAGGAAACAGGGTGGCATGTGTATTCCAGATCTCCAAGAGTCTTTAAAACTCACTTCTTTTAACTTCCTTTTGCATCTGAATCTGCAGGCTACCCAACACTGTCAGCTTTGTTTTTTTCTAAATGAGTATTCTCATAGATGTAAAAAAATTCTCTTCTAAACTGAGTCAAAATATTTTGTTAAGATTATTTTATATCACCACTCAAGGGACACAAATCCACCTTGGAATAATATCTTAAGTTTTGACACCCTTCCTTCCAGGTGAAATGCTTCCATTGCCACATATTTCATTATAAGCTTCTTCATGTTGAGACAAAGTGGTAAAATTGCCTTGTGTTTTTATGGGGAATAAGCTTGGCACAGCTGGGAATATCATGAATTACCCAGAGTTTGACATTTCTCTGCTGGTAGTTGCCTGGATCTTGTTAACAGACCCACCTACACATGGACCTAATGTGGAAGGTCATTCGTTAACTCTGCTCTATATGCTTTAGGTGGATTAGACTAATTCCAAGGAACATTTGGTATTTGCAGATGAGGGTCCTATGCCCAAGTGCTATGCATGGCTGACTACTCCTTCCATCTGTCAGATCATGGATGGAACGTGATGGTCATCGGGTGTGCTCATCTGTCTCCTACTAAGTCCTAGTTCAAACTAGCTTGGGGTTCAGTCTGTCTTTTGTATTATCCCTCACCCCTTTCTGTGGAAGAACAATTCCTCTATCTAGAGATATATTTGAATTTATGGTGTAAGACTGGGGGTATTTGTAGGTACCAGAGAAAAGGAGGACCTCAGAATAGGAGGTCTTGTGTTGCTTATGAGACAAAGTGTCTCATGAGTCCGAAATTTTAGAGAAAATGGTATAGATATTATAGTATCAAATCAGAAAGAAAAAAACTTGGGATTAAGAGACCAAATTACAAACTAGAAATGAGTTTGAGTAACAAAGACAACTTGTACAAAATTGGAAGCAGGGAAAATATTACCTGATGACCTTCTGTCCTATCTGGTGGCCTCTATTCTTCTAAAACATCAGTATGGTGAAAAGTACACAGGATCGAAGGTCACTCATGTATTGATTCGAATCTTGGCCTAGTAATTTACTAATGGTTTGACTTTGACTATATTCTTTATGCTAAACAGCCTTTGGTTACCTCAGCTATAAAAAGAGGGATTAAAAATATCTATCTCAGAGGACTATGAGGGAAGAATTTCATAAAGTGGTAAGCATTTGTTAGTCATTCAATAATAATGACCATAATTATGAGTCACTTTTCCATACACTGAGAAGACTGGGACTGCCCCATCCCAATCTCTCAACAGCTTTAGGTCTACAAGCTGTTAACAGACCTTTAGGTTTAATAACAGGATTGAGTGCTATTATTCATAAGTATTCTAGCTTAATGGAAGGAATTTGTGAAATATTTTTCTATCAATGTAAAAATTTTGAACTGATCAAACCCTGGTGAGATATTAATTTTACATTCACTATCATGGCTACAATAAAAGCAATGGAAAATAGCAAGTGTTGGTGAGGATGTAGAGAAATTGAAACCTGTTACGTTGCTGATAGGAGTTAAAAAGAGTGCAGTAGTTATGAAAACAGTTTGCAGATTCTTGAAAAATTAAACACAAAATTGCTATGTGACCCAGCAATTCTACTCCTAAGCATAAGGCCAAAAATATTGAAAACAAGGACCCAAACAGACAGCATAATTCACAATAGTCAAAGTCTGAAAATAACCCCAGTGTCCATTAAGAGATGAAAGGGAACTACTATATGATCCAGCAATCCCACTCCTAGGGATCTACCCCAAAGGACACAAAAACACTGATCCAAAAGAGTACCTGTACCCCCATGTTTATTGCAGCACTATTTATAATTGGTAAGACCTGGAAACAACCCAAATACCCAAAAGTAGGTGACTGGGTCAAGAAGATGTGGTACATATACACAATGGAATATTATTCAGCAATCAAACATGACAAACTAGGGCCATTTATAGAAACATGGGTGGAGCTAGAAGGAATTATACTCAGTGAAACAAGTCAGAAGGCAAAAGAAAAATATTGGATGGCTTCACTTTTAGGAGGAATGTGAAAGAACAACAACTACAACAAAAAATAAAAAAGAATAAAAAAAAAAAAAAAAAAACCAAGAGATAGCTCAAGGAAATGGGCAATTACAACCAAAAACAAACAAACAAACTCAACAAGACCAAAAGGTTAAAGATAGACCAAAGGGAACATGGTGGTGGGGGGGCAGAGGAAGGGGAGGGCAAAAACGTAGAGGAAGGCACAAAGAGCACAAGGGTCTAGGTGATGGTGCACAGGAAAAATGGTGGTGGGAACTCCCTGAAGGCTACCATTGTTGTCAAATACAATTAAATAAATCTAATGAGAAAAAAAAGATTTACATATCATATACATGTAATAACTATCATTTAGTCAATAAAAAGAAATGAAGTTCTGATACATGGTAAAACATAAATACACTTTGGAGATAATATGATAAATGACATATACCAGACAGAAGAACTAATATTGGATAGTTCACTGATCTGAACTACCAGAACAGGGGATTTCATGGAGAAATTAAGTAGATTGGATGAGACTGATAATGGTGATGGGTTGCACAACATTGTGAATGTAACTAATGTCACTGATTCGTATACTTAAAAATAGCTAAAATGACAAATTTTGTTATATATTTTACCATAATTAAAAATGCTTTATAAAATAAATACACAAATATGTAACTTTCTAATTTAAAACCTTTTAATAGGTTACATATTTACATTGTTCAAAAATTAAAACAGTAAATGTTTAGAATTCAAGCTCTCCTCCCTAATCACTTTACCAGTCTCAGCATATAACCACTGTTATAAGTTTATTGGTAATCATTTTATTATATCTTTTTTTAAAGATTTATTTATTTATGCATACAAGAGCTGAGGTACAGGCCAGAGGCGTGGGGGATGAGAGGATTCACCAGAGACAGAGCAGGGAGGAGCAGAACAGGCAGATCTACTGAAATACACTGCTGAGGGGAGCAGCAGGTGAGGCAGGAGAGGTCTGCTGCACCCCCTCCCTGGCCAGGGATTGAACTCATGCTACAGTGACTGCAGATGCTTCATAGTGCAAGACTCAACCCACTGCATCACCAGGGAGGCTCCTTTATTATATCTTTATACAAATAGCAAGTAAAAAATAAGGATGAATTCTTCACTTTCACATATGTAAATATGTTAATATATATATATACATTGTCTACATCTTCATTTTTCCATATAAATATAATTCTAGAGATATTTTTTATTAGTGCATAAAGAACTACCCTATTCTTTTATATTACTGCATAATATTCCATTGTGTGAATATACAAATCAATTTAACCATTCCTCAACAATGGAACTTAAGTTGTTTTGAATTTTTGTTATTTAGAGTTCTTTAATGTATAACTTTATGTATTTGTCATTCATCTCTTGACTTTTGTACTATAGGATTAAGTTTAGGAATCCAAGGTTAATTACATTGTAGTTTGATGTCTATGCCTAATTCTCTTTTGCTATACTTGTACCAACAACTATATTATGAGAAAATCTATTTGTCCAAAGATTCACCCAAAATATATCTTGTTTTTTTCCAATTTCATTAGTAGAAAATGGCATGAGTGTATTTTTTATTTATATTACACTTGCTACCTGTTAACATCTTTTAATATATTACAGCTTATTGTATATGTCATATTACATGTATATGATATATTTTGTTTATCCAGTTTCTAGTAAAGGAATGAATGGTTAAGGCAGGGGAGGTTAAGGTTTAGACTGGGGAAAGTGGGAAGGAGGTAATTTAGCAAAATGAGTCTATTCTCATGTCCATGATATATGGTTTAGGAAGTTTCCTCTTCCTAGGGCAAAGCTGCTTTCACATATCGTGGATTACAGGTGGGAGAAGGGCACAGCTTTTGGTTGAGGGGTGTTGGTGAGATTTTGAAGACAAGGCATTCTGTCCTCCGTGTGCACTGGGTCATAATTAGTGTGAAAAGTCAGCTGTGAATCAATAAGCCTAATAAAACCACTTTGTTTAATGTCCTACCAACCTTTTCATGCAATTTCCAAAGAGCTGCCTATGAAAATCTCAAGAAAGATGATCATCTGAGCTTGCAGATTTCATACTATATAGCTCCACAATTTCTTGGGAGAAACCACAAAGCTATTCAATCATTCCCTTTGAGATGAGAATAAATAAAAACAATGCCACATAAATAGCATCAGTTGGCTGTGGGGGCAAGCTGTCATTTCCAGGAGAGAAATGTGGTTTTAAATCCAAGGTGTAGCATATGATCATATTAAAAAATTCTAAAGATAGCAGAAATTCAAATGGGTCGGTTTTGTCATTAAGCTGTCTGCAGGTGTTCCATTTAGATCAGATGCCACATTTGCAAGCCAGAAGGAATGAAGTGGGTTTTGCTTAATTCATTGAATCTCAGAAGAAAATGAGCTTTTTTCCCCTTTATAAACTGGAATTTTCCTGAGACATATTGCTTGCCTATGGTGGAACTTTGAGAACGCCAGTCCACTGTTCCAAAGTTGCCAGGATCAAAGGCCAAAAGGAAAAAGAATGGGGCTTTTCTAAGACTGCTGGATGATCTTTTCTCCACAATCCATCCTGATGTGTCATTACAAGTGTCTGTGTGACTAAGGTCAGAGAGAAAAACAGAGATACATTTTCCAGTGCAGAAAGGACTTCTGGTGAGATAAAATAACCAAGCACATGATGGGTTCAGGACATCTATAACCAATCTGGACTGGATCAGCATTTCTAAGTTTTTAACCAAGAAATATTGATTTATGTTTATTATGCTTTATGGCACTTTAGAGCAATTTATAACACTTACATTAAGGAATGGATGGGCTGGGAGAAAAGCCAATACGGGGCATGAAGAAGAAAAATGAAGTACTGTCAGGAATAGCAATTTTCAAGTACCAGGTGCAGTTTCTTGCTTTTGAATGTTATCTAAACCATTTAAGATGAAACAAGAAAGTAATTATTGAATTTTAAGTTACACAAACAAAAATATAAGTCGAATAACCATACAGGTATTCTTAAAACACACAGAGATGCATACACACATATAGACATACACTTAACCGTAGCTGCTCACACCAAAAAGCAAAGTAAAATCCTTTTCCATATGCTTATTTAAACAATACACTTTAAAAAGTAGAGCCATTCTGTAAAATAAAAAGAACAAACCATACTGTATAAAATATGAACTTTATTTTAAATGTGAATTATTTTAATAGAAAAACAAATGCAACAAAATATTATGGGCCTTTGCCAACACATTTCTCTTCTTTAATAAATTTTGATGAATCAGGGAAGACTTCCGAGACCAGAGACACTTTCCTTGTATGTGTCCCATAAGAGCAGTTCCAGGATTTAAGCATCAAGGAAACAAATTAAAATATGCAAAGTAGCCTCAAGAGACCACAATAATGTGTATTGAAAAATAAAGTTTTATGGATATAGAAGTTGTTCTTTCTTTTCATGATACTCTATTAATATCGTCAATAGTTACTTTTAGGAAACACTTTCAGAGTTAGAATATTGCCAAAAGCATTATCTAGCTAATTACTGTTATCATTTGCATTTTAAAATAGTGAGACATTTGCTTGGGTATACGGCATATCTCTTTCAAAAATATATCTCTATTTCAAAAAAAGCTCAGGCTGAGCTACGATAAAATAGAATTTTGGAGTAAGGTGGTAACAGTTAAAAATTTTGTAGGTATAAATTTCTATTACTTTTTTATTATATATTTCATTTTATTTATCTTTTTCTAAATATTTATTTATGCATACAAGAATGAGGGTACAGGCCAGAGGTGCAGGGGTGGTGAGAGGATTCACCAGAGACAGAGTGGGGAGTAGAACAGGCAGATGATCAAAATACACTGCTGAGGGCAGCAGCAGGCGAGGCAGGAAAGGTCTGCTGCACCACATGGATCACCCCCTGGCGGGAGGCAGGGATCGAACTCGTGCTGCAGTGGCTGTGTTTTGCTTCATAGTGTGTTGCTTAACCCACTGAGCCACCAGGGAGACCCTATTTATCTATTTTTGACATCGATTGTGGTCCCCATGGTTTTCCCATCACCTTTTCACCAGTGCACCATCACCTCAGCGCCTTGTAATTTCTATTATTTTTACTTGTAATTTTTTTTTAGAAAAATATCCCTGATTCTGCAGACATCTTATAGACTTTATAGAAGAATTACTTTGGGTTTGCAAAGACTCAAGTAAAATGGTATTGTGATCTAATAATGGGTAGTTCTAAGAACATGAGGATAATAGCAAGTTTGGGTTTGGTAGATGAGAGATAGAATAAGGAATTGCTAATAAAATTGATAACAGTAGCTGGAAATAGATATGATGTTAGCCGCCAAATTAATACTACCATAGAGCACTAAAGACAAGATGAAATGTAATTTCATTCACATAAAAGAGCAAACAAAAAATAAATTGAAAGGGAGAGAGCTGAATGCAAGGATAAATCAAAGAATATGAAAGAAATCAAAATATATCAGTTCAATTTGATTTAGGAAAAATATGGCCCATTATGGGGAAATAATTTGGCCCAAAGAAGAATATATTCCCTTATTACCTAATATTGTGAGCTTTCTTAGTACAATTTTTATGCTTAATTCCTCTTATTGGTTTGCAATGTAGATTTTAAGCTGACATTCAGGACTTTCAAAGTGTTGGCCTAATAAAAACCCCAAAGATACTTACCCCAAACTCCACAACATTCTAGGCAATCTGTTCTATTTGTCCTTAAAATATGCAGAGGTCCTTGATGAATGGTGGTGTATATTCATCGCCTGCATATTAATGGACATTTGGAAGCTTGAACAATGTTGTCAGTTCTCACTCCCTCATGACATGAGACATCCCTCATGACATTGGCTCTATGATGGTCATGTCGCTCTTTAGACTGCCATCTTGGCTGAAGACTCAGTATGGTTCAAGTTCAGATTTATTTGCTCCATAGGGAAACCAGGCCTGTCTGAGAAAGTGCCTCTCTTTCCCAGGACTCTTCTTGTCTTGCTCTGTCTCTGACAGGCAGCTGTAGTCATTCTTGATATCGTTAAATTTTATCAGCCCCATGATTTGACTTGGGATGGGTACTTTATTGTCTCTCCCTCTCTAACAATAAGCTTTTTCTGACTTACTTTGCTGATTCCATATTCTGGAAGAACTAGTTCTACTCCCTTAGCATGCCCTTTGCAGTGGGTCTCTCCCTTAAGCCTCACTTGGTAATGTTTACTCTTGACCTTTTGTGTCTCAGACAAAATTGAGTTTAACACTCAGCTACAGTTAAATATTTACTTATTTTATTATATCTTATTATAATAGTTTTCTTATTATAATATTAGAGGTAGAAAGACCTTAGTATTAGAGTATATTTCTTTCCAAAGAAAGAATCTTTTATTATATTAATCATTTAGCCTCAACTTAAATATGTTCATCAGTATTGAGAACCTCACTTCTAAGGCAGCAAGCATCATAACTAGATGATTTTCCTTATATTTCTTTGACTCTTATATTTCTTTACCTGTTCTAGTTCTGTCCTCTAGAGCAAACACTGAATTTTCAGTGTGAGCTCATAAAATTATTTCATAAACATTGTTGTGTAAAGATGACCGGGTAGATAGTAGAGAGAAACTGGCAGAAATGAGACAAAGTGAATTAATTAATCAAACCCAGGGGATACCAGTGGTCAAGAATCATATCATTAAGATATGGCAAAGACAGTCCGGTTGCAATAAGTAATTAGGAACAAAAGGCAAAGTAATATATTCTGAGTGTTTGTGTTACATAATTTAGCTTGCTTAATTCATGGCATAAGGACATGAATGGGGGATGTAATTTACCACCTGAACAAAAGGAAAGATAAAAATTATATCATTTTATCAATATATGTAGAGAAAGCAATGTACAAGATTAAATATTTGCAATAAAAACAAAAAAATGTGTGCAGAGGAACATATTTCAACATAATAAGTCCATGTATGACAAACGTGCAGTTAACATCATGTTCAATGGTAGAGAACTGGAAAATTTTTCTCTAGCAGCATGTATAAAAAAGGAATATGCACTTACATTGCTTCTATTTGACATGGTATTCGGGGTCCCAGCTAGAGTAAGTATATAGGGAAAAGATATGAAGGAATTCAAACTGGGAACAAAGAAGTAAAACTATCATTTGTAGACAACATGACAATATACCTAGAAAACAGTAAAGATTCTACTAAAAACAACTATTAGAAACAATAATTCAGTACAGTGATGTGGCAGGTTACAAAATCAATATATACAGATTTGCATGTAAACAATGAACTAGAAGAAAAAAGATCAAGAAAACAATCCTATTAGGATTATTTTAGGAATAAACTTAACCAAGGATATGAAACTATAAGATACTGTTAAATAAAATAGAAGAAGACACAAAGAAATGGATTGGAAGAATTAGCATTGTTAAAAATAGACATCTTACCCAGAGCAATATAAAGATTCCATGTAATCTCTATCTGAATTTCAGTTGCATTTCTCCAAGGAAATAAGCAAACTGAAATTCATATGGAAACCAAATAGCCAAAGCAATTCTAACAAAATAGAATAAGAATGGAAACATTGTGCTCCAAAACTTCAAATTATACCATAAAGCAACAATAATCAAATAGTATGGTCTTGCAATAGAAATAGACATACAGGTAAATGGAATACAATTGAGAGTCCAGAAATAAACCCACATGAATACGGACAGTTAATAACAGTTAATAACAAAGGAGACAAGAACATACAATGAAGAAAAGAAAGTTTATTTAACAAATGGTGTTGGAAAACTGGACAGCCATGTCCAAAAGAATAAAACTAGACCACTGTCTTACACCATACACAAAAATTAACTCAAAATGGATCAAAGATTTGCATGTAAGACCTGAAACCATAGAACACATTTAAAAAAAATAAGCAAACCACTCCATCACATTGGATTCTAGGATGTCTTTGAGAACTTAACTACTTAAGGTCAATAGAAACAAAAACAAAAATAAATAGGAGTACTACAAACTAAAAGTTTCTGTGCAGCAAAAGAAACTATAATTAAAACAAAAAAGCCCTCATACTGAATGGGAGAAAATATTTCACATTATTTTATAAGAGGCTAATAACCAAGATCTACAAAAAATTCATACTATTCAGCAACAACAACAACAAAATAACAAATAGCCCAATCAAAATTGAACTAGACACTTTTCCAAAGATGACAAACAGATAACCAACAGCCACATAAAAAATGCTCATCATAAGATATCATCAGTGATAAAATACAAGTCAAAATCACAGTGAGATACCAGCTTAATATCGGTCCTTAACAAAAAGGTCAGAAACAAGAGTTTGCAAGGGTGTAAGGAAAAAGAACCCTCACATACCATCACTGGAATGTAAATGTTCCCATTGCCTATGGAGAACAGCATGGCAGTTCCTCAAAAGAATAAAGGTAGTGATAATACCCATCAATCCCACTCCTAACTATGTACTTAAAGAATGCAAAAACACTAATTCGAAGGGATACTTGTTCATCACAGCACTATTTACAAGAGTCAAGTTGTGGAAACAATCTAAGTGTCCAGTGGCTACTAGAGGATAAAGAAGATGTGATACATACATAATGGAATACTACCCAGATAGAAAAAAAGATGAAATCTTGTCATTTGCAACAGCATGATGGAACTGGAGAATAAAAGCAAAATAAGATGATCACAAGACAAATGCTGGATGACTTCACCCATATGTAGGATATAAAACAAAACAAAGTAACTTCCCAAACTAAACACAAACCCTAGATATTTAACTGTAGATCTGAGACTTTCAGAGAAGGAAGATGGGAGAAAGAAGAGAGGAGGGAAGGGATCATAGGACTATTTTGGAGGATTATCTGTGCTTTGGTGGTTAACCTGGTGTGGTAATATACAACTCAAGAACTGTGGATGTCTACCTATAATCATACACAGTTTTGTAAATCAATATTACCTCAATAGAAATAATAGTTTAGAACACTAATTTTATTTTTTTAAAAAGACTGTAATAATGCATCAAAATGATGTTGCCAGAAATGAAGTGAGGTTGACTTATTGTATGCTTGAATAAGGACAAGAGGGATACAAGGAAGGCAAGATATTTTTAAGATTAAGTTAGAATATTTCATATTACAGGATTTATTTGGGCAGTATAATCATCCTTTCCTGGGGGAAAATAAAACATGAGGGAGTTGACTTGGCCATGATCGCAAGATGAAAGTCAGTGCCCTGTGAAGCCAAAACTGGTAGAGAAATTGCCCAATTGAGATTCCAAATGTTTATCAGGGTCTTGAGGTTAAAAAAACAGTAAAGAGGAGCCAATGGAGTGTTAAAATAGCAAGAGGTTTTAAAACTAGGTTTTGGGAACTGGAAGCAACAGAAGATTGAAGACCTGGAAATAATAGGTCAAGTAGGAAAGCCTGAGGGTGATAGGCAATCTCAGAGATGAGTCAGATGCTGAACTTGGATTCTGTGATGTGTGAGTGAATCCATTTCAGTTAAAGGGCCAGGAACAGAATCTAATGATCAGTTGCCTCTCCTGGGTCGTTTCATTCAGTTACTACTTGAACTTGCAGGGACAGAAAATTTCTGAAATTGGAGTAAGCACATTGTCCCAGATACTTTAACTTGATAGTCATGATATGTTTCTGGTTTGCTGCCTCTAATTTACCTGATGGAAGTGCAATGCTTGAATCACTGACCTGATCCCTTCAAACTTGTGTTTCTAGGTTAGGAGTGGCAAGGCAGGAGGCCAAAGGTGGCCTTGATTATTAAAAGTTTTGCTCTAGAGCTACGTGGTTGACTTTGGCCAGTGTTATTTCCTCCAGGCATCAGTGCTGGAAAGGAATTTCCTACCTCTCATAAGGTTGGAGACTTAGTATCTCTGTTACAAAGGGCAGCGTGGACTAAGTAAAACTAGTTAATACCGGGCAGGTTTTATATGTGTGATGGACTCAGCTAGCAAAGAAATTGTTTCTAAACATAAACATAGAAAAATGGAAAACAAATCAATAGAAATTAGCAATGAACTTCATACATTACTATATTTTCCTTCTCATCTTCAGAGGCACTCCACCATTATTTAATCCAGGATCATATCATCTTGTTTCCAGGACAAATCATGGCCAAGGAACTCCATTTGGGTCCTTGAATGTATATATCTTAGCATTGGTCTTGGGGTGGGGCTTTCACTTGGACCTGATTAGACTAGATTCATTAAACACATCAGGATCTTGTCTAGACAGATCACAATGAGTCCTTGATCTAAGGGACCTTGCTAGAGGAAGGACACCAGCCTAATGGCACTCAGAGTTGCAAAGGAATGTCTGCGTGTCTGCCTTTCATTCTGTGCCCTTCCACACCCAGACAAGGTTGTAGGTGCCCCGAATATGCAATAATTCATTGGCCAGAGAAACAGAAAAAGCAACTGGACGGTGTATCTTCTTGGAGAAGGTAAAACTAAAGTTCTCCTACTGGAAGGATAATGATTTCTTCCAAATCACTGAAACCAGCTGTGGAGAAATCATAATTAGTGTCATGAATCTGCAGCGTAAGACTCAGGTAGGGTCCAAGAATGCCTTATCTGAGTGTAGCAACCTGGGTTCAGGTCACGAAGGGAAAGTGGCTGCCTGAGGCAGTGGGAGTGTGTGAAACTACTGTACAGAGCACTGATGGCAGGAAGTAAGAAATGACTTAGAGGGAACCACAGAAAAGCATCTGACAGTTGGAAGGGCAGCCCTCGGGACTAAGTCAGCAGCAGTTCCAGAGGTGACTAGCTGCCAAGGAGGTCAAAAGTGAGAGTTTGGGTCCTGCATGAGCCCCTGAGAACAGATAGTAACTACTGAGGGAAGCTGGATGCCAGTCATGACACCAGTAGGAGTTACAGTGACTGGAAAGAACAGCATAATTTTATCATCAAGAACTCACTCATGGGGCCTTCTTGGTGGTGCAGTGGGTTGAGCGCTGCACTGTAAAGCATCTGCGGCATAGCAGCGTGAGTTCCATCACTGGCCAGGGAGGGGACCCACATGGCGCAGCAGACCTCTCCTGCCTCGCCCACTGCTCCCCTCAGCAGTGTATTTCAGTCTATCTGCCTGTTCTGCTCCCCACTCTTTCTCTGGTGAATCCTTTCACCCTCTTCCTCTGACCTATACACCAGCTCTTGTATGTATAAATATATAAATCTTTTTTTAAAAAAAAGAATTCACTTAGTTTTTTCCTTTCCCCATGCATCCCTTCAGTACCATTAACAGGTAGAAATGTTTCCTTTTTTAACAATAAAAATTGTGTTTAATCTAGTTATCTTTCTTATTAGAACACATAGTTTATAAACATTATTCTATTTTTTTTTCCTGAAATAATACTAGTTGCTTTTTATTTTCATCAGTGTACTCAGAGATTTGTTTCAGGAGCGATTTCAATTTATATCAAAGAATGCCATTTTCTAACTTCTTTGCCAAAGAAAACCTTGCCAAATGGATATCAGTTTTGAAAAACCAAAGATAAATCTACATGTCTTAAAGGTTTAATTGTATTATTTCCCTACTCATATTTTGATTACTTTGACAGATGGGACCTTCACAACATACTCATTGTTGAGCTGGAAACCCCATGAAGCTGTAACCTGAACCCCTTGTCCTGAGGCCACTCAGAAGCATCTCATCCAATGGTGTCTGTGGACCCCAGAGGAGAGGCAGGTAAAGAGTTATTGAGTCACTTGAAATTGCTTTTAGTGTACTGAAAAGTGGTCGGGCCGTTTCAGGCCATAGCAGAGTGGCAGAGTGCCCGAGTGCCTACGTCAAGCAGTGTTTATAAATTAGAAATTACCAGACATTTGGTTCCTGGCTGATCAGTCAGAGTCCTGGAAGACTGTGCCGACGTGCCTGAGGCAGATTTGTTACTGGACCAAACAAAGCATAGCTCTTGGTTAATCAGTCGTGATTTGTCTACCTGGTGGTGTTTTTGGAAGAGACTTGAAAGTGTATGTCTGTTTGATTGCAGTCTCTGTGGCTAATTATTCCAACTAAAAGCAATCATGAAAACAATTCTTTGAAAGTTCTGTTGCCAAGCACAGAAATTGATCATAAAATTCGGAGACAAAGGTAGTCCCATATGATTTCTTGTAGGTACATTTCACTCAGCTCATCAAAAAGAGACTTGTTGAGGAACTACTCTGTGTTAGACATAACATGAGGTTGAATTAGCCTGCCTCCACTTTTTTAGGTGGTAATTACTAAGTACCTGAAACTATTAAGAATCCTTGGGATGAAGGTATGGCTATTGGTCCCATTTTACAGTTGAAACCCCCAAGGTTCAGAGAGTTAAGCAAGTTTCCTAGGAGTCCTACAATGAGCAAAATGTGGAACTCTGACATCAATGCAGTCAGTGAACTCTAGAGTCCATCTTGTCTTTCATTTTTTTGTCTGGTTTACTTGTTCACTGGGAGTAAAGCCTAGAGATAGTGAACACTTCTGGATCTGCTGAAAGTATCTGAGAAGCTCCTGACCAGGTCCAGGTAATCCCTACAAGGCCTATTTCTTGACCTCTCCAAGAAGACTGCATCAACCCCCAGCCTGGGTCACTATTGTCAACCAACTGTGTCCATCCTAGCCAAGCCCAGAAATCCACAGATGTGATCTACAACCATAGCTGTGGCTGAACACAGGTGGTCCTGAGGTCAGAACACTCTTCTCAATTTCTTCTCCTTCACCATCTTGAAAATCATTCCAGTAATAATGCCTATTAACTTCACAAACTGGTATCAGGCCATGGTCACTTTAGGGGGTGGTAATCATAAACTGGAAAGGAGAAATAAGGGAAAGAGAAAATATTCTGACCAAAGGGGAAATGTCTAGAAAGAAGCAAAACACATTTTAAATTAAACATGGCAGATTGAACATCTGCTTATCTCCCAAAAGTTCCTAAATGAAAAGAACAAAATAAAAAGGAGCAGATAAGAAAGCAGATGAGTCATGAGCAAGTGGTAACTCACATAGATTTGAGCTATCTGGGAATTTACATGTTTATTGTAAATGCCTGTTGAAGGCAAGGGAGGCCACATGCTGACTCCTACAAAGGCTCAAGGACCAGAAGCTCCAAGCAGCTTAGAGAAGGAAGTAGGAAGATGGCTAAACCCAACCCCATCTACTGAAAAAATATAGGAAACTGCTGATCCCCTGAGTGCTTTCTGTCATTCATACCATTGATCAGCTGCCCCTTCCTGATTCTAGAAGAAACAAGTTATCATAAACAGTTCTATGAAAGGGAAGTTCTGGACTGCTAGACTCTAGTCACATGGATGATAGAAAGGAGGCCAGCAAGTTTTTGGTTAGATGTCTGGACCATCTCTTCTTTTTCCCTGAGAACCCAAGTTACGGACTCATCTGGCAGGAGAATAGACTAATTTTAACAGAATTGACTAATCAGAGAGAAAATATTTGCAATGAGTCTGATATCCCATCGCTTACCATCACTTTTTTGAGACTCACGTGAAACAGTGTGATATTCAGCGATTGCAGAAAACTTGCTATTGTTAAATATATAGTCTAGAACAAAAGGAACTGAGAAAAAAATAAGAAAAATAAAAAACCTTAAAGTTATATTTAATATAATGAGATGTTGAAAGAAATAGCATCTTTTAAACAAACAAGATAATATAAGACATTTCTTGAATAGAAGAAATGGAAAACATTGAATATAAGAGAGAAAGATAAGAAAATTAAGAGATCAAGTCAGAATATGCAGTAGAGAGATGAAAGTATCTTTAGAAGTTGAGAACGTGGAAAAAGAAAGGTAAGAAATTGTTAGGAATTTTTTTTTTTAATTATACAACTCCTGACTGGATTTCTAAAGTAGTTCTTGCATAAAATGAGAACTTAGTGTTTAGAACACAACTGTTTAAAGAATAACTTATAATACAAAGAATCAAGAGAAGTCTCATCAGGAAAACCTGAGAAGTTTGCAGAGAAGTATTAGCATCAAGTGGCTTTGAATTTCCCAGTACCACCTTGGGAAACTGGAATTCAATAGAAAAAAAAAATGTTCTCATTGTTAAGAAAAAATGATTAAAAACATAGAATTCTATTACAAGCCAAATTATCAGTCATATATAAAGGTAGAAAATATTTCCAGACATGCAACACAATTGCAAAAATAATTGTCCATGATTTCCCATCTCACACACAAGCCAAATACACTCAGTGTCTTAGGAGGATGCTGATAGGTGTATTCTCCCAAAGGCACAAATCAAGGAAGACAAATAACTCAGCACCTGGGACCCCATGTGGGAGAGAAGCTAAGATATTCCCTAGATGAAGATGATGGAAAATCCCAGGGAAATAATTGTGCTGGGACTGCAGAGCAATCAGATCAGATAAAAATGGGGAAATAAATAGAGGTTTCGAGAGGGATTTCACCAAGAAAATCATATTAGTTGCCTAACCATATGTATAGGTGTTTAGAGTTCAGTCAGACAGACTATGGTATATTAAGATCAATACAAGCAAAAAGTCCAGGAAAAACAAAGTCATACAAAAAAGTAAGAAATGTGACCTTGGGGGCCTCCCTGGTGGTGCAGTGGGTTAAGCAATGCACTATGAGGCAAACCACAGCCACTGCAGCACAAGTTAGATCCCTGCCACCTGCCAGGGAGGGGACCCACATGGCACAGCAGACCTCTCCTGCCTCGCCCACTGCTCCCCTCAGCAGTATGTTTCAGTCAGTCTGCCTGTTCTGTTCCCGGCTCAGCTCTTGTATGCATAAATAAATAAAATCTTAAAAAAAAAAAAAGAGAAATGTGACCTTGTTTTTAACATCTCAGTGTGAACAACAACAAAACATCATAATGCAAACATTAAAAAATTGAGTTTAAAAATTAATACAGAACAATCACAGAAAGATGGGGATAGGGAATTATATATGTTGGTATTGACATGAGGCTACTAAATCCTAGTCTTTTCAGAAGGAAATACATAGACAATTTATTAAATTAAAAATGTCTAAAAGTAGGACTATAAATGTGTTGTTTAAAAACATAGTGGTAATGGCAATGGAGACAGACAGAGCAATGGAAAGTTTTTATTCTTAGGCACAGAATTGGAACATGGGAAAGATGAAACTTCTTAATTAAAAGTTACATCATTTGATAGTTTAAAATAAGTATAGTTATTAGAGAGAATAAAAGAAAGAGAGGAGAAAGAAAAAGAAATTTGGGAGGTAAAAAGGGAGGGGAGAAGGAGGAGAAAAAGAAGGAAAGAAAGAGAAGAAGAGCAGGAGGGAGGGAAGAAGGAAAAGGGAAGATGAAGGGTGGGAAAAAACATATTAGAAAAGTTTCAATGAACTTGTACTGAGTGTTATGGATTATGGATTCCACAGAGAGCTGGAAAAGTCCCCCAGGATAGTCAGAACAAGATCTCACAAAAGAGCTGAAACTGAAAGGACTGATATAATTTTGACAAATGGTGGTTTATGCAACGAGGAAGAAAATCTGAGAGAACCACCGAAGCAAGTTTATGTGAGGAGTGTTCAAGGATTCTGGTAGTCTTCTTATGTACATAAAGGAATGACTGCTCAAGATTTGATAATTTAGCTGAGTGGCCATATATGGGATTTCTATCTTAATAATGTTGCAAATGTCCTAGTTTAAAGAAAAAGTAAGTGGTTCTCTCTGAAAGGAGAAGCAGCCCTACTCCATGGGCAAAAGTCTTGTGAACAGATGGCAACCGTCTGCCAATTTGAATGGCGTCTCTTCTTTCCAATGGACACAGCCCCATACCAGGGCACATGGGCTGGTGAGTAGAATTTCAGTTCCTGCATGCCCTTGTGGATGCTTGACTCTAATTCCACCCTTTCAAGCTTTCTGAATCTCATTCAGGGGGCCAGAAGCCATGGGTAGTGGAGTAAGCTGAGAAAGGGGCTGTGTCTACCCACCAGTTCCTTGCTACAGGCTTCCTGGCCCAGGACAGTACTGAACTGTGAGAGGAAAAGAGTTACTAGGTAGGCCTCAGTCTAGACTTTTGATTATGACCCAATACTAAATATTTTAGCTGATAAAATAAAATCATATTGGCAACTATTAATAAATGAGTTTGTCATTTAAGTAGCAGTATAAAACAAGTTTACAGGCAAGGTCTTAGGGATATGGATAAGAAATCAGTTGTTTTCTGTGTCCAGCTGGTGCATTAAATCATTATGAAATGATCTTATTATGTTAATGGAGGTATATCTATTACCATCAATTAAAAGGACAATGGAAAAATGGAATACCATTTATTACTGTAATTGGTGGACATTGTGCCATGATACTTAAATATTACACAGCATAACAGTACCCAAATTCACGTACCTAAAGAGCACTTCAGAAAAGGCCATAAAAATTTTAACATGATAAATGGAGAAAGTCAAGTAAGTCTGCAGTGGTATCCTATCACTCTGACAAACATGACTTTATTTTGAATTTACTCAATCTAGTCTCATTTAAATCCAAAAAGTAGTTTGATTTATGTATCAGATGTTTTGAATAGGTTCCTATAAAACTTTCTTGAAATATTCATAATGTTTCAAAAAGATATCAGATGTTTAATGAGTTTTGGAATTCCACCATCTTCTGGCAACAGTATATAAGTTCTTATGGTTTTGCTTTTTTTTTTAAAGGAATGCTATTGGCTTCTTGTTTGTTTGTTTTTTTTTAAAGATTTATTTATTTATGTATACAAGAACTGGGGCACAGGCCAGAGCCATGGCATGTGAGAGGATTCACCAGAGACAGAGCAGGTAGCAGAACAGACAGATTGACAGAAACACACTGCTGAGGGGAGCACCCTGTGGGTCCCCTACCTGGCCAGTGATGGAACTCGCGCTGCTGTGTGGCTAATGCTTCACAGTGCATTGCTCAACCTGCTGCTCCACCAGGGAGGCCCTGGTTTTGCTTTTTTTTTTAAAAAAAAAATCTTTATTAGGAGACAATTCATATGCTGTAAAAATTCACTAAAGTAGATTAATGAGATGTTCTTAATCTAGTCAGAGTTGTGTAATCCTCCCCATATTCTAAATTGAAAACATTTTCATTACCCACAAAAGATTTTTTGTCAATTAGAAGTCACTCTCCATACCCACCTCTCATCCTGCCAGTTTTAGACACACAAGTCTACATTCTGGCACAATAAACTTGCATATTCTGGATATTCACATAAATGGAATTGCATAGTATGTGATCTCTGCTAATTGTCTTCTTTATTTAGTATAATGTCTTCATAGTGTATCCCATGGTGTGTGTATGATATTTCATTCCTTTATCTTGAAGAATTCTGTTGTATGGACACACCATCTTTCAATCAACAGATGGATATTTGGGCTATTTCTACTTTTGGCTAATACAACTAATGCTACTATGAAGATTCTTGTGTATTTTTGTGTGGCTAGATGTTTTCATTTCTCTTGGACATATATCTAGAAATGAAATTACTTGATCAGAGTATGTATATGACTAACTTGTTAAAGAACTTCCCAACCCATATGTTACCCACCATTTGGTCTCTACAATAACTCTATTCAGTGGTATAATCATTTGGTTCTAAAGATAAGGAAACTAGTAATTACTGTACTGTGAATTGAGGACCTAGTATGTGTAAGGGGTATGCTCTTTGCCCTAATGCATCCCATGATCACCTCCTGTTATCATGAAAGGGGAGCACTGTTAACTCAATCTTAACAGATGAAAAAGCTGAAGCTCTGAAATGGTTTACAATTTACCCAAATTTATATAAGGAATGAGTTTTAGAGCCAATATTTCAACTCAAGTTTTATTCCAAAGCCTTGGGCTGTAGTGATTTTTGTTATATTGTTAACAAATCTAAAAGCAGGCATTGATGATTAAAATGAGATGATAACCTTTTGTTCTGTAGATGAATTGTATGGATAATACACAAAGGATGTCAGGTGGAGGTTTATTGGTGGTGGTGATAGCTGTGGCATGGCAACATATGATATGAACCTAAAGCATGCAGTAAATTAATGTAACCTCAATAAAAATAGCATCATGTAAAAGTGAAACTGACTATGAATGTCATGCTACACAAATTGTTAATTATTTTTTCTGGTATGTCACAAAGATGGAAATATTACAACCATTTAATTATTAACTTCTCCCAAGACAGGTCAGTCATGCTCAGAAAACATACTCATGGAGCATGAACTTGCTCTAGATCATCAACAAGCGAGAAAATAGGTACAAGTAAATACTTCTCTGGAATCTAATGTTCTGGTGTCTAGGATGCATTGTCTAATGTAAAGCTTACAATAATTCTGCAAGGCAAGCATTGTTACCTCTGAGAAAGTGAGGCTCAAAATGGTTGTTAAATGGCCCCAGGCTCTGGGCTGATTATGAGGCAATGTGACATTCAACTTGTATTAGGCCCCATCACCTCACTGTGCTTTTCTGCTAGACTTTTTCCAGTTCTAAAACTCCTGGGCTTGATTGAACACATGGTCCAAGCTCCTCTACATAAAAGTATTAAAACACTAAACTTTCTTGGGGAGTTTTGTCTTCATCCCTAAGAATCAATTTATCAAAATCTAGAGAAAATACAAAACGTCATATTTAGATACTACTGGACTATTCACCAAAAGTGGGTCCTCCTTAATCAGAAATGATCACCAGAGAAGTGAAGAGCTCTTGTTCTTATTAGCAATGTGCCTATGGGATAATATGCCACCCCTCATCTATTAGGAAGCAGTGTGGCATCTCTCGCGACCTCTGACCTTCCAGTTGACTATTAGGGAGCAAAAGCTGGTACTGAGCACTTTTTACTACACCATTTCATGTTCTCTGAGTCTTAATTAAGAAAAGATTGTGTGGTATCTTTGTAAATTTTAAGAAATAAAATTACCATGTTATTAACTTTATCCTAGCAGAATTTACGTTTTTATTGTGACAGATGTGTATATGGTGACAGGAAGCATAACATAGTCTGTGAACTTTCCTGTAAGAATCTAGAGAAAACTAAAATCTGGTAGTAATTTAGAAGCCAAGTTGTGGCCAATCATGAACTGAGTAACTCTATGGGATCTAAGCACCTTTCCCTGGAGAGTCCTAAACAGAAAAGGGAGGACAAGAGTGTAGTCAGAGACTATTCTGAGCTTGACCTTTCTTAAAGGCCTTCCAGACAAATCCCAGCCATTATAGCATCTTTGACTCTGGGGACCTCCACATTTGGGTACTTCCCTCAGAATACACCAATAGGTTCTTGTTTCTCTCTTTTAATGTTTCTTGCTTTGGTCCTTTAACATATGTCTCCCCATACTGTGCAGTCAAATGAGGTTTTGGTAATAGATTGTCCAGTTCATTATCTTTCTCTTCAGTACCACTTCTCCTCAACCCTGCTCCCCCCACCTCCATCCCGTACAGTCTAATCTCCCATTATTGGCAGACAGGTGAGAAGTTAATCTACTATGATAAAGGTCAAACAAAATTTTGACTTTCTTGAAGGAAGTTCTAAAGAAAAGGTTGCCAGTCTTCTCCCCCTGCCCCACATGACCCAAAGGGCTAGGACTTTATTCGTCTACACCTTTGTTCTTCACTGGATATAAGCTGGGGAGGGCAGCATCTTTGGGGGAGAGGTCATACTGTAGCTGCAGCTAACCCTGAAGAGACTGACAGTTGGAATCTTTATGCTGACCATGTACCCCATAGCTGAGCCACCTGACCTCCCCTGAAGGGGATGAGGTTGGCACATCTGATGCCTACTATTCCTCCATGTCATTCCACAAAATGGACTCTTCCTCACAGCACACCAATGGATACTGTTGGGGCACAAAGGAAATTATCCTGTTCTTCTCTGTGTTATTTTTGGATTGGATGAGTAATCAACACAGTATCAGATGTAATCAGTTTGATAACATCTATATGGAGAATTTATATAGTTATAAATTCAAAAGAATAATGGAATAAACCAGAGCTATTTATCCTGTGTTTATAGGCCTAAGACATCAAGGAGAGTGAGGGAGAGTCTTTACTTTGAGACTAAAGATGAAATCCTCAGCTAGAGAGGACATGTCTACTGATTAACTCACAACTAGATGAGTGAGACCCACCCCCCAAAATGACATTCTTCTAGGTTATAAAAGTGAGAGTGACAATTACCTCTTCAACTAGGAAAAGGACAAAGAACTTGGGCAAGGAGAAAATGTTCTCTTCAACCTTCAGGGCCCTCACTGCTCTCAAACCAAAACAATCTGCATCTTTTATATAATGGTAATAGACCTCCCAAGGTTCACTGGTCCTTGATTAACCCAGTAGCTCTCACATCAAGGTGACAAGAAATCTACTTTGGACACACTGGATAAAGCCTAGCTCACCTTTTTAGGCAGACTGACCCCATAATAACTACTGAAATTTTACTTTCAGACACTAATTTTAATGTAAATTTTCTTGAGACATAACACCTTTAAACTGGTACTCTCTATTGATATCTTGGTGAAAAAACTTCATTCCTTCTCAAGCAGTTTAGAAAAGATCAGGAATACATTAGACAAAGGAGCCAAAAAACACAAAGCAGTGGTGGCTGGGGGTGAAGTGGGAAGGCATAAAACTATTGGGCCACCTCCTCTTTTTATAGATAATGACCTAGCGGAGGAGGAGTGAGGTGGCCTAGGCAGGAGTGAGGTGGCCTAGGCAGGAGTGAGGTGGCCTAGGCAGGTGACTTCCAGTTGCTGAAGTCAGAGCCCAGACAATTCCAAGTTCCTCCTCCAACCTCCTTTCACCCAAACATATTGGGAATTGTAAGGACTCTGCCAGCAGAGACAGAGTATTTCTCTTTAATGTGCAAAACGGTACTTGCACCCTGGAAGAATTATTTCTTTGGGCTTCACTTGTAAACAGAATAGAGCTGAAGTGCCAGGGGAATGAACTCATTGCTGTGTGTATATAGACTATGAGGAATAATGGCTTACTAGTGTGGGAAAAACACAAAAAGTGTTCTCCAACCTCTCTAAATCTTATTTCTTCATCGCTCATGTGGGAATAATGAATCCTGCTTGCTTATTTCCCAATGTGACTGTGAAATCTTAAGAAGAAACAGCTAGTACAGTATATTCTTATTTAACAACAGCCATGAGTTTCTTTTAGGAATCCCTTTAAACCCTGTAATAATTAAAATATTAAAAAACAAGAACTGTTTGGATTCCTACCAATCTAAAGGAACTTCAGCTGTAAATTCTGATCTAACTATAAGCATCAGTCCCTACTGGGTCAAAACCAGACTTACTTTTAAGATTAAGATCTCTTCCCAAATCTCCCATATGCATTCTCATCAATATGATGTTTATTGAAATGTATTTGTCCTACTGAAATACACTCCACTTAGAAGTTACTTCAGACTATTATGGAGCATTGCTATCTTTGCGTTTAGATTTATCTTATTAAGGGCAATTCTTTTTTTAAAAAAAGATTTTATTTATTTATGCATATAAGAGCTGGGGTACAGGCCAGAGGTATGGGGGGTGAGAGGAGTCACCAGAGACAGAGTGAGGAGCACATCAGGCAGTTTGACTCAAGTACACTCCTGAGAGGAACAGCAGGAGAGGCAGGAGAGGTCTGCTACGCCATATGGGTGTCCTCCCCAGCTGGGGAGTGGCTGCAGTGGCTCAAACCCTTGGGCCACCAGGGAGGTCCTTAATGGCAATTCTAATCTACTACACTCTTAATAAATAAATGTTGCTCCTTCCAGAATGGTCAACCCCATTTTCTCTTGTGCATATGACCTACTTCAAATATGTACACACGTTATTTTGACAAGAGTAAAATGATGTTCTAATGAAGGCAACTATGACAGCCAAAAAAATCAATGGTAAGAGCTGCAGGTTATGCATAAAGACGGTGACAAAGATAACTCGCATTAAAATAGCACATGGCCCAAGAATCTCAAGAGAGGCCCTGACTATTGCAACTGTATGTTGATCCTTCAGTAATTCCAGAGCTCAGTGACCTGAGAAAGAATATACAATAAGCAAGCTTGCCTCAGTCATGCTTCCTACCCCTCATGCCAGCTGAGGGTCCCAGACTGGTTTGAATTCTACCAAGAATTTCCTACAATGCAGACATTTATATAACACAGAGTATGTGCCTTGAACACGAAAAAATGTAAGCATCTTTCAGAGTTCAGATGACATAAAAAACACGTTTAAACTTGGAGTACTGACTTGTTGAAATTATTCCACAATGATGTATTTGTGGTGATTCAGGATTTGTTTGTTTTGTTTTCAGTAATAGGGATTGCCCACCCCTTATCATCTCATTCATTCTCCCACATTTACTGGATAGGAACCAGGTTGAGGAAGAGGGATAACTCAGGGTAAGTCTGGCTTATGAAGCTCTTAATTGTAGCACTCTCATGCTAGGGACTGACCTGCAGGACTAACATCAGGTTGTCCTCTAAAAATTATACTAATGACCTACTAAGAATAGGGCTTATGCAAGGACTTGTTTTTCAGGATGCTAGACATTTCTACTCTTACCTGATCTCTTAAAGAGAACAATGAAAGAAGTTAAGAGTCCTGAGTGTGGCTACAGAAAGAAAGTGCATTTCCCTGGTTTCATTAGCATAGTGTTCAAATTAAGAGAGTCAAACAGTTCAAAGAAACAATTCCCAAATAAGGATGATCTGTGAAAATTACTATGGATTTTATGTTAAATTAAGTAAACAATTAGAATAGAGAGCTAGTGCCTCACCACTGAAAGATGCAGCTTCAAATTGGGGAAGAAGAAGAAGTCAAACTTTTGAAAAAAGTAATTTCTAAACCTTTTGAACTTTACAAAAAAATTGAATAAGTGTGTTTTTGAGCAAATAGATACAATTGCTTTAACTTTCAGGGATGCTTTCCAACTCTAAAATTTTATGATTCTAAAATGATTTTATGCAATCTTTCCTTGAAAAAAATATATTTTCCTTCTGATACCTATAGTCCTTCCCTTTAGAGAAAGAAGTTTTCTTCCTTGTAGATACACATATTCTTTTTTCATCCATCAGCCACTTATTAAGGAGGACACTGTTGGTACATAACAATACAAAAGTTGTAGCTGTTTCCTGTCCTTAAGAAACTCACAATGTAGATAAGGATGAGTAATTCATTAGGTCACTAATATCACTTAGAGAAAGTTTAACAAATAGAAATATGTTCTCTAGATTTATCTTCACACCAAGGTGAGATGTCACAAGGAACTATGAGGGATCAGATTCAATCTTCATCCTCAGCACAAACTGCACACACTTCTGAGTGCTGTCAACATTTCTAGGATGCATGTCTTTTTAAGAACATTACTTATCAATGCATAAGATTCCTTGAATCCTGTAAATGTTCAAAGATAGGAATTAACACCACAATAAAAAGTATGATTTCTTTTCTTGGCACAGTTCATACTATAATCAGTAGAACATAGAATGACTTGTCATTCCAAAAATATGTAAGTCATGTTTACAGGGATTTAAAACAAAATGTCTTAGCCATTTTAAAGTATTATAACTGCTGAGTAATTCCAGGAGGACTGTTTTTGTTTTTTTGTTTTTTTTTTTCTTTTTATTTGGTCATTGTATAATTTAAATGATTCTTAATTTTAAAATGCATTTTTGGCCAAGACATTTAATGTTGAAAAGTGGCTATTCAGCATGCAAAGCATCATAACTACTTTTCATAAGAAACTTTATTATAAAGCAGCTTGCATTTAAAAAATTGTTATTTACACAAAATGCCCTAGTGGAGCTAATCATTTATCAGATCAATAACCAATGTTCTTAAAAGTCATTTAATTCAAATTTATGTAATCTGCATTATAAAAAGATATATATTTACATCATGACTCCTAGTGATTCCTTCATAACTATTTCTGAACCCGATGTCATCTTAGGCACCATTGTGATGGAAATGTTTATAAAGAACAACACTGCTAGAATATAAACAGATAATATTGCATAAGCAAGTACATTGGAAGTCACTTAAGGATATGTCAATGCTACTAAAATATCTCCATCTATGTACATATCTATTTCAGATGAGTTCCCTTTCTTGTCATTCTCCTAATCATGAGATCCAATGGGTCAATCACTGTGTCAAGAAAACAAGAAAATTAAAAGAACATTGTAAGAGAGCTCACAAAAAAGTAGCTCTCGTATCATAGGTATCCATCAAAACAATTTATATGGCCTTTGTTAGTCATTCATTGCACAGTTAAGAGGAAATAAAGACCACAATGGCAACCTGAATTTTCCTAGAATCAGTGCTATGGATTTTTCATTATTTACAGAGTCAACTTTACCATTCAGTTTTATAAAACTGGTGCCAGTTCAATATTGTACATGTACAAAGTCTTTGGTCTTTTCGGAAAAATAAGAACTCTAGATCTATCCATCAACCTCAAATTTATATTCATCTTCAGATTATTTGTTGTCTTTTGAGATTTTTTAAGAAGCAAATATCACAACCTACTTCTTTTCTAAGTCCATTTTCAAGGTACTTTTTTTTTTTACTTTTTTGAGTTGTTCACCCAATTATTATTCTATCTTCTAAAATAAGCTCAAAGTTTTTGTTCATAACCAAAACATATATGTAGATAGGTAGATACAGATATTGGTATTTGTCCTGAATTATAATAAATGCATGCTCTGCTATGTCCTATTCACTGAGAATCCTTGATAAGCAAATCTAAACCTTAAGAAATCTCTTTAGTTACAGACTCTAAAGTTATATAAAATTTGGAATTCTTTTTCTGCTTTTCCTGTTTAAAAATAATATCCAGTGAATGATATCACATACACAAAATGAACAAAGTTTAAAAAAAAATTAATGACTTTCTTTTAACCTAACCCAACTCTATCCCAAGAGCAAACTGTAATTGATGGTCTTCTTATAAATGTTGTATTATCAGTTCTTCCTCCTTCTCATTTGTTTCCTTCTTTTCATTCCTTCAAGAGCCTTGTAAATCTTATGATTAACTTTCAAACTAAGTCTGGTTGATGTGAGCAAAAGAAATCTAATTGGAATACAATTGCCCCCTATTGCTTTTAACTTTTTTTTTGTGCATCTAAATGTGATCTGAATTTCAGATATAGTTTTCTATTTGACATTTATTTTCCTCAAGCATATATGTGCTACATCTTTACCTAAATTGGGTTGTTATCTTTTTCTGCCTTTTTGAACTTAACACTATAAATTAACTATTATCCTGCTGAAATAAATTCCTTCGCAGATTTTATGTATATAGAGATATTTCAATTTCATTCAAGAATAAATGTTCAGTTATTGTGCCCCATAGAGTAATTTATTGATTTTGGCAAACAAGACCTCCTGTAGAATATCAAAAGGATTTTACTGTTGATTTTGAGTAATACTTCAAAATAGTTTCTTCATTTAAGAAAACATATGACCTCATATAAGAAAAATAAGGAGCCAAGAGGATAAAAAGTGTAATACTCAAAACATGTTATTTTATTTTTAAATAAAACTAAAGCGATCCATTTGAAAAATATAGTGAAGACTTTTGTTTTGATTGGACATGGTTGAGAAGTTCAATCTCTTTGTTCCTTTCCAGCTTCCATTATAAAATTAACTCTCTCATCCCAAATTTAATGAATCTGAAATGGAGAATTCATTATTATTGAACATTTTTACATTAAAAATATAGTAAATACTTGTTCATAGGGGAAAAAGAAATATGTGCCTTTAAATCAGTAGTGAGGGGAGGAGGAGGGTTGAGGGAAGATGGGAGCACGAGGGACTGAGGTGATGGTGCACTGGTGAGATGGTGATGGGGAATACATGGGGATTACAATTAATGGCAAGTATATGTAAATTTTAAAATATTTTAATTAAAAAAAATAAAGTAGAATAAAAAAAAAATCAGTAGTGATACAAAAATGCCCACGCTATCTAGACTGCTTCTCAAGAAAAAGCAGGGGATTTCAGTGAAATTAACAAAAATTAAATTTATTTCACCTGGAAGGTGAAAAAGAGACAAAATTGTGATTACATAGAGAAGCGTAGAGAATGTAATTTTATCATATATAACTAATGGAACTTTCAGGTTTGTTTAAAAATGTGTAAGTAAAACTTTGCTGTTCTTTGTTATTAAAATTTCTCCTCCAGACTTTTGGAATTCATATGAATTCCATTATTCTGGAATCATGGCCAAATTTGAGACCTTAGCTACCCAAAGACCTGGAAATTCAGTTAAGTAGTAATTCTCTAGCATAATTGAGTGCACATTTCTGGTGCAAAACATGCTGAAGCATTGTACTTTGTTGACGAGGTAGATTTATGACTTCTTAGGAACCTACCACATGGGAGCTTGAGTCTCTGTGGTTAGAGACATCTAAATGACAAGGCAATATCACAAAGCAGGAAACAGACCTTGGCGTTCTTCAATTTTGGGTTATTGGGGTTTGGAGAGGGAAATGTTTGTCTCCTGCCTGACACAACTTCTAACTTGGTCACCCGTTATCAATTCAAATCACTTTGTCCATGAAGGGTGACACTGTGGAAAGTCGTATTTTATTATTAGGTAAAAACTTTTTTAAACAAGTAAAAATATTTGTCTTTAATGGTGATTAAATGCCTGACCAGTTAGAATCTTTACAGAGAACACAATGAACTAAGTGTAAAAACAGGTTTCTAATGCTGTTTCCAAAAATAAAGTAATAACAAATGAATAAAAGAGATTAACATACCAAGTATTTCCAAATCAGGGAACCCAAAACATCTTTAAAGTGAATTTAATCATATTTTGATGAAGTCCTACAACATGAAAGAATACCAAAAAAAAAAAAAAAACCTCCAGTGTAATGTATATAATTATCAACATATTGATCTCTTTGCTCTGAGTCTTTTTACTTGTTATAACTTACTTTTGTGACAGATTCTGGCTAGGCAGATAAGGTAGAGGCGCCACAGAGAGTGGAAAATTACTGGGCTGAACCACAAAATGGAGGGAGCCTAAAAATATCTGATTAGAAGGGGGCAAAGGGTGGTTCCGCCTCCTGAAATGAGTGTGTTGAGAATCCTTAGCAAACTACCTCTCCATGTACTTACTATGAAAGACCCTAGATGTGAGTGCTTCAGTGGCTACATTGGAAACTCCTCTGTGGCAAGGAGCTTTCCTATTGCTTAAATAAACTTCCTAAACTCACTCCTGACAGTCCACATCCTCACTCTTCTCACACTTTCATTGAATGTCTTTACCCTGGCAGGATCTACTCTGCATACACTTCTGCTCATTCATCTGTGCAACTTTATTGTTTTCAATCCAGTATAGGATCCATGAGATATTTTTAATTTGGACCTTTATTTGGATAAAATCTATTTGAATGGGGAGAAAAGTAACAATTAAATCTTTATGAGATCTTGTCTGTGCAGTACAAATCACAAGATATATTCTTCAGAGTAATTTTTGAGGTGTTCTCCTAAATCTGAAACATAACACTGATTTAAAAAGAAAAAATGATTGTCAAAGTTGTCAGTATTAGGCAGAAAAAATTAAAAAATAATGAAGCAAATGCTCAGTGTTGATTGTGGATAGGGTTGAAATTCACAAAGTAATATGTATCCATTCTGGAGTCATCCTTTGCCATTCTTGTTGATATAAACTCAGCCAGCTTAAATCTCACTCATCCTTACCTCTCTAACATCCTTTGTAACCAGAAAACCCTAACCTCGGCATTTAAACCTGTGTTGTTATTGTTGTTTGAGAAGTAGGAGTTCTGTCTTTGGCGTTAGTGCCAAATTCCATTGCAGAAGAGATAATGGACCTAAATCTAATTCTCTGTAAAGCTTCCATGGATGATTGGTAGATGATAAAACAATATATACTGATTAGGCACAAAAGCAATAGCATATTTTACAGATAAGCCAAAAATTTGTCTGTGCATGACATTTTAGAATTTAGAATTTTTTTGAACCAAGTTTTTAAAATTAGAAATAGACATTGATTTAAGTTGAAGGTTTTTATTTTTCATGGAACTCTTATAGAATTTAATTTTGGATACACTTGGACATTTCCACGTGTTATAGCGATTTTTTTCTCTTCTACTAGTTTGCAACTTCCTTGAAGGTTGGGTTAATATTTGATTTATTTTTTTAAAGACTTTATTTATTTTTGCATAGAAGAACTGAGGTGTAGGCCAGAGGCACAGGAGATGGGAGGATTCACTAGAAACAGAGTGGGGAGCAAAACAGACAGATCTACTGAAATATACTACTGAGGGGAGCAGCAGGCAAGACAGGAGAGGTCTGCTGCACCATGCGTGTTAGCTCCCTAGTCAGGAATCAAACTCAAGCCTCCCCATTGGGCCTTCACAATGGTAGTGCTGAGACTTAACCCCTAGGCCACCAGGGAGGCCCCTGATTTATATTTATCTCCATACATCTAGAGTTGTCTGTTTAAGGTAGCCAAATGTGTGTTGAATACAGAGCCCATATGGGTCCTTTTGTTATTAGAAATAAAAGCATGAATCCTCTGGGAGGACACCATACTGCAACAGGGCTGATGATTAGCAAGTCTTGTTTAGTCTAAAGCCAGTCATTTTCCTTGGAGCATTTACCTATCTTGTATCCTTTTTGAAAGTAGTCTCATTAATTCAGGAATGAGAAAGAATGGCTTTAACCATTTGTTCAAGCAAAGTAATATCCTATGTCAATGTTTCTTAAATTCAGGCATAAACAATGGACTGAGTTGTAAGTGGGAAAAGTCCCATGGTCTTACTTTTTCAGGACACCCAGGTAAATAAATAATGGTGTCATTATTTTTATTTTTTTTAATGTTAGGAAATGAAATTAGAGTGGGTGTGATGGTTTAGGAATGATGGACTTGACTTTACTTGAATGTGCATAGTCAGAAGTCTCTGTGATTTTGCTGAAGATCGTGTTGTTGTTACTATACTTAGAGTAACCCTCAAGTCACTTATCATCAGCATCTCAACAGCTTGTTTTGGGAAGTTATGATATTTCAGAGTTAATGACTGCTAGATTTTGTCCAAGCAATACAAGTTCTTGTACTCAAATTTGTGCGAGATCTGTTCTGAAGGTAATTATATGAGGCAAGACCTGACTCTTAGCAAAATGTAAGTAGGTACACATTATGTAAACGGAATGATAATTCCTTTGTTATTCTTTTTTAACTGAAAATATACTTTGTCTTTGAAAAGCTAGATGTCAGATATCACACATTATTTAGTAGAGTATCTGGGATAGAAATATTGTCAGTATCTCTTAATTCTTTTAAATAAATGTCCTCTAATCTGAAATCCTAAATCTAACTTAAATAACTTAGAGATATTATTTTGTCAGTATTCGAGTTGAATTTTCTTCTTTATATTCAGGATCCATGCATGGTTCACATCCATATATTAATAAGTATATATATTTAAATTAATATAACATTAAAACTCTAAGAATAATCAAGGATTATTTTTAAATATATAATAAAATACACAAAACTTTTATATAGAAAAGAGACTTTTCTTAAGATTCAACTGGATCTCATATAGAAAACATAAATGATAAATGTTTGTTTTTCACTTTGAAACTTATTATCTTTCTCAATGTGTAATTCATTTTCTAAATATAAAACTTGGCATTAAATGGAAAAATATCTTTGCAAATGGCATTAGTAAAAAGAAATTAGAAACAAATAAATAGTTTCACTCATGTACTAAATTTCTTAAATTTCAAAACGATCTATTATTCAAAGGTCAAACGTCCCTAAATCAATAAACAGAAAATACAAAAGCTTAGTCATAAAAAGTATGGTGACTCTTCTGCAGGAAAGGGATTAGAAATGGAATAAAAAGATATTGGGCATCTTCTCTTACCCCAATCCCTACTTACCCCCTTACCTCGGCTCCTGCATGCCAAACAAGCACCAAAAACAACCAATAAATGAAAGGAAACTCAAAGGTCACTCAGGTCATTATTTTCACATACCTTTGAATAATGAGAGCATCACATGTCAGCTAGAGGAGAACAAAATGTCACATTCTCCAGCTAAAGGTTGGCCTCGGTCAAAGGTCACAGAAGGGAGGCCAGGAAATAACCTAAGAGGTTAGTCCGGGCACACAAAGAAAGGTCACGAAATGTCAATGAAAGCATGCAGCTGTTGGGAGATGAAACAACTGAGGCACCCTTTGTGCTGACATCGGCTAGAAAAAATGTCTCTGCTGACATTTTTTTAGCTGGCAGTTTTATAGGACATTGACATTAATGTACCCTACCCTGAATTAGCCTTTTTAAAAGCAACAGTTTGGAAGTTAAGTGCTGCAGTTTCCAAAGAGTCATAACCATGACATTTTTATTTCAAATGATTAATACAGCTATGGACTTCTAACACCAAATTTAGATTTCATCTGAGTTCTTTCATTGTGACAATGTGTTAGCAAGTAGGCCTGAGGACAGGTAGCAATCAGTAACCAGTATTTTCATATTTTTAAGAACTATTATTATTCTTTTAACTAAAAGGTATTCAGAAGTCTCAGTCTGTTAGAGAATAGGAGGATATAAATGATTTCACATTTTACTGTGCTTGGCAGTTGGCAGCTCTTGATCTAGTAATAAAATCCATTCAAAGGAAAGAAAGGGGACTGACACATTTGCAACTCCATTTTAAAGGAATTTGTGCAAAACACTTGCAGAATAAATTCTTATCTGAGTATTAATCTCTTTTTTAAACCAGTGATTTGCATTTTAAATACCATTCCTCAGAGTAACAGTACTGTGGGGGTAGGAGAAGGGGGGTTAGTGTTCCCAAGTGCACTCAGACAACAAACTCTACTGGAAAGAAGTTCAGTTCAGAAAAGTAGGGAACCTTGAATCATTTAGCTATTTAACTTATGCTCTATCCCTACTAGCAGCATCAGTTTTCTATGGGTGTGTGGGTATTTTATACACACACACACACACACACACACCTGATACTGATCCAGCATTAGCAGCTGTTTTCAAACAACATTAGAACATTCCACATCTATAAACACCCTTTACTGATTCACAGGCACAAGACCATGTTATAAATGCAAGATGTACTTTTCCATCCTCAGGGTTCCAACAAGTGACCCCAATTTATGACTCAGGCAGTTCCACTTTTTTTTTCCCCAGATCCTTTTGAAATAGTTGTACCATCTTCTTAATGACACCTTTCTTCCACTTCTACACATTCTTTTTTGGGAGAACATTATGCATTTACATCATAGTCATCATCATCTTCATAATGTTCAGTAGAAAACCCTAAAGGTTGTTTCAAAAACAATAGCAAACTTCCTTAAAACCTTTGTTCCAGATAATTCTGGTTTTTGTGTGTTCCTTCATATACTCCAAGGGAGACAGCCAAATAATAATGTTCACCCCATGATTACTTCAGGACTCACCCAGAGGTAAAACTACCTTCCTACCTAATGGACCCTAGACATATGAAGCCTGTCAAGAGAATGTCATAAATCATGGCGATGGGAAGGGAGGGGTGAGAAGAGCTACACAAACCCTTTGCACTTAGGAGAAAGAGTTATTTAACACATCAGGGAAGTGCATTTAATAAATGAAGTCAGTGACTCGAACATGTCATATTCGATCTATACAGAGGTTGCTGAACTTTCTTTAAAAAGTCATTTTTATGCTGGTTGCTTTTCTTATGAAATTTTCTACACCTCTAGTGTATGAAATGGATGTGTAAGCAGTTGATTGAGAAATGGCTAAGGTCAAAGTTAATAAGGAAAGCAGAAGGTCTAAAAGCAGGGTGTCTTTTTTTTCCCTTAGAGTTCAAGAAACTCCATATGATTTGAGCATGACATATTAATGTTTCTGACACGAGGTTTTTGTTTTTCCTTTTAATCTGCCTTCAAATAACTGATACTTGGGCAGTAATAAATGCAGAAGGTGTCCCATTGCTGGAATTACAAAAATGAACTTTCCCCTTTTAATTTCATTCATGGTCCAGCCTTTTATCTTCTAAGTTAAAAGGATGGACAAGCTAGTCTACAGAAAAGTAAAATAATAATCAAAGACTTGGAAGGATAAAATATTACTTTAAAATGTTAGCACCATGGGAGTGATGGGATGTGAAAACTGATGAAGAACCAAAAGAATGGGGGGATGAGGGAGGAGGATACAGAACTAGGTGCCCCTTTGGGAAAGAAAAATAGCAAAATATTCAGTAAGTGTATCAACCAATTCCATGCTGCCTGGTTATTTAGGAACATATTTTTGTACCCCCTCATTTATTCTAGATTCCTTACATTTTAAGTTGTGAGTGTCTCTGGGTTATTTTGTTGCATAAAAGAATATAAAATTGCCATCAAATCAACAAATGGGTTTGCTGCCCCACAAGGGATTTAATTGAAACTTGGAACACACACAGTGAGGTTCATCAGATAAACATGTGCCAACTTTAAGATTAATATCTACTCTAAAATGGATGCTATAGCTTCTCTAAAAGACTACCACTTCATCTTCAGATACAATAAGGTTTAGCTTTACTTGACATTCTTGGACTTTGAAACAGAAGCCACACTTGGCAAACAAACAATCAAACAAACAAAAACCCTGAGAACTGCAAAGAGAAAAAGAAACTTTATTTTAGTAGATTTGCAAAAGCCATGATTATCTTACTTACTGGACATGGTACATGACAGAAAGCAAGTGGAAACTTACGTATTTGCATATTTTTGTGCAAATAATTCTATGCTTTGAAATAATTGCCTTTCTGCTTTATATTAACTTGACATAAATTGTTTTGTCAAGTCATGGTTCTTTTTCTAGTATCTGAAAAAATGCCAAACTAAGTGTCAGTGCCTCCATAAGGAAGATTTAGAATCCCTTTTGGAGCAGATAGAAGCTGCACATGACAAAAACGCTTATTCTGAATGTCCCTCCTGCAGGTGTGACTTACCTCAGAACAAGGTCAGAGAATGAGGCGGCCAGAGCTACAACGTGTTTGCCTTGACATTCCCAGGTATTTCCTTTTGTTATCCCTGTATCATCATTTTGTGTCAGAAGAGAGAGCAAGGCATGCGCCCGCTTTCAGGTCTCTCTGGCTGGTAGCCCTACATACCACAGAGATCTGCTGTGGATTTCACTTTATGAAAAGCTTCCATTTGACTTTATGCTGTTAAAGCATTGCAGGGGCCAGGTTGGAAGTCTTGCCTCAGGCCAAACTCTGGCTGCAAAGTTTGCCGTATCCACCTCCTGAAACACTCTTATCTAGCCTGCTTGCTAAACGTTAGTAAACACACACTATGGTAGGTTGGCTGGCTGGTGTGGCCAAAGCAAGGTGGGCAGTTCAGGCCCCGTCTCCTGATGCCCATCACTTCTAAAGCCAAGGGATGAAAGGAAAGAAGGAGTCAGGTTTGGGAATGTTTTTGTAATCCTTCAAGGAATCTTCTCTGTTTACCTATTGACAGTCATGCTCTCATAGGAACGAGGCCAGGGCTGTCCACCCTATTCCAGAGCCCCAGGGTCACCTGCTATTAGATTGGGCTTTCCTCTTGGGTGGACACCAGAGGACCAAAGGTACAAGGCAATTGTCCCACTGAAAAGCAATTCCCTCCCTCCCTAACTCATTGTTCTCTCCTGCCTTTGTCTCAGAGTCACACACTGACGGTTTAGAGTATACATCTAAAGTAGCACTGATGAATTTAAGGATATAATCTCTTGATAGTATATGAATAATATGTTTGTTTTCAGATTTTCAATCATCTTAATAGAAGTTTCAAAGGCCATTCTTGTTTAGCCCACCCCTCTAATCTTCTGGAGTTCTTCTTCTAAGTGTAAAAGGACATTCTCAGACTGTTCTCAGTTTTGGCAACAAAACACCTCCCAGGAGAATTTTCTGACTTGTCTTTTTAACTCCTGTTTTTCAATCCCCTTCTTGAATTTTTTATCACGACATCCGAGCCTTCCTGCCCGCTGTCCACTTGGAACTTTGTCTTAGTCCTCTCTTCAGACTGCTACCTTTGAACTCATGACCTCTCTGCATTGGCAAAGCAATCCAGACAGATTTCCATCACAAATTTCAAACACTAAGAATGGCATAAATTTTGAATCTCAGCCTGGATGCTCAGAGGGACTCCCTGAATACACCTGACCACCCAATTTAGGGACAACTTGTCTGACAAAGAGAAAGAGAAATGACGTATTTCAAACCCAATTACTGAAATTTTCTACTTATTCCAAAGGTGAAAGTGAAGAAAAAAAAGAGTTGTAAAGAAAATGAATGATCTCATCTTCTAACCCTTCCACTGGAGGAAAGGGCAATAGTTGTGTAATAATGTTCAATTTATTCATGAGAGGCCAAAGAGTATTTTTTTTTCTATGTGACTCCTTGTGAGAGACCCTTTTATTAGAGGATTTTCCAAAGGTATAAGAGACAATTTCTTTAAGCAGTTCTACAAGGGTCCTTTCACTTCTTCTAGAATTTTCCCTACCCATTTTCATGGTTCTCATTTAGAGGTGATAGATTTGCATGTGTATCATTTTTCCCCAAATGCAAACAGGGGATGACTTCTAAGTCCCATATTACCTGAGCTTTAAAACCAGTCTTAAAGCATAGTTGGTGGGTCCTAGGTCTTAGAGAGATGTGAAATCCATCCTTTATAGGATTTACATGAAGAGATATTATTGACAAGGCTCCTTATAGAGTTCTAGGCAGGGTTTCAGGAACAAATAAAGTGAGTGAATCACCCAGGGATTCACCATTGCCAGCCCTTAGTTATAAGGAACAAGAAGAAATAATGATGCCAGAACCCAGTGGGAACAAACAACAGAAGAATGACACCCAAAGGGAGTCAGAAGCAGCTAACACAGTAGCCACCCAGGATGTGGTACTAACATAGGGGATGACCAGGAAAGAAATACCCCAGCTTTTCATCTCTCCAAACTATTGATCTCCTGACAGTGCAACCCATAAGCCAAGTACACTTAGTAATCTGCCAGCAAAACGAGCTACTCAAGGGTGAACTACCTGAGGCACAAAGAGGTGGGTGGGGGATGAATTCAGGATGAGAAGTAAGGACTAACTAGCAACTAGAACTTGGGGGAAATTCTGTGATATGAACAATAATTACAATCATTTCTACATCATTGAGCTTTTTTAAATCCTATTTTTTCTTGTCTATTTTCTTTGTAGTATATATTCCTCTTCCTGTAATATACCCTTTAGAATATCATTTAGTGTGGGATTTTAGTGAAAGGCTTTTTTATTTTGTTTGTATGTCTCATAGTGTCTCCAATTCAACTGCTTTCATTGAGGATATAATTCTTTAATAGTTATTTTTTGACCTTTGAAGATATTCATCATCTTCCACTCCTACTATAGGTATTGTCATTTCTGTGCAGGTATTTTGGGTGTGCTCCTTTGTATTTGGTGAGTTGCAGTTCACCAAGGCAGGACCAGGTATGCAGTCTGTTGTTTCTGCTCTCTACACGAATTTCAATAAGTTTTCCTGAATCTGTGTTTGAATCTGTCATCAATATGGGAAAATTTGCAGCCATGATTTACTTCAATGCTAACTTTTCTCTTCATTCTCAACACGTTCTTATAAGAGTCTGACCAGATACATCGTACACCTTCTAACTTTACTTTTATGTCCCTTAATGCTCATTTCATGTTTTCTAAATTTTTGTCTCTGTAATATTCTGAGTCATTTCTCCTGGTCTATTTTCCAATTATAAATTCCTCTTCAGCTATGTCTTTTATGCTTTTTAAATTTTCCATTGGTTTTTAAATCTCAATAATTATATTTTTCACTTTAAAACGTTATGTTTTTAAATCTGCTTGATAAATTTATCTTCTCATTTCTATTCACTTACTAGATGTCTTGCATTTTTTAGATGAAACATATTAAGCATTGCTATTTTTATATTCTAAATTCAATAATTCTGATATCTGTTATCTTTATGGATATGGTTTTTTTGTATGTTATTTATCCTATTTCTTGATCTTGGAGTTTTTCTGTTTCAACTTATCAGTGTTATTGTTGTGAGTTCAACCTTGATGAAACTTTTTCTGTGAGACTATTCCAAGTCCTAAATTTATAATGTAGTCCTCCATAAAATTTTGACGTTCTTCAAAGCTGCTATTACCAACAAAAGGGTTATATAAAATAGGAACACAAAACCAAATTGTACCTGGCTAATGCTAATGACTCCCAGGGAAATTTTGTTTCTTTGTTTGTTATTTTACTTTGAGGTAAAATTCACATAATATAAAATTAGTTATTTTAAAGTGTATGCTCGGTGGGATGCTTTACATTCACAATATGTAACCATCACTTCATCTAGATTCAAAATATTTTCATCACCATGAAAAGTAAGCCCCATAACCACTGAAGAGTCACTCCCATTATTGCCTTTTCCAATCTGCTCTCTGATAGAATAGGTAAAATAGATTTACCTATTCTGAATATGTCCTATAAATGAAATCATACAATATATGATGTTTAGTGTCTGACTTCTTTCATTTAGCAAAATATTTTCCAAATTCATCCATGTTGTCTCAAGTGTCAGTGTTTCATGCCTTTTTATAACCAAATTCAGTTTTATGTATATTCTTCAATTTCTCTATCCACTCATTCATTCTGGTTGTTCCTATCTTTTGATTACTCTGAATAATGTTGCCATGAGTACTCATTAATGTTTTTGTTTGAATATTTGTTTTCAGTTCTTTGTGTATATTCCTAAGAGTGGAATTATGGGTTTTATGGTGAATCTGTTTAACTTTTTGAGGATCAATAAAACTATTTGCCACAGAGACTAGTTGCATAGGAATCCAGCAAAGTATGAGGATTCAAATCCCTCCATTCTTTGCCAATACTTGTTATTTTCACCATTTTGTTTTCATTTATAGCTATTTTTAGTGAGTGTGAAGTGGCATCTTATTTATATTCCCCTGATAATTAGTGAGGTTGAAAAATCATTTTCATATGCTTATTGACCACTTGTATATCTTCTTTGAAAAATGTTCATTCAAATCACTTATGCATTTGTAAAATTTGGTTGCTAGTTATTTTGTTGTTGATTTGTGTGAGTACTTTCTATAGTCTGGATACTAGATCCTTAGCAGATACATAATTTGCAAGTATTACCTCCCATTCTGTAGTTTGTAATTTCACTTTCTTGATAGTAAGTTCTGATACACAAAAGGTTTTGATTTTGATTATATCTAATATATTTTCTTTCCTTTTGTTACTTGTGATTTCAGTACCTTTTGGTTAAACTTATTCCTAGAATTTTGAGTTTTTGCATACTATAGTAAAAACAATTTGTTTTATTTTCATATTGCTTTTGCTTGTTAATTTTTATAACCTACATCTTTGCTAAATTTATTTATTAGATTTGATTCTTTTCCCCCCCTTCACCAAGAGAAAATACAAGGTTAATTTTGCTGGCTGACAACTTTTTCAGACAGAGTTGTTTTATTTCATGCTAACTGTTTCACTGAGGGTATTTTTGGAGTTTTAACTTTATGTGAAACTCTGACATAATTCTCCATCTTTGGGAGTCCTAGGTTTTGTCTGACAAAATCACATGTTGTCAATGATTATCAAATTTCCAGTTCAGATGATTTTGGAAATCACCTGTGGGTTAGTCAGCACTCTACTTAGGATTCATACTTTGTCTTCATTTGATCTCTCTTGACAATTCAGCTGTGTGAGTGGTGTGTGTACTTGTGTGTGTCTATTCTTCAACATTTTAAATATTTCTCAATAGAACGTTTTTACAGGATGTTTGTTCTAAAATATTTTGTAGAAATTGAAGTTTCTCAAGGATATTTGTGAGAATTGAAAGAAATTAGGTTTTAAATTCACAAATTGCTTTGTACTCAATGAATGTTTTTATGGACTGTATGTTTGCATGGCTTCAAATATTTATATGTTGAAGTTCTAATCCTTGATGTAGTGGTATTTTGGGGTAAGGCCTTTGGGAGGTAATTACATCATGAGGGTAGAGGCCTCATGAATGATATTAGTGCCCCTATAAACAAGGTAACCGAGTGCTTTCTCTGGCATGTGAGGACACAGCAAGAAGACAGCCATCAATGAACCAGGAAACAAGTTCTCATCAGACAGCAAATCTGTCTGCACCTTTGTATTACACTTTCTAGCCTACAGAACTGTGAGAAGTTTGCTATTTAAAGCCATCCAGTCCGTGGTATGTGTGTTATAGCAGCCCAAATTGAGTAAAATAGATTTGATTTCACTGCTATATGTATTATTATTATAGAATATATAAGCTCTGCATAATGATGTGTCAGTGATTATTTTAACTGTGAAATATAATGAGTAACTTGAGTTAATATTGTTGGAACTTCAGTGTAAACTTTAATCTTTCTTTAGATGTTTTTACAAGACATGATGCCTCAAAGCTCACTGCAACATTGTTCCCCTCTCAGCCCCTCCATAAAACATTCCATTGACATGGATGACAACAATGATAAGAACACTGAATTATATTTGGTTCACTCATAGAAATGAACTGAAATGGTTAGCCATTTTTGGTTTACATATTTTACTGTTGGCCCCTAATTAGTGTTAAAGTAAAACCAATGATAAGTAACCTGAAGCTAAGTTCAAATATTTTACTCAACTGGATTCCAATGCATGACAGCATGGGGACTCTTAAAGAAGAGTAGAAGTATTAAGTTCCAAAGAAACTCCCACAGAGTATCTATAATAGACAAACTCAGCCTAACCCAACAGAAGGAAAATCCAGGAGAGCTATCATTTCATCTTGAAAGATAACTAACGTGAGACCTAAAGTAACTTAAACCTTTATTCTGCAAAGTGAAGTTTCCATTAAAGCAAATAGCATGTCAGTTACTTATTGATCCCACCTAATTGTTGATTATCTTGAACAATAACCCCTTTGATTTATACCTTTTTGAAGTTTGAGAATGATTTTTTTCTGTAATTAACATGCTTCTTTCCCCCCCACCCTAAATTATTACATATACAATATATAAACAATGTGCTTGTATATTTTATGTGTAATAATTTTTAAATATGTCAAGATATATTATGTGTAATAATTTTTAAATATGTTAAGATATATTTATCAAAATATAGGCATCAATTATTTTATATCTAATTGATATAAGATCAATTAGATCTTAATGCTGATTAAAAATAAGTTTATTTGATGTCTGATAAAATATTCATATATACATCTGCACCTCTTTTTACAAGTTTTAGGCATGACTTTGTCCTGTGCTACTCTTCTCCCATTAGCAGAAAATGCCATTGTAGGCCTTTGGATTTGAGACGTTTGAGGCTTTCTTTTGCTTTCAAACTTCTTGTTATTACAGTTTTGGTCAGGCTTACTGTACATGAATGCAATAGCTGTATCATTATATTATAAGAAACTAATTGTATTGCTTGTGCTAATGAATTATTCATAGAACAATCATATAAATTCACTCCATGCTGATGCTTTATTTTGCATACTAATTTGAACATGGTACATTTTTCACATTTTGATCTAGAATGATCTCAGATAATGACCTGTCTGTGGATATAGGGGTTTACATTGAGCTTAATATTCCTCTTTTCTCCTAACATTGTTCCATATATTTTACCAAAGTGGTATAGGTAATTCAGAGTCAGAGCCTTGCTAATAACTTCCCTTAAAAACTTCCAATTATTGCTTATTAATAGAAATTCCAAGAAAGTTTCCTCAACATAAGCATTGTGTTATCTAGGACCTACCTTCCAAAAAGTAGATGTTCCTTCTTTTGTCTTTTCTTTCCAACTCACATTTCCAAGATTAATCAATCTCCCTAGTGTTACTCAATCCCTAAACTTTTAATTATTCTAACTTGAACTCTTACTCCCTCATGCCAGAAATCACTTATAGATAATTCTGAAATTTTATGTAAGGAGTAATTACTCTATTGACTAGTGGTAGTATGCCCTAACTGTTCTCCCTGAATTGTTTTTCTTACATCAGATCCTCATATAATTATCAGATTTGTCAATCTGCAATCACTTTCTAGCATTGGCTTCCTCTGTCCCCAAATTTGCTGTGACTTATTACTCACTATCCAAGTTTGAACTTCTCTGCATAGCTTTCAAAGCTTCCACCCTTCTTAATGATCTTATTTTACCTTTTATTCTAGAGACACTACTTATTGCTCTAGAAGCATAGCAAGTTCATACTGCTACCTCCACCTGTATTTGCCTATCTGCAATTCCTAAATTTAAGAGTAGCTATGAAATGCTTGTTATTCTCTCAGGGCTAAGGACAAATGCAGTCAAGGATGTGAAGCATTCTGGATTACCACTATCTTAAATTATCTCACTTGATTCCCATAACACAAATTCTTCAGCATTTTATGATACACTATTTTTTACTTGCTCTTTAATTTTGCTTTTTACTCTTCTTCACTCGCCTTTAATGTGCTTTAATTTTACCTTCCTAACAAGATTATAACTTTTGTGCAAGTGTGAACCATACCATATATTAATTATATTTCTCCCTTTGAGGAGATAAATTCTTGCTATCTAGTAGAATTTAACCCATCATAAGTGCTAATTATCATTTATTTTTTGACTCATTATTAATATCATGTCAGGTATTGGCATGCACATAATACCATTAAATAGGATCCAAATGACCAAGCTATATTTCAGATTGTGGATGGTATTCTAAGCAAACCTATTTATCATGAAATGGAAAAGTGATTTTTATTTATGAGCATCCAGAGTTGGAAAATTATTTAACCTTTGGAAATATCTAATATTAACCTTTTGAATATGAGTATAATTTGGCTGCACTATACTATGCTTTGATTGCTGGGGTAGTCTTAGTTCATCTGGCTGACTGCACAGGTGTCTTTTTCATTCCTGGATGCTGAGATGTGAAAATAAAATGGAAAGGATAAGCATCCCATTTGTAGGAGAAGGAAAGTTGTAGTCAGATGTATAAAAGGAGCTGCATCTTCTAACAGAATGGGCTAACACTCTGTTATCTGCATCTTCTAACAGAATGGGCTAATATTTTTTTCAATATTTCTACACATTAAACATAGTGTCTTTGCCTAGCTGTTGCACAGAATTGAAAGGTTTTTTTTTTTAATTTTAATCCTTGATTTCAATGCCTTAAACTAATTAAAGTATTATTTTAAAACAGTAAAGTTTCCTTGATAATATGCAAGTGCTAGACTGCAAATTCAATCACAGAAAATTAGAAACCACATTTATCTTAATTCTAGAATGATCTGCAGAGCCTAGCACAGGATCTGGCACCTGTAGATGCTCAGTAAGTTTTTCTTGGAGACATCAATGAATAAATGTATAGTGATATAAATTTAAGTGTGATCAAGTATTTTGGAATCCACTTACCAGTGTGCAGAGGAATTCTCAATAATCTTAATGTTCAACATCAATTTTCCTGAATTATTTTCCTGTATATCTATAGAAAGTCAAGTGTTTTCTAATTTTACACCTCAAACATTTCTTATACTTGCAAGGATACTTGTTAGTATTTGCTGCACACGTCCATGACTAGAGAGTTAGGACTTCCCTGTTTTTGATCCTTGGGTTCATGGAAGAAATGCTTTAAAGTTAAAATACTGGCTTCCAGGAAAATCTTCCATGCAACATCACAGTGGAATTGGGTTTGTTGAAGGAAGAGGGATGTTGAGTTGTCAAAAAGATGCCCATTCTGTTAGGCTTAGCTAGCATCCCCGTAGCAATTTTGCTTGATCTCCAAGGGTTAGTGTACTCAGGATTGCAGCACCCTCATTCACCCCCATAGAGCTAGAGAGCCAGATACCAATGTCCACTTCCTAATATCAAAATTATTGCTAGACCCAGACTCTGTTCCCATCACCATCCTTACCATCAGTACCATCTGGGCAATCATGCACTCCCAGTGTCACTGAAATTGGAACTGACACGTCTGAAAATGCAACATACTTCTCTCTCTAAAAATTGGCCATGCTTATGATGTGATTCAAAGACTCCCTTGCATCCATGCAAAGTGAGAGTTAAAGGGTTTCTTCTCTGCTGTACTGATTCAGAGGTCCTAGAATAAGGCTACTAAGTTCCAAAGAATAGTTTTGATAGATCATTTAATTAACATATAAATTAAGAATGTTTGGTCCATTTCCCATAGTCAGTTGGCAAATTACACCCACATTCCTAATCCCTCCCACCCAGGCACTATTGTTGGCTCTAGAGCACTGGGTTAGTCTATACCTTTCTTCCTTTTCCTTTGGTTTCTCTCTCCCACCTACAACCCATCAAAAACTGCTAACTCTCCTGGTAGATGGATTCAAGTCTTTCTTTCCTTTTCCTGGTTCCTATGAAAAGTGATCACAAATATTACTGAAATGATGCCTAACATAAAATGCCAGAGTTTCACTAATTTAAAAAGAAAATATGAGATAAAATGTGCAAGATACTGACTGCATCATGTACAGGTTTACAGTGGACAGGAGGGTTAAGAGTGCAGGTGAGGGCAGGGGCTAATGGAGCGAAGGATAAATAAGGAAGGGAAAATACCAATCTCTGGCTCAGTGCTAGCAATCGCTTTAAAGAAAATAACAGATTAATTCCTCAACTGTGGCTTTGGTTTTAGAATCATTAGAAAAGCCAGTTTATATTTTAGGTATTTTCCTATGTCATTTTAAAACTAAACACTTATTGGAAAATTCCAAAATGTTCCGTTCAAATCTGTATGACTTAGATTATGACTTTGAAGTGGAAAGAATTTTCTCTTTTTAAATTTTAATAATTGCATGCAAGTGTACACACATACACACAGGCTTCAATCGCAATTTAATTGTAGAATGGGACTCTATGTGAAGGAGTTTCTTTTATTTTAAAGGAGTTTCCTTTATTATTCATTTAATTTATTTCAATTCAAATATGTCATATTTAAACTGCCTGGAAAATAACTACGTAAGAAATCAAGTGAACTCACCCCATCTGAAACTTTCTAACCAGTCCAGTAGGCAAGAAGGAAAGAAGAGAGAAAAGGGTATAATTTTGACTGGGTTCCTGGTAACAAGTGACAAATATAAGACACCCAGAGTTAATATTTGAATTTCAGTTAAATAATGGACACACACATATTTACATTTTTAGTATATGTATGTTCCAATTATTGTGTGGTACATACTTAGACTGAAAATTCACTCATTGTTTATTAAACTCTAAATTGTGTCCCCCATTTAATCTGGCAACCTTAGATGAAGGCAAATATAATTAGCATTGGATTCCAATTGTCACATCTCTTATGCAGAGTCAGCCTCCTCCTGGGTTGAAGTAGAGGCTTAAAATTGAGGCTGCTTTTACACACTGCTTAATAATGGCAAGCTATTGATAGCCAGGCATTGCCAAATTCTCGTTAGTTTCTAAAAGTCAGGAACTACATTTAGAAAAAAAGCAGCTTGCTTATGGAGAGGTCATCTGTCCAATAACCTCAAGTACCAGGAACACAGCTGAAGCCCAGGAAGCAAGAAAAAAAAGAAGGCCTCTGAGGATTCAAAATAGAAACCATGTGCAAAAGCTCATGCTCTTTTCTCTGAGAAGAGGCCCTCAGACCAGCTCTCAGTGTAATTTACTCTTCTTTTAGACACCATCTGAGCAACTTCGGTTATCTGATTTCCCAACAGATAAAGATGAAAAGCAGGAAATCATGAGGCGGGAAGAATAGCTTGGTAAACCAGGGGTCAGCTACAAAGAAGACAACCTGGTTAAAAAAAAAAAAAAAAAAAAATATATATATATATATATATATAGGGCCTCCCTGGTGGCACAGTGGGTTAAGCAGCGCACTATGAAGCAAACTGCAGCCACTGCAGCATGAGTTCAATCCCTACCACTGGCCAGGGAAGGGACCCACATGGCACAGCAGACCTCTCCTGCCTTGCCCGCTGCTGCCTTCAGCAGTGTAATTTCAATCAGTCTGCCTGTTCTGCTCCCCGCTCTGTCTGTTGAATCCTCTCACCCCCTACACCTCTGGTCTGTACCCCAGCTCTTGGATGCATAAATAAATAAATCTTTACCAAAAAAATCCATACCACTATGTAAAACATGTTCACAAATATTTGGAATAAAATATACCAAAATAACATTAGTGGTTATTACCCAGTCATGAGTTTACAAGTGGTCTTTTCTTCTTTACTTTAAATTTTTATAAACTCTTTATATGCATGTTTATAATCAAGAAAATCAATGACATTTTCTTTAAAGTTAAATTTGAAAAATATTTGTTTATGCTCCCAAAAAAGCCCTATAGTTGTATCTAAGAGCAGCATTTACTAAACAATAATTACAAGCCAAATGTTTACTTGTCACACTCTCCAATTAGATTGTAAGCTTTCTGAAGTCAGGTTGGTGTCTTTACAGTCCTGTAACTCTAGTAACTAGCATAACACCCAGCACAGTAAATATTCAGTAAATGTTTGTGTCTGTTTCATAAAGCACATGGGAATATAATTCATTTTGGCAAGGTTGACATATTTTAAAGTTGGCTTAAAAGAATACATACCAATAATTTTGAACATTCTGTTACATAATTAACTCTTCACTTATTCTTAAGACTGGTTATATTCGTAAATTAAGGATAATGAGTAAGGGAGATGGAACAAACCTTCTCTGAGTTACACTATAAAGCACACACCCTCTGTGGTCTCTTCCCCTCAAAGTCACACACATGTTCTAGAAGAAATGATGGCCCCTCTATACGTGGTGGCTATTGAGCACCATGTATCTTTGCATGTCAATAAAAATGTGACAAAGGACAAAGATCAGCTTACTTTGTAACCTATTTCTTTAAAGACCTATCAATACAACCCAGGATCAAAGAAGATCTGAAAACTCTACATTATTCTAATGAGCATTGTAAAGGGAATCTAGTCAATTCTCTCTCTTCCAAGTGAGTTGGATTGTGTTAAAACTATGGCTATTTAACCAGAAAGCGGTATGAGTTACTGCACAGTGGTTTACATGGCAGAGATAGCTCATAAGTATCATATGATTCAGCAGATACTATTTTTGTTTTGCAAATGAGTTGGGAGTATATTTTAGTAACTTGGAAGGGATTCTCAAAGTGGGCAATTTTGTTGTTTTCCCGCTATCACATTTTTGGGAAAGCAGCTTTCCCAGCTTGCCCACAAATGTGCCCAGGTCTTGCCAGCAGAATCTTTTAACCCTAAGATGCAGCTACTCAAAAGAAAAACCATGCACATTAGGACATGTTTCATAGTCAACTGAAGTGCCAGTGCAAGTGGGCAATAGGGATAGACTAGGTGAGTCAATCAGGGCTAACTTTCTACATTTGACATTATATTTAACAGCATTTTCACATTTTAAAAGTTAAATTCTGTGGTAAAGTCGCCTGATTTGTCTTGTAGCATCTTTCTTTTTCCATTCCCTTAGGTGATATTGAAAAAAACAGAAAAAGAAGTCCAAAATTCTCATGAGAAGAAAAAGGGGAAGGTGATAAATAAGTTATTCATCCCTGAATAATTTAATGATGAAAATGGGCTTTTCAGCTAATAAAAGGAAAACACCCCATAGGCAGTGAACCTAATATTGTTCAACCATAAGAGCTGGTAAAACTGTAAGCATAAATGACTTTAGGAAATGTTTGGAATACTTCTTTGATATTTTATATACATAGACCAATGTGTTTTTAAAAGGTGGAAATTATGAAATATATTTGTAAACATTTAAGCAAGTTAGTTGAAGACTCCCTAAGATACCCCCTTTTTTAATGTTTTTCTATCCCACATGAAATTTTTTTGTTATGAAATCTGTAAACTCTCCTCTCCTGACCAAATCACCTCGAAACTATGAAGACAGGTGCGCCAATGCCCAGAAGGCAGTTAATGTTACACAGGACACATCATAGCGCCCAAGACTTTGACCAATTGTAAATCCTTTGCTAATCACCTCTGAGCAGAGAATAATTTTTCTCGCCAAAGGGGATTTAAAGCCTCCTTCCATACCATAACTCTCAAGATGAGAATGTGGATCATACAACCCCCAAAGGAAACATGAACAATAGAACTCTCAAGAAAATAGTGAAGAAAAACAAATCTTCCATAAAAAGCAAGTAAAAGGGAAGGTAGAGGGGTCAAAACAGGGGAAAGGAGAGTACCAGGAGCTGAGCTGATGGATCATGGAGCTTTTGTGGTAGAACTACAGGAATGACACTTGAGGGGAGAAATCAAATACTATCCAAAAAGTAACAAAGATGTAAGAAAATAAATAAATTATGTTTTTTAAAATCAAGTAAAGTACAAATATTTATAGTGTATTTGAAATAAAGGCATATGATGAGTAACAGATTAGTAAGATCTTCAAAGAAAGAAACAGAGGCTGAATTTACAAGGCAAAGTATAAAAGAAAATAAACACCATTCTTTCCATCACATTGGTTCAAGATGATATCCACAGAGATATGGCTTATTCTTGTCTAGTTCTCGTGTTTACCCTGAAGTCAGTCACTCTCAGCGAGATCCTTTGTCCTACCTCATAAACAACTGAGCTGAAGAACACACCTGTGAGGGTTGCATGGATACGTCTAGAACTAAATTCAATGAATATTTACAGAATGAATGATCCTAGGTTTAGTAGACTCTCAGTGCTAGATCCATGTTTCAAGCATTCTGAGTGGAAGATGACAGGTCAAAAGAAACCCTTGAAGAATTCTCTTATAAATAGGGCTTATTCTTGTCTGGCATGAGGCATCCTATACTGTTGTTCACATTCAGATAAAATGAAGGCTATGCGGGTGAATGCACTGACAAATTTCACCTCTCTGGTCTTGACCTTTTAATTGTATTTTGATTCTCGTATTGGCTTTTGGATACGTATCTACATAGACTTCATCCCTCATGGTCAGTTCAGTCTAGCCAAACATAATACCAAGTAGAAGGCACCCAAATAGACTGATTTGGGTCAGAAGTTCTTTTCACCTATTCTATCAGCATAGTTAAAGAGCTCAGATAGACCCACCCTGATCCTTTCAATCTCCCAAACCTCTTGCTCCAATGAAGAGTGTTTTTTAAGAGTTCTTTGATCAGGGAAAATTAGCAGATGTGTTTCTTTCCAAGGGCTGTCATAACAGATCACAGAAGATGATAGGAGAAAATCAAGTTTGCCTCTTCCAATTTCTGCAGATCCCAGGCATTCCTTGGCTGGTGGTTACATAACTCCAATTTCTGTCTGCCTTTATGGAGATGTCTACCAGTGCTTCCCCCTTTTCTGTGTTAACAAGATATTTGTCATTAAATTTAGAACCAATTTAAAGCTATCTCATCTTGTGATTCTTCCTCTAGATATGGTGCCATTCTTAAGATGCAGTTGGAAATACTTTGGGGGGGGGGCGGTGTCATGTTCAATTTCCTATAACAGGTGATTTAAAATGATTGTGTTTGTTCTTACTGTACCCCACATAAATATTGAAAGTTGAAAAGGTAAATAGTGATATTACATTTGGTAGTCTAAAAACTTATTTTAAAAATTATCTGCTTACTTTGTTTTGCAACTATATGTCCAAGTAATCTTTTTAAGTTACTATTATCTTTAGTTCATCTGCATCAATGTTTCTCAGCCTGGGCACTGTAGATATTGTGAGCTCTCTCTCATGAAGGACTATCACCTACACTGTGGGATGTTCACATGCCCCTCTGACATCTATCCTTCCATTCCAGTAGCATCCCCAGCATTTGTGAGAATAAAAAATGTGTCCAGAAATTGTTCAGTGTTACAGGATCAAGTAGTTGTTTTGGTTGAGAACTGATCTGCATCAAATATCACTAGGTTAGACTATTAGACATTACACTGAAATTCTAAAATTCATCTAAGTGATACTTTTGTATTTTTTACTAATACTGGTTCCCTGAAAATATTATTAAAATGTTATTTTATTTCAGCCTGGATAATGAATAAACGGAACTTTTAGTTAGCGTGGACACAGTTTTAAATAGCCTGAACTACAGGACCATATTCAAAGACAAGGAAAGTATCTAGTTCAGAATATATTTTCCAATTTACTTTTATTCAGGAATCGATAAAAATCTGCACATCTCAACCAGAAAGGAGACATAAATTGAATTCCTTTGTAACAGAGTTTGACAGAGAAATATATATATGATATTGTAAATGAAGTTAACTTGCAAAAAGATCTTCATTTTATACTGGAGTATAAACACCAGTGAATAGTCTGCACTGCTGTTCAGTTTAATCTAGAATGTTCAATAAGAGTTTTATTATTATTTCAGAATATCCAAACCACATATGAGTTAAAGTCAAATATTAGTCACAGCTCTACAAGATGTTAATATTATCTGTTTTAATAAAAACATTAGCATGTACATTATCAAAAGCTACTTCTTCCAAGTTGTAATCACCTTAGTGAACTCCACAACTTAGTAAATTATTAAACTATCATATCTCTCTACCCTAGAGATCTAGACCTAGAATAAGTGCCTCTTTAAGTCCCGACAAGAATTTGCTCTTTCTTGGAATTACGTATTTTTTTATTAAGTTTTTTCTACTTGTTCCCAGCATTCAATTCTGCATTTAAAAGTTTTAATTTTATACCATTATGGATATACAAAAAATGCTTAGCTTTCCAAGACAATTCAAAATAGAATACAAAAATATTTTAAGTAATGATCGCATCTATGTAAAAATATTAGCTGTCTCAAGTGACCTTTCTGGGTAGAAAAATATACATTCGGATTTATAAATTTTGGTACAGTTTTTAAAAAAAATCCTTTAAATGATTTTATAGCTCCAAACTGTATGTGACATATTAGCTAAAATTTCTCAAAGCAGAAGCCATATGTTTAAATAAAATTCAACCTAACACTGCTAATGATCAATATAAATAATAGTAGAATTTTTTTTCAAATCTATAAAACTGGTCTAATAATAGTAGCAATCGTTGGTGTAAAGAATAAATGAGTTAATATGGACAAAACATAAAGAATAGGGCCTGGCATACAGTAAATATTCAATAAATGATAATTTTTAGTGCTACTGTTTTACTTTATTTCTAATGCCTCTTTTATTTTATTTGACCAAGCTCCCTGAAGCCTTGAATGTCCTGGAATCAAAGAGATTTTTAAGACTTTATTTTTTCTTAAAGATTTTATTTATTTATGCATACAAGAACTGGGATAGAAGCCAGAGGCATGGGGGGGGGGGTTTGAGAGGATTCACCAGAGACAGAGTGGGGAGCAGAACAGGTAGATGGACTGGAGTACACTGCTGAGGAGATCAGCGTGGGAGGCACGAGGGGTCTGCCGCGCCGTGTGGGTCCCTTCCCTGGCAAGGATTGAACTCATGCTTCTGTACTTGCGGAAGCCCCACAGTATGGGTGCTTAACCCCTTGTGCCACCAGGGAGACCCGAGATTTTTTTAAGTTTTACACTCTGTTAAGAGATAAAGAATTTGAATACCAGAGATTCTCTATAGTCCTTAGTTATTGTCTCTTGATTTGTCTTTATTGGCTCTAAGGATCATATCTCCCCTCTGCATTTTGCAAGTTCTATTTACTTTCATTATGTATTAAATCATAATGACATAGTATGGAAATGAATTTTGTTGGTACAGAATAAAGAGCCTAGAAACTACTGTATGGATAATAGAAAAGGAAGGGGATTATTTTGTGTGCAATTAACCAAGTGTGAAGAGCTACAGAGCCCCCTCATTGCAATAGGGTTCCATTGAATGGCTGATGATACTTATATTCTATAAAATAAAAACTTTTCCTTTGATACTCTTGACCACACAAGATTTTTTTTTAATTCACAGTATTCATTTGAATGCTGTGAATTCATTTACATTTTTTGAAGCTGAGTTTTAATAATTAATCTCTTACTCTTAACATCTTTATCAACTCCAATGCAAGAAAACTCTTTTCATCTTTCAATATTTTAAAATTATAAATGCAATACAAGAGTGCTATTGTAAGGATTACAAATAACATACTGAAATGAACTTGAGTTCAACTCTTCCTAACCCAAGAGACAGTGAGCAAATACACATTATATGAAAACTGTGATTGAAGTATTAGTCAGAACTACTTAGTTAGGCAGTTATTTACCATAGAGAGGTAATAATTTTCAAAATGAATGTAGTAAATAAGGCTATCAGAGTAATCAGATTGAGTCACAAATATTCTTGAGAAAGAAATAAACCTGCTCATTCTGCTTCCTCATCTCTATAAGTCAGTTTAGTGGTGAACTCCTTTGATTCTAAGGAAGACAGTTTATTTATTTTAGCCAATATTTCCAGAAGGTATGTAATTTTTCCTATTGTTAGGGTTTTTTTTTCCAAAGAGCCATCAAAATATAACTTTATTAAGTTTTTTAACTGAAAAATAACATAGGATGTCACAGTGAGAGAAAGTGCTAAAAGTCTTTTCATTATAGACTTATAAAAAAAAATACCTCTCAAAGCAGTGTTTAAGATGGCCTAAACTGGACAGTCTTGAGATGTTTTGGGTATATGACCTGGATGCCATCTGAAGATGGTTATAACAGTAAAGAAGAAAGTGATGGAGAAACTATAATTTTTATTCATATAAAATGATGAAATTAATTTTAGTCCCTTTTTTCATTGTTCTTCTCCCCAAAACTCTAGGAAGGCAGGAGAATAAAATGCTCCTCAGTTCTTTCTCAGTTTTTCATTCTGTCCTTGCTCTTTAAAATCCTCACCCCTCAAAACCTTCTTTCAACCTGAGTTTATCTAATGAAGAAAAAGCAAGGCAGTAAGCATGTATCTGCTTTGGGATTTGTGCCTGGAATACAGTAATCTAAGAGATCTAGAATCCAAAACAATAATAAAGAAACAAAAAACAATAAAAACTCAGCAAAATATTTGAATAAAGAATTCTCTAAGGAAGTGATTCAAAAGGTGAGTACACAGAAAGATGGTCAACGCCATTAATTATTAGGTAAATATCAATTGAAAATTTACATACAATACTTGCACACACATCCTAGAGTAAATAAAGACTTTCAAGCTGACAATACAAAATGCTGGTGAGAATATAGAATATCTGGAACTCATATTTTGCTAGTTTCAACACAGAATAACCACCTTGAAACATAGTTTTGAAAAATAAGCATGCACTTACCATATGATCAGGCAATGTTTCTCTAAGCATTTATCTAGGAGTAATGAAAACACATGTCCACACAAAGACCTGTATATGAATGATCATAACTATTTTATTCATCATCACACCAAACTGGAAACAACCCAAATGTCCATTAGCTGGTGAACTGATAAACAAATTGTGATATTTCCCCACAATGAAAGACTACCCAGCAGCAAAAGGAGCTATTGATGCAACAACATGAAGACTCAAAAGCATTATGCTAATAAAAGAAACAACATAAAGACTCGAAAGCATTATACTAATAAAAGATGCCAAACACAAAAGGCTTAGATATTGAGTGATTACATTTATACAAATAACCTAAAAGAGCAAAATTAAAGGGACATATATCAGAGCATGATAACAAGGGGCTAGGAGTGGGAAGAATGAATGATTACAAAAAGGTGCAAGGAGAATTTTTTGGAATGATAGAAATATTCAGTCTTATATGTCTTAGGGGAGTAGTGGTTATAAACTATGCATTCATCAAGATTTATAAAACCACATATTTTAAAAGGATGAATTTTACCATGTTAAATTATACCTCAATAAATTCACATTAAAAAATGATGCAATGTATTTGAGATCACCCTCATCAATGGGGTAGTTTACCTAGGCAGAACAAAATCTTGATCAGGGCAATATATGTAGGCTATCATCATTTCCTTTGACTTTTGATAATTCTCTAATATTAGTTTCAATCATTAGAAAACTTGTAGAATTTTTGCAATTTATAAGAAATAACAAGTTTCCTAAAGTTGCTGCAATAATCAGTATAAACTACCTTTCAACTCTGGGAACAGACTCCAGTGGTTTCATAGAGTAATCATTTATTTCTTGCTCATATAAATTTTGTTGTAATTTCTTTTTTTTTTCCAATAAGGATATTTCAAATCCTTTTAATTTCTTAAAGAAAAAAATTAACCATTTTTGGATCAGGAATCCTTTTTATTTGTTCTTAATCATATAACAATCAAAATCTATTATTTATTGAACACTTAGTGTAGGTAGGAATTTAGTCAGACACTCTACTTGCATTAACTATTTGATAATCAAGGCAGTGCATATGAGTCTTATTTTCCCTATTTTGAAGAGGACAGGTATCCTGTTAGACACAGGCTTATGCCAAAAATGATGTTTTTTTTTTTTACTAAGCAAATAATTTAATCATAAATTCCAGATTATATACTATTTTTTAAAAGTCACTTTACATTGAAATAGATATTGGGAAAGATGATATAGATAAATTTCCAAACACTGCTTTGTATTCTAACACCTTCATTGTATGTTTTTTTCTTTTTTTTTATTAAAATATTTTAAAATTTACATATACTTGCCATTAATTGTAATCCCCATGTATTCCCCATCACCATCTCACCAGTGCA
>JAGFMF010011629.1:4692345-4751567 GCA_019455555.1 Galemys pyrenaicus
GGCTGTCTTTATTCCATTGTATATTCTTTGCTCCTTTGTCAAAGATTAGTTGTTCATGAGTTTGTGGGTTTGTTTCTGGGCTTTCTATTCTATTCCATTAGTCTATGTGTCTGTTTTTGTTCCAGTACCATGCCGTTTTTATGATTTCTGATGACTGTGTAGAGCAACTGGTGTCTATACAATACTTGGGTGGTCTCAGATGAGCTGTCTCCACCATACTGTAGCTACATTATCTGTAGCACACAGTCTCTCGGTCCATGCTCTAGGAGAAGTGAGTGTTCACAGCAGCAAGTAAATGGTCTGGTCTGAAAGTGATGATGCCTATCATTTTATCTCACAATATTTTTCCAGGAACAGATCACATGGTCCAGACAATTTGCAATGGCTGAGAAGTACAATTTCCACTTTTGTGCCAAGAAAAAGGGGATAACCAGATAAGGGTAAGTACTGCAAGCTTCTAAAACAGTTCTTTTTTATTTTATTTCACTATGTATTTTGTGCTGCTTCTTTTTCAAATAAATATTCATATATTCTCATTCTTGGCAACGAAGTAGTAATATATTGCCAGGCAGTATAGTAGCATATTCTTGCCCCAAATTTCATCATTTTATTCTCAACACTGTTGTACTAGGGTAAAGGAAACCTAGCAAGGGATTAATGTTTTCCCCTGGGATTTCCTGTTGAGTTTTGGTATCTAAGAACCGATAGGGATTAACTTTGCATGCTCTGCTTAGTCCTCTTGCATTTGTGAATTTAGGGACAATAATTCCATCTTTTAATGACAGAGGGAATTTACTCGATGTGTTAGCTAGGCTGGTAGAATGTACTCACAGGTTCAGATGGCAATCTGAACTTCTGAACTTGTGGGGGCCAAGTGTAAATAGAGATCTCAAAAGACACAAAATGAAAGAAAGGAGTGGAAAAAAACTTTTCCAAACCTCATAAGAGATGTTTTTAGGTCACCATGGAATAGGTCTGAGAATCTATACACTATAGGGAGAGGAGTTAAGGTCAGATCATAGGTGAAATGGAAGTTTCTATGGTGGTTAGGAAAAAAGCTGCTCAAAAAGGGTGGGGGGAGTAAATCAATAAGGTAGGACAGACGTGGAACAAACAGACATTGATCTCAATCTTAAAATGGTTCTTTTGGAGAGCAATTATAGTCCAAGGATCCTTGAATCTGTCCCAATTCATCCTTTTCCCATGAAAGAGAAACAAGTCACTGTTTGTCTTTTGAATATATAATAAAGAGTAAGTGCAATAGGAACTATAATAATAATTCTAGTTGAGACAGGAACAATAACAAAATGTGTATGCACATGAGTGTATATTAGTGCATGTGTATTATCTGAGCACTTATAACACATATAAAGGAAGAAATTAAATAGGTAAGTAGAAAAACAAACTCTGCTAAAACATGTGATGATAGCAATAATTTATGGAAGAAATTATAAGTGAAGATCATCCACCTCCTTCTGCATGGCAATGGCAGCTAGCATAAAAGGAGCACACTTCTTTGTCTCATCAGAGCCAGACAAGGTCTCAGCACCTTTTTCATCCTAGTACAACAAGTAGTCACTATACAAATCAATCAAATAATCATCAGTCTTGCATTCAACTTGTAACATTTTTCATGAAAGAGCAGTGAAGGGTTTCTGACAAGAAGCTAGTGAAGAGTTCTCCAGAGACATTTTTTCCCTTCCACTAAAAGCCTGGTAAGATTGTCCAGTGCCTTCTTCCTTCCTTTTCTTCCTTTCTTATCTTCACTTGAGCAAACATCTATCAAGCACTTACCACCTGCCGCATTTCATGCCAGGTGCTAGAGATACGGTGACGACCAGGTCACAGTAAGGAATGTTCATCAGTCATAATCACTACTTCCTGAAAGGTTTGCTTTACCTTGCCAAAAGTTTATGGCCGGAATTTCATCCCTCCATACTAGTAACCTATGCCACCTCCGTTACCACCATACAGTCAAAATTCTACCCTCTTTTTATCTGGGTTGTTATAGAAAACACCTTACTAATCATTCTCTCTAATTCTTCCCAATTCACCTCCAAGCTGGAGAGAGAGCGCAATGTCATACCAGATCACATGGGCTCCCTGCTTAAAACTCTCGACTGGATTCTTTCTGCTTTTAAGACAAAGACTACATGTCTACAATGACTGTCAAGACTCTGTACAGTTTGTTCCATATCTGCTTATCTGGCTTTATCTACTGTTCTCTCCTCTCACGCTCTCTGAACCAATCACAATGAGCTTCCCACTTAGCCCATCCCTTCGTGTGCTTTGTAACTTTGAGCATGTTGCTTTGTAGCCTGGCAAAGTATCTCACATCTCCTGCAAATTAACTCTTGCTCACTGCTCAGATTTCAGGTCAGAAGTCATTTCTTAGAGACCTTTCTGACCAGCTGCTCCAGCTAAACAAGACCTAACTAATCTCATGCTACCGTATACCTTTCCTTCTCTCATCACATTCAGTGTTTATACATGTCATCTTTTTTATTATTTGATTAATGTCTGCCTGCTCATTAGACTGTAAGTTCGATGACTACATGTGTGCAAGGAAAAGGGTTGCTGTGATTGTGTGCGTATATGGTGTGTGATGTATTTAGCATGCAGTAGATGCCCAACAAATAGTTGACACATGAATCATTGAGTCAACAGCAGATTGACTAGTTGCATAAATGAACAACCTAGCTTAATGTCCAGGCAAGAATAGAAATCGGTGGACAGACAATTAGAATACAGTGTATTAAGCTCTGGGAGAACCCAAGTTCAGTGGGGGTGGGTAAACATAAGAAGGGTGCCTTGTTCCTCTTATGAGGGGCTCAGTAGTTGAGATGAGAGGAGCTATATAAACAAGTTACAATAGCACCGTTTACAACAATGGAGCTGTTTCACATTTCCAGCTCTTGCAGGTCTGTGTCTACTAGTGAATACCAGCGGAAACAGAAGTTTGGAAATCCAACTGAAAAAGGCTACATTTTAAATCTTAACTTGAAATGGTTACAGAGAGACTAAGAATTACTCCAATCAGCACATCTGTCTTTATTCAGGGAAGTAACTGCAGTGAGGCAAACTAACATAAAAAGGGAGCACAGAGCAAGTCAGCCAGTGATGGCAACCAAAAGAGACAGAAAAAAAAATCAGTGTCAAAAATGGGGTACTGTTAGAAAAGATTGCTAGGAAACCCAAAGATCTCATTTTAGCTCAAAGTAAAGGACAGGCCTCCCCCACATTGTTCAGAACAGGCCTCTGAAGATGTGTCTCTGGGTGTGTGTGTTAGTTCTGGCTAAAATCAGTCAAGGCCCTGGGGGTTCAAGAGAAACTCACCATTACTTTAACTACCTACATTAATAATGAATGAGGCATTATCCAGATTTAACTTTTCTCCAAAAATAACATTTTTGTTGGAGGAATCTATCTATAAAGGCATATATCTAGCCACAGACCATCTGCTTTTAGCCATATGAAAGACCCTCCTCTCTCCTTGAAGCCCCAGGTTCCTACGTCACCCCTTAACCCATATATATAAACCAGTGTTTTATTGCATTTGCTGTAGAATGTATATCCATGTAGACTTTCTTGGCATATGTAATGAAATTTGGTCTCTCGTCCTGCCAAATCTGTCTGATGTTGCTTTGAATACTTGACTAGCCCAAGAAAAACCTAAAAGGATAGAGAATTTCCCATAAACCCAACACAGCTGAGCACTATTATTCCAGGTATTTCATAATGTATGCATAAATACTCTTTAAACACACAAGATAATAAATTAAATATAGTTTATGCTATATTATGTGCTCAGTCATTTTCAAGTAATCTTTGTTGCCTCTATAATGCCTCATTAAAAAAAACAAACTCAGTTACTATTAAACATATATTGGAATACACGTAAAACCAAGCCTTATAAATAGTGGAACCTATGACATGCTAGATGACATGTTAGATGATGGTGCTTAAACAAGACCTGTTCCCGATGGAAAGCAAGTCACATATTATTCACAAGTAAATATATACTCAAATATCTCTGTTATGGATCTGCTATGTATCTTCCAGGTCTGGGAAAAGCGGGGCGGGGGGGCTCATGAGAATTTTTTTTATGGGATCCAGTAGCACTAGAGTCGAATATAAAATCTAAAGCACAAGACCCATTTTCCCTTACTGTGATCACCCAGACTTTGCTGCAGGATAGCAAATGACTGTGGGGTCCAGTGGGAAAAGCCAACATCTGTCACTATTCTGAAAAAAATGGAAGTCAGAAAAAGCATTCAGCAATGTCATATTGCCATGGGCATGTTAGAGGCTGCCCCAGAAACCTCTTCTTCCTCTTCATCCTCAGCAAAGGAAATTAAATATCATTGGTGAGCCTAAACCCTCTCTGATTTCATCATTGTCTTCTTATTTCTAAAGATGTTTTGGTTCCTATCTTAAAGTACTAGAAAATATCTAGCTATATTTAGAAAAAGTGTTTCTTTCACAAAGAATGTTTCCAACTCTGTACAATAGTATATTACTCACTTTTTCTGAATTAATATTTGTAGAACAATTCGATGTTTTAAGATACATCTGACTTTCTATCAAGTTTAGGCTCAGTGAAATTACCTTAGCATGAAAGACATTCTCATCTGGTTAAAAACATGAGAATAGTGATGAATATAATGTGTTACCTTAAAATGTGGTGTGTAGTGGGAGACTGTCATTGAGATGTTCAGAAGATTAATAGAAATAAATTTGTATACGAAATGACTGGCTCTAATCCATCTAACTGTAGGTCCTTAAATAAATCACTTAACTGCTCTGTGCAATAGGTATCTTACTTGTAAAATACTGGAGTCCAAACTACCTTAAAAGGTTGACATATTTAAAATAACGTGAACATTTAGATAATCACAATCTATTATGTGTCTAGGCTATTGGGAGTTAATCAGCACAGATCTCCATTTAAAAAGTGTAATTTAGAGAAATACTGACAGTAGAAAAAAGCTACAACTAGGAGAGAAGAGCAGCTCCAAAAGTTTCCAAGCTATTTCACTGGCCCCTGGGAACTTTTGTAGCAGAATTGGTTCTCTAGTTACCAGGAGGCCAACTCTTTCCATGAATACTTATGTTTATAATGTTTATTCTATGACCAAATCAAGATGTATAAACACCTGTGGTTACTTTTTGTTTAATTAATTTTTGGAATGTAATGTAAGTTTAGTGATTGAGATATAGCAGTTATTGAGGTGTTTCTATTGTACCCAGGAAGAAAAACAGGTAATTAGAGCTTTTAAGAGCAATCTTCCTGTACTTTTGGACATTCTTTTTCCATTAAGGACCTTTGTAAATGCAAATTTCTAAATATATGAACAGGGTAACAGATGTGTAAAAACAGAAAGCAAACAAAACCAGTAAGTTATGTCTTCTCTGTGTCTGTGTCCTGTATCTTAATCTGCACTCCTCAAGAAGTTTGCAGGGAATAGTTTGACTACCTTTACTTTAGAAACGTAAGTTTTACAATAAAATATTTTAAAATTCATAAAAAGAGAAAGACTATAATGTGAACATTTAGAAACTTTAACGTACTGATCATGTTAGAGTTTAATATTATCATCATCAAAAATTACCAAAATAAGATTATCGTTACGTACATCTTTAGACTTTATGCATTTTTCTCTTGGTTTGGAGCTTCATTTTCTACTAAAATGAGTTGTGTAGCCCTCAGGAATGGAATGATAGTTTCCTGGCATGTTGTTTTTGTTTTATTTTATGTTGAAGTAAAATTCTGAAACTTCTTCATACATGTGTGAGTGACAGAGTGTCCCCGGGTAACCACAACGAGTACTAGCTGGTGTTGTGCTTGTACCACGTAGTCTCAGTACTGCCCTGCAGGAAATATTTCCCTCTGTTGTTAGTTCCCAGCACTGATACCCGCCCTAGGCATCTTGCTGACCATCACCTCATCAGGGATGAGCCCTGGTCTTTGCACAGGTACTCCAACGCCCTCTGCTGGACACACCACAGCAGGTAGCCGCAGAACCGTTCTCAAGTATGGGTTTCCTGAACTACTCTCCTCCCACCAGACTCAGTGGTCACTTAGAGTACTCATTAGTGGTGGTGAAATTGGTGATTACGAAGACTTGGCTATGTCATAAAGACATTTGAAGACACACAATAAACAAGCATCTGACTTTTTAATTTGGAAGTAAGGTTCAACAATACCCATACAAACTGACTCACATTCACGTCTTGGAACACCCATTACTTTCAGTGGAGTCAGCACATTTTGCTGGGGTGTCCTCAAGCGAGAAAACTATTTTGCTTCATATGAATTAAAATAGATGACTCCTAAGAGTTTGGATGATCTTCCAGTAAAATGTAATTTCTTCTGTTAGACTATTACTAGTATGCTATATTCTCATTATTCTGTTATTACAACCTACTATGTGCCCAGAATTCTTTTAAATGCTAACTATATAGCAACCAATAAAATGTCTTTATGAACTGATATACAATTTACCTTCTATTTCTGACCTGCTAACATAGAAGTTCTAATAAAAATACAGCTAACATAGAACAACTACCCTGGTTTGTTAACTTGGAAGAGTTTCCTAGGATACAGGACATTCAGTGCATAAGCAAGTCTCAGGCAAGGTGGTATGTGTGGGCCATTCTATAAAGACAACAATTTCTACTAAAGAGGATTATAACTTTCAGCAGCATTTATTGGAAAATAATTTTTCAATAGTATTAGATAAATCCCTAATGCTGTTGTTCTAAGCAGTGTCTTCTTATTACAAACTTGTTGTAATTTATATGAATACTATTTATGAATCAATCTATTGAATTGCCATTGACAAAACATTTTCTCATATACAGAAGATGCTGAACAAACCTAAAATCATAAATACACATTTGTACTGTGAAAGCCAAGGGGTAAAAAAAAAAAAAAAAAGAAAACACTTGAAAAGCCAAGTTCAACCTTGTCAGATGCAAAAATATCTTAAGTTATTTAGAACTTTAGAACAACAACAACAAAAAATTAAAGCCCAAACAGGATATTTATTAATGAAACATGAGAAGTATAAATATTATATCAGTCATGATTTTTCAAAATCATAAATACTTAAAATTGAAAGGATTTCAAATGTTTCCAGCTTTTTCTATCTAAACAAAAAGCACTGAATTTGATATTGTTAATCTTGTGGAATGTTATTTAAAATTTTTAGTATGTATTTCTCATTGATAAAATTTACCTATCGTTTATTTAAATAAGATTTTCTTAATTCTTGTCATTTTGCCTTAAGATAAAAAAAAACTTTATATATCCATGGAGAATGGATTGAAAATAAGGATTTATGTTAATTGCTCTTTCACAGCTGCTAAAATGGGGAGGACCTTGAATAGTTTAACTGCTAGTTCTCTTTCCCATAAATAAGTTCTCCTAGTCAAAGTGTCCACCTCATTGAAGGGTCAAGGCACAGTTCCTGCTCATGCCTGAGTAACAGGTTCCAGTTCCCTGCCAAACTAAAGATTATTCAAGAAAGCCAAATATAACCTCCTGTGGGAACCAGGACACCTTACCCTCTTGATACCAGTCTGCCTCCCACATCTCCTGCTGTTCAGTGGCTCCCAAGTACAACCCCAGGTGACCCTCTGTGACATGTGACATCCACTTCCCTCAGAGTATCATTATATGTGACTAACAAACTACTCTGTGTCTCATCTGACAGTGTCAGTTTGGTCATCTCCACTCTAGATATGAATCTCTCACTAACCAGTGGAGAAGAGAGGAAGCAATTCTATACCCATTTTTAAACAACACTACACAGTTCTCAGTTGTCTCTTTTCCAGTGATTCCCACCTCATCCCACAAAGCTGCAACTTGAGTGAAGTTAGCAAATCATTCCAGTATAACAACATTCAAATAGGAATGATTTTTGATTGGATGCAAATAAAGGATTTCATAATCACAGTTGGAAGGTTAATAGAATCTAAGTTTTTTAAAAATTTAGTTGCTTTATGAGAACTAAAAGGAGTGATGACTGGGTGGAAATTAATAAGAAATTACTGTAGCCAAAGAAGAGTTGGGAAAACATATGCAATTGTTTAGCAGTGATGCTATGAAACAGAATAACCAGTTCTGAATTTCCCATGATAAATTAGGAAATGCTATGTAAATTCACAAATCCACAGATACTATCCTTTTCATTAAATCATTTACTACTTCTTTCAAAACTAATCTTATGTGCCAGAAATTATTACAAAATTGACCAACTGAATTTTATACCCTTACTTTATTCCTGCTCTTTCTGAAATAAAGAAATGAATATGAAATTCACTGGATATGGAGGGACATTAAGGAATATTCATAGAATGTCAGCATTGGAGGGACCAAAATACTCTCTAGTTCCGCCATCTACCTCTCATCAAATTAATGGATGTAAAAATGAGGTTCAGTGAATTGTGTGTAGCGAGTGCCAGATGTCAGCATCTGGCTTACTAATTCAGTCCAGTTCTCTTTTACCCCCTACCCCCCACAACTAATTGAAAATTGACTCAATAGCTTGGCCATATTCCTAATGTGGTAGCTTAGCATATTCATTGGATTACAACATAATGCATTAAGAAAGCAGTCTCCTTGTTTCCCTGGATCATACAACATTTCCCGGAGAATTTGAAGAACCACCATTATTATAACTACTAAAAAGACCCCAGAATTCACAACATTCACAATTACATGATCATTAATGTTATTTGGCATCTTTCAAATTTAACAAATATAAAATGATCTTTGGCTAAATGTCAGGAATTTCAAAATTCCATAAAATCAGCCCCAAAAAATTTTTTAGCTGTGTATTACCTGAATATACATGACATATGAACTACAAAGAAGAATAAAGTCACCCAAAAGAAGCATGAAATACACACCACAATTGAACAGGAAATGGAGCCCTAAGGAAACACAGACCTCAGTACTAAGATGTCCTATGAAACTGATCCAAAATTGAGAAGGGAGTTATTTTCAGGGACAGACTAGATGAGACCAACCAGAATAAATTTAATTTAAGGACAAAACCAAATAGCTAAGCAAATTTCAAATTTCATATATATACATCATGTACACACACACACACACACACACACCTCTTCTAAAATTATGAAATGCCAAAATAAACTCAAATTATCATTTGAAAGGGAACAGAAAGAAAGGGAACATGGATTTTATATCCATCTGCAGAAAATGTTGAAAATTAAGTTCATGGTTCTAGTTATTTTCTATCATGTAGATATTTTCTATTTTCAAAATCTGTTATGTTATGAAGTCTATTCAAATAAAAACCACATTAATTTAAGAAAAATGCTAAAATAAAGTAGCTAATAGTTCTTCTGATAGTTGTAACTCAAATTAAGTGCTGGCAATGTTAAGATCTTGTTGGGATACTAGTTAAGAAAAAGAGTAATTTTATATGACTTCAACTCAGATGAAATCTCACCTTGAAAAACTAAGAACAGTGAAGAAAATGATTGATCAGACAGGCCTCCACAAGTGGGAGACTTTCTCAGCCAAATTTCAGTGACAGCCAAAAAGACTAAGCCATTTCCAAAAAACGAACTCAAGAATTAATGGTGATTTATTACTCAGGGACCTGACATTAATTAAAGCAAATTTAGCAGTATCCTTATCACTTCAAGTTGATGTTATTGCAGTTGGCTTGAAAGAGAATACAAATTACTTAGTCAAGAGCTGCCAGTCAATCATGTCCGCCTAAGACCCAGTGAAGAAGTTTCTAGAACTCTAGAACCCCCAAATTAAATATTGTTGGAGGTATCCTAGACTAACTGTCCTTTAATTTTGATCATGTACATTTCTCCCAAAAGTGTGGCTTAGCTTTTTTAAAAATTTCATGGCAAAATGCGTAATGAAAAGACAAATAACTAGAAAAAAATGGAAGGGTAGAAGTGTACTTGGATCATGTGGTTTGGCTTATATGAAAACCAGACTTGTTTTAATGCTTAATAAGAAGTATAGATCCAAATTTTAATAGTTAATATTTTGATTGTTATATGAGAAGATAATTTGGTAAATATAAAAAATTATTTTATTTGCTCTTGTGACAAACACCAGTTCTGTTTAACAACTGTTGGAAACCTACATAGTCCACAGTACAAAACTAACAATAGGGAAAGTACATCGTATACATTGTATACATTTTCCATTTATTAACAATGTTAACCTCCAACTCTTGTCTGCTGTCAAAGTTGAAAGCCTACATCCTAAGAGCTTATTGCATTTGTCAGTTTTAACAATAATGCTTTAAACATTTTGGTGCTAGGCCTCCCTGAAGGCACAAGGGGTTGAGTGCCGCACTGTGGGGTATCTGCAGCCACTACAGCATGAGTTCAATCCCAGGCCAGGGAGGAGACCCACATAGTGCAGCAGACCTCTCCTTCCTCGCCCACTGCTCCTGTCAGCAGTTTATTTCAACCAGTCTGCCTGTTCTGCTCCCCATTCTGTCTCTAGCAAATCCTCTCACCCTTCTGTACCTCTAGCCAATACCCCAGCTCTTGTAGACACATACATACACAAAATCTTAAAAAACAAACATTTTGGTGCTAAATATGAAACCAGACACTCAATTGAAGAATAGTTGTTTTTTGTTTTTTAAATTTTCTGAATTATCGTTTGGATTATATCAGATGAACTAATATTTACATCAAAAAGCCCACAGAGAAGTGACTAATTTTAAGCTTAGATGACCTCACAGCTACTCCCCTTCACATAAGTCCTCAGTGTCATCAATAGGTTCTTGGAAATTGTGACTAAGTGAATAGATATCCTTGAATGGCATCATTTGGTTAAATGTCAACTGGGATTTATTTATTCTCATATATATTATGACAAAATGACCTTGAATAAAATAACTTTGAGACCTTTGTCAATAACAGTTATATTGCACTGACTTTTGCTCCGTAGTCCTACTAAGAACTAATTTGTTGTATAATTTATCACAATATCTTTATAAGAAAGGTAGTACTATGTCCACTAAACCAAGGCACACAATGCTGAAATAAGGAGTAAGCAAACAATCACACTGCCACAAAGGAATGAAGCTATGATTTAATCCCAGGTATATTATTGTCTCTGACTGCATAGCAAATTATCCCAAACTGTCATGGCTTAGGACCTCTATTCACAGTTTCTCAATGAAAAAAATGGCAGTCATCTCAATTATAACTGAGGCTGGTCCACTTTCAAGCTTATATAGTTATTGGCAGAATTCCTTTCTTCCCTGACTTTTGGGCTAAAGGTCACAGTTCCCTGCAAGCTGTTACCTGGAGGCTGCCTTTGTGGGCCTCTCCATAAGGTAACTAAGAACATGGCAGCTGAGTTCCAAAATGAACAAAAGGAGAGCTGCGTAAAGAATGTGAGCAAGATGGAGGCCACTATCTTTTACAAGCTAGTCTTGAAAGTAACATCCCTCAGCAGTATGTTATTAGATCCAGCACACTCAGGGGAAGGAAACTGAACAAGGGTGTGACAATCAGAAAGCAGACATGACTGGGAACCAACATAGCAACTGTCCACATATCAAATGCAGTGGGGGGAGTTAATGATTTTTTTAAATTTTAATCTTGAGTCTTACGAGGACATAATTTATAAGTCTGTGCTGATGGTATAATTTTTCTACCTAACTCTTTCTAAAGAGTTTGTGAAACTGCTACCAATCATGTACATACAGCATTCCTAAAATTTAGACATTTTGATTACTAAACAACCCTGAATTACAACTTAATGTGACTTAAATAATTCAAAAACAAATTTTAACTTTCTGTTATATTATTGCTCTGGTTTCTAAATGTATCTAATTGTATAGATCATCTTTTTAAAATTTCATAGGGCTAAATATTCTTTTATATTATAAGCCATGTTAAAAGATATTTTAGATAAAGCTAATTTTAATATATTTGCCATAGGAAAGACCAAAAAATTAAGATGGTGTTGCTAGCTGACCTTTAACCTTTGTCTTTAAACTGACTGATGAACACAAATTTAAACATCAGTGAGTGTCCTTCTCTATGGGACAGTTACAGAATTTCCTCTGTATTTAAATATATTCATATAACCAGTCACATAAATCTAAATGTAAAACCAATCTTCTGTAGGTTGTAAGATGGCAAGCAACACATTTGTGAAAAGATGAGTATAAATAATCCAGCCTAACCTCAATTTCAATTATGTCTTTAGAATAGAAAACAGTGAAAGCAATTACTTGAACTAGAATTCAAAAAGCACGATCATAGTCCTTTTACCACTTTGTTTAAATCAAGAGACTGTTGAGCACGTATCAGTCATTCATGAGCTGGATTCTCATCTATCAAATCAAATGAAATGTGGCACCTACTGTTTAAAAGATCATAAGAAATTTCTATTTGTAGTAAATAAGGTGGTAGCTAGAACTCATTAGTAACATTTTGAAATTAGTTACCAATTCTGTTCTTTCTTCCTTTTTTTAATGCTGATTGAAAAGTTGGTAGTGTCCATAACCCTCCTTACTTCAGATATTAGCCTTCAATCCAGGTGTCTCTAAAACCATGCTCAGGTTTGATGATTTGCTAGAATAACTCCAAGTACTCAGAAATGCTGTTGTACTCATGATGCTGGAAGAGTCACATAAACCAGCACTAGGAGACACCAAAGTATAGACTTCTTGTTGTTCCCTCTGGGGGGAATTCTGTGGACAGTGGTTGCTACTCCTGGCAGTGTTTGCATACACAGATTACTGCCAACTTGAGAGTGAGACAAACTTCCATGTCCCAAGTTTTCTGGGGGGGCTCAGACACACAGAACTGGTTGACTTCTCACATGGCTGACTTGTCTGCACCTCCTCCAAGTGGTAGCAGTGATATCCCACTGCCCAAGACTCTCCATCCTGGATCCCATTATTAGTGAACACTGTTAGGCATGACCCAAGGCCTCCATGTAAAGAAAGACACTCTTATAAGCCAGCCCATTCCAAGAGCTTGGAGATTACTTTTCAGGAGTGAGGGCAAAGGTCAAAATTCTCTTTAGACAAGGTTAAATGTTTTTTGCACACTGGTCAAGATCATTTTTGTTCCCGAGAAGTACTTCTGGGGTTTCCCCAAATATTCCATCAGAGTCTCTTATTTCCAGGTGCTGCCTTTGCTTTTGCTGACATCTGTGTAAGAAAATCCAGATCCTGACCAGTCATCCCCTCCAACAGACCAGAGCAGACTTGGCCCAGTTTTGTGCTTGCCTCTCTTTTCCATAGGCTGGCACTGGGCACAATTTTGAACAATCACCACGAAAAAACCTTGCCTTACTCAGCATCACTCATCTTGAATTTGCTTGCTCATTGAGCATGCTGTAAGATTCCCATTTGGACAGTAGACATCACTGTCTTTCCAGCACATGTTTTAGTCACTGTGTTAATGCCTTTGTTTGAGTTGTCCCAGAAGTAGCACTTGAGCTAAGGATCTGGGGGTAGGCGTTCATTTGGGAAATGATTCCAAGAAACAGGAGTGAAGTTACAAGAAATATGAAACAGTTAAGGGGGAAATTCAATATAAGAGTATGATTTCAAGATTATTACTATGGAAAATGATGTATTATTCTACTGGGACATCCTGAGAAGTTCACAGAGTGCCTTCCAGAAGGTCTACCTAAGAATGGACAGGGAACATTGATCCATTGGCTTATTTCCCTCACTGGTCAAGCATTATCCTGATGAAACTCACTCCAACCACAGTCTTTGGCATCAGATATGACCTGAGGCAGAAGGCAAAGATGTTGTTGTTGGGAAATTGGAGTCGCATTAGAGCTACCTCCTCCAGATGTGGCTGGAACCAGAGGATGGACTTCAGGTATATCTGCTGCTATTCTGTAACTTCTTCCAGTGGTTCACAAATATTGAAGATTATCAGAATCACCTGGCAATCCAAGAAAGAACATAGAGGCCCAGATTTGTAGAAGTAGGAAAGAATATAGACATTTGTAGGTGTCCTAAGTTCCCCCAGGTAATTATGATGCTTACACTGACATTTGAGTACCATTTATGATACTCTGTACCAAGCCTATAGGGAGAAGGGCTCCTCACCAAGATGTGATTTGAAGTTAATTTTGCTGCTATTAACCTGAACTCATAGCAGATCTAGAGTGTGCTCTGGGCTCCCCCTTGTGCTCTCTCTCTACAATTGTGTTGTTTTAATCCATGTAATTATTGCCCATGTCTGTTCAGCTAGTATCTGGATTCTCTGTCTAGCTCTTGCTAACTCTTGCTCTCAAAAGAAAAAAAAAAAAGAATTAGAATTAGTGAACATCTGCTTTGAACTGGTCAATTTGATATATATTTTGTAGAAATGTATTCATTTAATTCTCATGACAACCCTGGGAAGTAAGTGTTATTATTCCTATTTGTCAGATGATAAAATTAGACTCAAAGAGATGTGAAGTCACATCTACTATGGACTGGATTAGAAAACAAGTCTACTTAACTGCAAGGACCTCTCCCATCTATCACGTTCGTGTCATTTAGGACAAATAGTAACAGTGATCTGCATTAGTTCCAACCAGAACACATTTACCCTTCAACTGTGATGAGAAAGATGCTAACCGAGCTGGGCAAACAATTTAAGCTGAAGAACTCAGACCATTTGTGCTACATGCAAAGCAGTATCTGATCACACTTAGGTTGAGTGGGTTTATTTAGTAGGAAAGGCATTGACTGAAAACCTATTATGCATGAGGCACCTCATTAGGAGCTTTGCATATAACCACACTTTACTACCTTTAGCGACAGAGCATCTCTATGTCCTACCTGAAGCACAGAACACATATATCTTCTGTAATACTCCAACAACTTCGGCACAAAACAGATGCTCAAGAAACATCAAGGTGCTACAATGTAACAATTTCACTCAGATTTCTTGCTGGTTTTATCATATGTGTTTAAAATTCTTTTGGTGACTAGAATAAAATAGCACTTACTTTTGAAGTTTGAGGGTTAAGGCTGAACTACACTCTATTATCCACATGCTTTGAAAAATATAAATGCATTTAAAAGTGTTTGAGGGACTATAGATCTGAGGCATATAGCAGGAGAGGGATCAAAACAGGAGAGGGAAGAGAACAAGGGACTATGGTGACCCTTAAAGAGTGATGTGGTGCTGGGAGGTGTATGGGAACTACACCTGAGAAGAGAAATCAAATATTGTACAACAGTGAACAATAATGTAAAGAAATAAAAAAAGAAAAATAACTAAATAAATTTAAGTGTTTGAGGGAGTTTAAATACGTCTTAGTATTGATATTAGAATGTCATGTCAGTTTGGACTCTCTTTTCATTCTGTTTATCATAATTGGTTCTTCTTCACTTTCTATTAGCTCCTAGTAGCAAAGGACAATCTAATGAGCATAAAATAGCATTTCTACATGTAGGGCTTCCTGTTCCCCAAACAGCAATTCCATTCACTCCAGCACTCATATGTCCATGTGAAATTGTTGATCTATTTCCAGAGTTGCTCCAGACAGTTGTTCAAAGCAAATGTATCTGGCATATTACTTTGTATTCTTTGAACAGACAGCAACATAGTTTTTGACAGCTTATTTTCAACAGCTAAGCATGAAGTCATTGTAAAACAGTCTAAAGGCATTTAGTCTGGTGTTAATGATCTGTTTTGACTCTTTCTTGTCTACAGTGTCTGATGTTTCTGGTTCAGCTTCTGCTGCTGAAGATAAGGTGACATTTGATAGTTGGGTTCATCCCATGAAAAGTTTAATTTAATTACAGAAGGGCCTGATTTGTTAGATTAAAAGGTCAAATACTATAAAATTCATTTTGGGGCCAGAGCTTTGAGCAGGCTGCATGGTGCAGGGTTCATACAGTCAGAGGAGAGCAAGGTATTGTAGAAACGAGGCAACTTTAAAAACCAGGGGCTATTTTCTTTGGAGAAGGCTAGATACATTCAAATAAATACAAAGGATTGAACATAACATTAATAATCCTTTATTGTAATTGTTATTTTTTTTTAGCTTTCTGGGAGTTTTGCACTGGGTGATTTGCAAGAAAAAAAAATGGTCAATAAAAAATGAGAAAACAATGGCAAGTTAGGAAGCTAGGCTACCACTGTCTTTGTTTCAGTACTGCACCAGAACTATTACAGTCCTAGTGCTCTTAGCTAACACAGGCAAGGACTTGACAAGTTCTCCCTCTAACCACTTATCCGGTCCTCTATCACCACAAACAAAATCCGTTGAATTTTTTAGATTAAATGCCTTAAGATTTTAAAAAGCTGGCAATGAGTTCCAGATAGCTGTGCTCGCTCAAGCTTCTCTGAGGAAGGCGACGGACAACGTGAGTCAACGCTTCTGAATAACACGGTTTAAGGACATGAAGTGCCTGAGTAACGAGGCCTGTGCCCATTGCACCAGGGTCGACTTGACCAGCTGATTTTAAAACAATTTGAAACAGCTGAGTGACTACCTAATCCCAAAGAATAAAGAATGACAGCGGTACAGCTGGTTAGAAATGAGTTCAGAGCGCTGAGTGTGTTAATAACCGAGGGCATGAAGGAGGTGGAGGAAGGCAGAGCGCAAGAGTCTGATGGACTCTCATAGTCTGGCTTCATTCCACAGATCAAATGTTGATCAAAGGATAAAAGAGGATCAAAAATGACTCAAAGATTCCTGGCTGGAGCTGCTGAAAAAGGGACTGCTTCATTAGACAATATGGTGTGAGGAATGTGAGGAGCAGCTGGCATCTCAGTTCCATTAAAAAATCCTCCAGCTTATCATCGGCATTAAGCTTGCGCCTGCGTCAATACTTCCACACATGAATTTTCACTAAGCGGCGAGACAGCGCAGGCAGAACGCACCTGAGAAACTCGATCTCCTTCTCACCCACTGCGCCCCACCATCACTTTTTAAAAAATCTAATTACAAAATCTCTGGATGAAGGAAACATGTAGATATAATAAGCCCGGACTTCTGTAATTCATTTGATGCAGTGCCTCATCATATCTGACTAGAAAAATAAGTATAAATTGATTTGGACAGAAGTGCTATGGCATGGATTGAAAACTGGCTCGAAAAGACTGTAAACAAAGGATAATGACAAATGACAGAGCAATCAAGGAGCAATAGTCAGGTTTTCTGAAAGAGGACAGTGTCCAAAGGCCTCCCTGAATTAGGATTTGAGCCCATATTTGGTCAATACCCGGATGAGCTACAAAGGAAGGAAGAATATATGAAGGAAATCATGACAGACGCTCCATAGTAAGGAGGGTAAACATTAATAAAAGAAGAATCATATTGGGTCAAAGGAATGCTAGAACTAGAGAAGGGGGAATTAACTAAAAATTACTATACTGTGAGAAAATGACAGGGCCTTTCTTCTCAGCTCAGATTTAGAGCACACCTATAGATAAATTCAAAGGATCGGGTGTACCTGACATCATCTCCTGCATTTTCTGCTGATGCTGTTATTTATTTCAACTAAACCATGATCGATTTGAGGGCAACACAAATTCGTAAATTTGAAAAGCTTTATTAAAATATTTACTTATCCCCAGTCCTCCTGCTTTCGTGGGCCAGATCTTTGGGTACAGATTAATTTACCTGATGACTTATCAGCTGAAACATCAGAAAGAGTGAAAACTTGGAAGTATTTGTAGTTAGGCAATCAATGTAAAGCATGAAGAAAAAAAAATGATGATGCAAATATGATTTGTATTATTTGCTTGGAGCTTATAGTGACTGGTTTACCTTATAATATGTAGAATGGAAATTTTCTGCCAATATGAAATGCATTGATTGATGACATACTAATCAAACTTTTATTATGTGTTGAGTCTTTTATTAAAAGGTTAATTTTTGTTTATCTGAGAAGGGAATTGTCTAAAAACTAGAAAAACAAGGAAAATAGTTTTTTGTATCAAAAATTTTTGCCCACAAGTAGATTCTTAGAATTTCAGTGCTAAAAAGGATCAGAGGAGTTCAGTGATTTGACCACTTTCATTTGGGTCCTAGGGAGTAAGACTCCCCTGGCTTAAGGTACTGTCTCCTGCAGAGGACATAGAAGTGTATGTCTGTCGACATGTGTCTACATTACTGTGTGTCCACGAGATCCAATGGAATCTTTCACTTCTCATGTGCTTCCATTATGCCTGAGCTCTCACTTCACCACTGGTCTTCCAGCCAAGCTGGGCCAAGCGCAACACAAGCATGAAATACCTTTTCCAAGCATCCATTTTGGATCCCTGACCAAGCCAACTGACTGGACTAGCCACTGCCTGTAGCAACTGCCAGTGCCTCTTTTTGTGCCAGGGTGAACAGCACTCTAGGCCAGACTCGTTCAGAACCCTGGGGCCACTTAATCCCACAGAGCTTTTCAGTCCTGCCATCTTGGCCTCCACCCAGCCTGCCCGCTCAGTAGTCGGCTATCCTGTCACATCCTGATCCTCAAGTACTGTTTCCTCTCCCATGACTCATTTCCCCATTCCCACTCCATGTTCCTGCCAACCTCCTGGCCCTTGTTCACATCTCTCCCTCTGCCTGTGGGGCCTTTCTTAACATGCTCCACCTAGTGAACACTCTCACCCTTTCTAGATTCATCTCAATCATCATCTCTTTGTCTGCACAAAAGGATCTCCCCCAGACTCCTTCCATTTTTCTGAGTGAAGTGTTTGAAAGATCAGAGGAATTTCTTTACAGTAAAATAATGTTTCCTGATGGTACTAAGGAGAATAGCTATTGACTAACCAACAAATGTGATAACCTACTATGTGCTAGGAAATGTAGGATAGTAGGCAAAGAAGAAAAGATTCTATGTGTAGAATATACAATTCGTTCCATTTTTCTTTCCTTTCTAGGACTTAGTAGAAGGAATAAAAAAATTTTTTAATTTGTGGGATAGGTAAGTTATTGTAACTCTTTAGGTGGTCTAAGAATTTTATTTTCATATTTATCTACATTGGAATCCATCTCTCTGAGGGCCTAGACTTTGTTTTCACCCTCAACTATATCTTTGGTACCTAAGACAGTGTCTCCTAGCACAGAGTAGGCGCTTACTAAAATTTTCTAACCAGACAATTATCTCTACTACATGATTGTCTTCTTCAAGTTAGGAATAATGACATCTCTTCTTCTTTGCCTACTATCCTACATTTCGTGTCACATAGTAGGTTATCACATTTGTTGGTCAATAGCTATTCTCCTTAGTGCCACCAGGATCCATTATTTTACTGTAAAGAAATTCCTCTGATCTTTAAACACTTCACCCAGATATCCCTTAATCTATTTACTGCTTCTCAAACCTGGTTCTCATTAAGATGAAATTTCCCTTTATGTTCTCATAAGAAAAGTCTGTTCATCTACACAGATCCCTTTACTTAGTACCTAAGGTCAGTCTTTGTCTAGGTTTCTATTTCAACTTAATCTCTTTCCTTCATATACAAGATTATTGAAAGAACAGTATGTACAGTTGCCCCCAATCAGACACCAGTCACTATCTCCACTGAAATGTCTCTTATTAAGATCAAATGCAATGGAATATTCTTCAACCTAGGTCTGGATACTTATCATTCTCAGCTTATATATTTCTTGACTCTTATGGCATACCTGATGCCTGTTCCATGAGGCATTTTCCTTCCTCACCTGCATTATCCTCATAACTCACTGTTCTTACTTTTGCAGTCATATGGAAGTTCTTTGTCTTCTATCTCACTCTGTCACTAGCATTTTGCCCTCAAACCTCTGAACCCCATTTTCTGTTTAAATTATCACTTTTATGATGTTGAATCTCAAGGCCACTCCTCTTCTAAGGCCCAGTTTTACTTTCTCATTTATCCATCTGTTTCTAGAGAGTTCCTCTTGGATACCCTAGGATATTTCAAAGTTAGTTTTTCTGAGCTGAATTCATTATGTGGCCTCTAACTCTTCTCTTCCTGTGGTATTTTGTTGTTCAGTCAACAACTCCTTATGATAAACACATGAAATTAGGTTCCAATCATCTTTTCCTGTTTAACAAAGATAAAATGACTTATGTTTGAGTATTTTCAATGTGTCCTCTGTCTCTGCAAGAAAGACTTCAGAATCATCTGCTATAGCTATAGTGATAGCAGTCTGAAGAATTGAGAATTGGAAATAACCAGAAACAGAACCAAAGGAATGAAAATATAGTGGGGGAAACAAGCAAATTCAGAAAGACAAGGAAATGAGTTTAAAAATCCTGGAGTTTCCACATGACTTGAGGTCTTAGGTATAATTCTAGGGTTTGTTAAAGATAAAAAGGTGGATTAGAATCCCTGAAATTCTAACAAAGTTATAAATTCATTTTAAATATTGTTGACTATACAACTTGTGTTTGTTTGACTATGACCTCACAGAGATACTAAACCATATGAAGACCAAAGTTTACATGATCTACACATGCATTATCTAATGTCCTGGGTGATCCTTCAAACTTCCACCTGGATATTAGAGTGACATCTTAAAGATGAAAACTTGATTATATGAAAATACCTTGCTTGTTTAAAAATTTTCAGTGACAACTAAATCCTCAAAAAAAGTTCAGACTCCTAATTTACATAAAACTGACTTTTATACTGTGACTCACCCAAAGCTTGAGATAGTCCCCAGAGATGCAGTGTCAAGAAATATAATAAAGTTCTCCAATGTTTTATTTTTCGAGAACAGGGGTCAGTAAATATTTTAATATAGAGGCCCAAGTAATTAATAGTTTAGGTTTGCAGACTATATACTTTCTGTCACAGTTATTCAGCATTACTGTAGCACAGAAGCTTTCATGGACAGTACACAGAAGAATGGACACAGATGTGTTCTAAGAGAGGCAATATCTTTGCTAAATCCTAGTCTGGAATTTGGTTATAGTATATGCTTTGTTGTCGTTATTGTATCCTAAGTTAAATTAAGTTTTGGAAATATTTTTCAAACACTAACTTTCACTATAAATTTTTTATTGTAATTAGAAATGTAGTTTTATTATAGAAAATAGTACACAGTCAAGAGTGAGTGAAGGCAGATTCAGAGGACAATCTCAACAGTTTAGAAAGGATTTTATTTATGAAATTTTAGTAATGATTTACCTAATACTAAACACAAAGGGATTTGGTTTTCATTTTCAAAATCTGTTTTCTCATTTAAAACTGAGAGACCTATAGTAATTTTTTTTTAATAACATGACTTTCTTCCTTTATAATTTACTATGAGACCCCCATGGGTGAATCTGTGTAGCTTAAATGTTGAGGATTTTATTTTGGGAAAAACATGACAATATATATGGAAATGCTTTAACACAATGTGACCCTCAAGTAATATTTTCTTTACAATATGAGTCTAACTATACTGTTAAGAACTCAAAAAACAAACAGATGTATTTAGTAGATTTACTTGGTGGGATGAACATTTTGCTATAGATACATATGTCAAATCATGCTGTACATCTAAAACTAATATAATCTTAGATGTTAATTATATAGCAATATGTTTAATCCACTAATGTGCAAAGGCACATTACTTTCTGTTTCACATATATGATTAATATTAATTCTGATATAAACAGAAACAGGAATGGTGAATTTAAAAACTTTCCCCCTGAGACAATGAAGAAAAATGTATATATTTTTTAAATGATGCTGGAAAGTGCCTTTTGTTGGTCATCTGTTTCATCTTGCACTGTGGCCAAAATAAGAAGCATTTGCTTACTGTTTTGTTTTTTTTTTTTTTTTTTTTTGCATGATTTCCAGTAAGAAATCACTTTCTAATTCCATCATCCCACTCAGGATGCTAAGTAAACCTGTGGACACATACTCCATGAAGGAGTACAAGAGGCCAAGTGATCAATTATTTACCAAAGGAGCAGAATATTGCTTACTTTCTTATAACCCTTTAAATAAAACAAGAAAAATTAACACGGGAAGAGCAATGAAGAAATTGAAAAGGTCCCAGAGTGTATCATGCATCTATAGAACAATTTAATTTTCTCAGTCAAGATGTTGCACACATGAATAAATCATGTTTCTATTTACTAACATGCTCCATCAGGTTACTTGTTTTGAGGGAAAACAAGGATTCTTTTGCTAGAATATTTCCCTTTACTCAGTAGCTATAACTTCTCAACATTCCTATTGACTTATCATTAATACTGTTAAATTTTTTTTCTATTTTGAAAACTAAAAGGGCAAATTAATTCAAGTTGGTTCACAATTTAGCTAAGCGAATATTTGCTGAGTGTCCATGAAGTGTCTGGTAGTGGTCTAGATGATTGAGATTCAGCAGTGAACAAACAAAGATCCCTTTTCTCATGGAGTGTATAGTCCAGTGGAAAAGGATACTAAATCATAAGTATAACAAATAAAAGCCAAATTATTTAGTAGATTAGAGAGCTGTAATACTTGGTAGAAATCAAAATAGGTCTCTCTGAGAAGGTGAAACTGTGGACAAAGACTTGAAGGAGTTATCCAGGAGCATATCTGGGTGAAGGACACTTAGGCAGAGGATATAAACAGAATTAATGCCTACAGTTGGAATGTCCTGAAAATGGGATCAAAAAGAAGTGAGGTGGAGACCAGTAATATGGGTGGGGACTTCATGGATTGTGAATTTAAAATATCGGGTCTGAAGTCACTTGGGGTCACTCTAATGCCTTTGTTCTGGGTAGAATGAAGAGACATTAGAAGGTTTGAGACAGAAAAAAAATATGATCTGTCTTGGATATTAACAAGATCATTTTGGCTTTTGTGTTGAGAACAGATTGAAGGAAAGTAAGGATAGAAGAATGAAGACCAATGAGTTGGGAGTTACATAATGTTGGTAAGTGATGATAGTGATTCTGGGGAAAATGGTCAGAGTCTGAATGGGAACCAAAGAATCACTCTATTGTTGATTAATGTATTTGAGAACTCAGTTGCCAAGTGAAATTGTCCTTAGTAACTCTTGCACTTACTCAGGCACCCCCCAGAGCTCAGAAATACTTAACTATTTTTCTCCTGATATTTACAAAGGTTTGGAGGTAGAGAGGTAGAGTGGAAAAAAAAAACAAATGTTTCAATTTAGATTTAAAAGAAAAGAAAATAGAGCAATGAAAAGATGGTAAATGATTCTAGAACAATGTGTAGATCAAATCAGGCTGGATATGTGAGTCAGATGTCAAAATTTACCTCCCTTATAGTACAGGATTTGGTTCAAGTGAGAGAGAGAACATAACAAGGAGAATCCTAGTATGTAGCTTTACCTGAAAATTACATGCGAGACAATACTTTTAAAAGTTTTATATATATATATACATATGTATTTGATATATCTGGTTATGTATTCATTATGTATGACTGTATAATAAGTTTCCCCCAAATTTACAAGCTATAAACAAAAGACATTATCTCATCAATTCTGAAGATCATAAATCCAGGTACAGCACATCAGGGTGCTTCTGAGTTAGGATTTTTCATAAGATACAATCAGGTGTTGGTTGGGACTATAGTCATTTCAGTTCAGGAGGGATTTACTTCTGAGCTCATTTGTATATCTTTTGGCAAGCCTCAGATTTTCATTGGTTTTTGTCACTAGATGCACTTACATTTTAGTGTGGAGCAACTCAGCACACTACAGTTAGTTTCCCACAAGAAAGGGCAGAAAGAGCAAGAGAAACAAATACAGAGTAACAGAGAGACAGAAAAAGTAGACACCCAAAATGGAGCCCAGTCTTATTGTAACCCAATCTAGAAAGTCACATCCCATCACTTCTACTATATTCCATTCAATAGAATCCTCAGATGAAGCAGAACACTCAAATAGAGCAGATTATGTAGACAGAAGTATACCAAGAGGCTAGCACTTGCTTACCACAGCACATTGAGAAAGTCTGTGACAGAATTAAGATTATAGTCACCTAAATAGTAGCTTCAGTGGACTCGTGCAAGTTTTAGGTAATTGGTAAATTCTAAATTTCACTCAGCCTGTATAATTGACTAATCAATTCCCATTAATTGTTCTGAGTAAGTTCATCTATTCATTGCTAGTTTGATTTTCCTAATTCCTAGACAAAAATTGAAGTAAATATAACAATAATGCTGAGAAAGAGGATAATAATTTATTCCAAATAATATTCTACATTCATTTCCTGAATACCCTAATGCAATATGTCACAATCCTTTGTATCACTTATAATAAGAACATAGAAGTAACCTATAAATATTTTATTTTTAAGAAAATGATTAATCAATGAAATTACTTACTGAAATTCTATAAAAGGAGCAAAGGGTATTTTTTTTTCCTCCTAAAAAAATACCCATGGTATTATTCATTATAATGGTGGAAACTAGAGAATATATAATTCACTGTAAATATGTATAATGTTTAGGCAACATTTAGTAGAAAATATTTCTATGACCATACTGGAAATATTTTATTTTTTTCAGATTTTGAGAAAATAACATAAAATATGTCATCATAACCAGTTTAAAGTGAGTTCGGTAGTGTTAAGTATATTCACGTTTCTATGTAGCCAACATCCAGAATTTGACTATCATATGTAACTCAGATGTGTATTTTGTGTGTATTTTGTGACTGGGTTATCTCACTTAACATGTTATTCTCAAGGTTCATTCATTCTCACTGTAACGTGTGTCAGATCCTTCTTTCAAATTGAATAATATTCCATTGTATTGTTAAGACTGTATTTTGTTTGTCTACTTATCCATTGATGGGCAATTGGGTAGTTTTACCTTTTCATTATTGTGAAAATGCTGCTATGAATGTGGGTTTAAAAGTATATCTCTTTGGAGTCTTTTTACATTTGGGATACACACCCAGAAGTGGGGTTGATGAATCACATGGTAATTCTCTTTTTAATTTTTTGAGCAAACATAATCCGGTTTTCCATATGAGCCAAAATATTTTGTTTTCTCATCAACATGACCTTAAGTTCTGATTTCTCCACATCTTCTCATCAATACTTGTCATTTTTTGTCCTTTGAATAGTAGCTAGCCTGATGGATGAGAGTTGATACTGTGGTTTTAATTTTCATTTGTCCAATGATAAATGACATTGAGCATGTTTTCATGTGCTCAGTGATGTCTATTTTAGAGAAAAATCTATTTAAGTCCTTTTTCCCATTTTTAAATCACATTATTTATAATTGTCAAAGTTTTTAAGTATATATTATGCATATTAATCCCTTATTAGATATATGACTTGCAAATATTTTCTCCCATTCCTGTTACTTTTTTGTTCTGTTGCTTATTTACATCCTTTAATGCACAGAAATTTTTAATTTTTATTTTCTAAAATACATTTATTCCAACAATTAAAAATCAAGTGTGTGAATACATAAGATTGAGTCTAAATTGGGTCTTAGAAATCTCTATGTACATTTGGATGACCAGGATGTCCCAAGATTTCCACATATTCTTTAGCAGTTGTAAGGCAACTACTGAGAAAAGCAGTATATTATATTAGAAAGCTAGTTAATTCATGCAATCATGTCACAGTTTTGAGGGCTGTCACATATCACTTTGGGGATAAATCATACAACACTTTGATTCCTTCTCACTTATCACTAGTTAAAATCTGTTAGCTTTGAATAAATGTTAAATAGTCTTTATTTCATGTTTTCTCTGTTAGATATGTAGGCTTTGCATTAACCGAGTGTGGGCTTCCAGACAACAGGATCATACCTATGTAATCAACCAAGGCAGACAAGTCTTTCACAAAGTATGCTCAGTGTCAATGACAGAGATGAAATCTTATTGTTTTAACGATTTACTTATTTATGCATATAAGAACTGGAGTATAGGCCAGAAGTGTGGGGAGCTGAGAGGATTCACCAGAGACAGAGTGGGGAACAGAACAGGCAGATTGACTGAAGTACACTGCTGAGGGGAGCAGTGGGCAAGGCAGGAGAGGTCTACTGCACCATGTGGGTCACCTCCTTGGCTGGGAGGTGTGCTGCAGTGGCTGTGGATGATTCATAGTGTGGTGCTTAAACCCTTGTGCCACCAGGGAAGCCCCAGAGATAAAATTTTAAACTGCTCACCTGAATTTGTGAGAAGACTCCTTGCAGAAGTAAATAGAACTATCATTTGGCCAAGCCAATGAGAAAAGAAATGGACAAATGCAGAGAAGTACATGATCCTGATCCTCTTACAACCATGATTCTTAACGAGGTTCATCTGCTAGCTTTTCTGATTATAATTACTAAGTTCCTGAACTTCACCTATATATTTGGCTTTGATCTCCTAAGTCCCATGTCTCTAATGACTTTATTCCGCCTGCATCTTCCTGTTCTTTTCTTCCTGCATTCATGAATTGAATAATTATCAGAACTTATTATATTCCAGGAACATTAGAATCAAAACAAACAATTTTTGCCTTAATGGAGCTGACAAGCTAATGGAGGATAAAAAGTAAAAATAGAAAAGTATGATTCAAAAAAGTATAATACAATGTGGCACATATTATGAAAAGTAAAATATATAGTGCTATGGCAGCATAAAGTAGAATTGCCCCTCCCATACTAGCTCTATGGTATCAAGGAAAGTGTCCCTAGGAAGTTTTAAATGTGTAAGCGAGACTTGACTACAGTGTATGTATAAGTTAACCAGAGAAAGTGTGCACTGCTCTGTGTGTGTGTGGGTTTTATAAGGGGGTGGGGGGAATGGATGATGAAAGGAAGAGGCTATACAAAGCTCTAGAGGGAAGAGGGGAAGACAGAGAAGAGGAGGGGAAAACGGAAGAGGAAAAAAGAGGAGGAGGAGGAGGAAAAAGAGGAGTGGGGGAGGAGAAGGGGGAAGTAGAAGAAGAAAGATTTAAAAACATAAATGGTTTAAACATTTAAAGATAAAAAGAGGAATGCTGAAGAAAGTTCAAAAGGATTTGTCTTCAGAATGATAGTAAAAACTTTAAAGCATACTAGTAAAAATGGATAAAATTTGCATTTTAGAAAAATCACAGCAGTGTAGTGAATAAGTTAAAGAGAGCCTTGACTGGAGGAAAAAAAAAAATCTCTTTCCTCATGCTATTGAAAATAAGATGCCAGACTAAGTGATAGATTGATCCACATTGAAGAATTCTAATTTAAAAGGGAGCAAATTTCCTGCTTTGACCAGTAGGTAGAAAGTAAACTGGAACATTTCAATTAAAAAGGCAAACTGATTTTGCAATTACTGATTTTGAAAGACTCATTCCATCTAAGAAGCATCTGTAAGAAAAAGATTTCAAAATCGAAAATTTGTGATACTCAAAGTCCTAGATATCTTGTATTCAAAAGAAGGTATGAAAGGATGACTCTTTCTTTCCAAGAAGTTTAGTTCAGTTTCTGTTTAAACTGTCTATAATAAGAGATATAATTTCTAAATCACCAAATATCAGCACTTACACTCACACAAAAACAATACTTAGGGCCTCCCTAATTAGCACTATCATAGCCAAGTTGATTCCCTAGCCAAATTGCTAACCCACATGGCACAGCAGAACTCTCTCAGCTTGTGGGCTACTCTGCTACTCTGCTCAGCAGCATATTTCAGTAAGTCTGCCTGTTCTGATCCCTACTTTGTATCTGATAAATCCTCTCATCCACCACACCTCTGGCCTACGCCCCAGTTCTTCTATATGTAAGTAAATAAGCAAGTCTTTAAAAAAAGTAAAGAAAATCTTCCCCAAAATTCTTTAAAAATTAAAGAAAAACATAAAATGTGTCAACATTTTACCATTAAGGTTTATAAGACAAAAAGTTTATTATGTCAAATTGCTACAAAGTTTCTAAAAGCTCATTTTCCATGTCTCTATTTAGCTTATTGCAACTTAGTAATTACAATTCCGGGGAGAGGCAGAAGACTGGCAACCACATTTTAAGCAACATTGCCTAGTGCCCTTCATCCATCATATTTCTAGAAGTTCACTCTCAGCCCCATGGAGACCTTTTTCTTCAGAATGAAAATAAAACTAAGACGCAGATGAAATTCAATGTCTCCTTCTTACAAGTAGAAATCTTGTGTATATGCATCTTGCCTTTATGTGATTATCTTCTGGAACCAGATAATTTTTTCTGGATGCAGAAAGAAGAAAGCACAAGTAATTACAGAATGAAAAAGAGAGGAGTCCTAGGAGCTATGCAGCGTCATAGATTTATAGCCACATGCAATATTTACATCCCTTTTCTCTCTATTCATTTTAGGCAAGCACAGTTCTGCCAGCAATCAGCATCCTGATAGTCAAATGGTGGGGTCAGATTTCCTTTAGAGTACATGTTTTCCTCTGATTTCATGTGACTGACCATGGCTCTCTAAGGAACACCAAAAACAGTTACAAACTTTAAGACAAAACTAATAGTGTGGATAGCAAATGTAAGATTATTTTACTGGTTCGTTTAAAAATTTGAGCTCATCTTTTTTTTCTAGTGAAAATGAAAAGAGAAAAAAACTTGACTTGATATTACAGTCTGATGGAGGAGGCCCAGAATGGCTCTGTGATGTTTTAATACTCTAGGATGTACTTTCTCATGGAGGATTCTGTCACCAACTTTCATTCCTCGTTAAGGCAATGTTGTGTAACTGGCTTGCTCTCTGCTCTGTCCCACAAGCCTCTCACTTGGCAGCGGTCCCCAATGTGTATGGCTGTGATGGTTTGGAATCCTTCCCTTTTGGAACCCTTCTCATCCTCTGAATCAATTATTTTCTTCCTAATTAAAGCACCTCTTTCATTAGTTTATGATAAACTATATAGAGTAGTATAGGGCACTTTGTATTAAAATGTCCATTCAAGTCAATCTTATTAACAAAAGCAAACTCTCTTCCATTACCAGTCTGTTTCCCTCTGTTCCTATCTGTCTTTAAGAATTTAGCTGTCTTTTTTTAGTTTTTGATTCCATTCTCACATGGGGCCAGGGAGTAGCTGCAGTTTACAGCTTTTCTAGATTTACAGTCAACTTGCCTAGGGAAATGTGGTAAAGAAAATAATGAAACCATTAAATTGTTAATATTTTTCTATATGAGGTTTCATGCAACTGTAATATAAAAAGCTAATCAAGCCAAACATTTTTTTCAATCTTTTTTATCCAGTGCTACAGTTTTTATAACAAAGAAAAATTCAAAGTTGAAAAAAGAGTACAGTGTATAAAAAAAATACTGTAATAGAAATATAGGTCATAGTAATGTTATATTTGTTCATTTAGAAAAACATATTGAGCACTTGCTATGTTCTGAACAGGGGATAAGGTAGTGAATAAAACAGATAAATTTATTTTCTAGAGAATTGGTATAAAGTGTGTTATTAAATAATTCAGCATAGCATGTATAGTTTAATAATATAATTTCAGGTCCAGCATATTAAAACCAAACTGATTTTGTAAAATAACAACATTACTTTCATATTCAGTAAATTGGATTGCTGCTGCTTGAAATATAAGAAAGCTATGGCATTCTGGAATATGCTAGCTAGCTTCATATGAAGGTTCCATATGAAGCACACAATAATTCAACAATTTTGTGTTTAATATTTTTAAGAATTTATATTCTCTTCACCTCTTTCAATGTGCCTCTAAGTAGTTAGAACTGCAAATCATATTACCAACAAAAAAGCCAGAATTGGAACATAGCATAATCATCATTATTTTTAGTCTCCATTTTTAAGTATTTAAAGGACTTATTCTTTGAGCAAGTACCTATTAAGGAAAACATCCTTGTAAATAAAATACAACCCCAAATTAAGACACTGTGGTTTTAATCTTGTAAGAGGTAATTTTATTATGTCTAACAGATAATCACTGTACCATATTTCACTAAAAGAAACAGAAGAAACTAAGCAAGTGAGAGTGTAACTTCTGATCAGATTTGTATGTGAAGCTGCCAAATTTTTATATCAGAGATTGTATTTTTCTGGCCACCTGGGGAAATAAGCAGCCAGGAAAATCTGGCTTGGGCTGGAAGAAGACTAATGCACTAATATTTATTTATGAAAGCATCATATATTCTGCTCTTCCAGGAATTATTGCAGTAAGGATTTCACTGCAGTATACCTAAGGTGAAAATAGAAACTGGAATGTGCAATGGAGATGGGACCACTTACCAATGAGAAAGGTTAGGGATTTTTTTCTTTGATTTAGACAAAAATTTATTATGAGCTCACTAACTTTTTAGTTAGGAAAAAAGAGTTATATGTTGTTACATAAGCAGATTTCTTAATAGGCAAAAGAGTGCTCACTGAAGTTTAATTTTTTAATATTAATCAAAACTCTAGATAGACATTAGATTAACAATCTTTGTATTCACTAAAAAAAAGGACTCAGATAGTTTCATTTAAGACTTTTCATTTCCCAAAGATTATTCATCTGAATATACTTGGCAAGCTCATATTTGTCTGTAATAAAGGGCCTACATTTCTTTTAGAGTTATATAATCAAATGACCCATCAAATTAATTAAAAAGATTTTAATCTTGTGCAGCTAGCATGCTAATTAACTTGTCAAGTATGTACACAAAATCTCCACACAAGCTATTTTTAAAAGTCTTTGCAAGTGTGAGAATGTATAATCATAAATGCATGAAATAAATCTGAAGTGCCCATAAGAACCTTGGAAGGATCAATGGCCAACTCCATGGAGGGAGAAATAAACAGTGAGGAGCAAGGGGCACAGGGAGACATTTTTTAGCATGCACCATTTTGATTTTGAGTTCTGTACCATGAGCATATATAACTAGTCAAACTATTTTTTTTTAATATTTATTTTGTAGAAGAACTGTAGTATATGACAGAGGTGGAGGTCGAGGGGGGATCGAGGAGTAAGAGCATTCACTAGAAACAGAATGGGGAGCAGAACAGGTGAATATACTGAAATATACGGCTGAGGGGAGCAGTGGGCAGGACAGGAGAGGTCTTGTTGCACCATATGTGGGTGCTTCCTGGCTGGGCATTGAACTTGTGCTGCAGAGGCTGCCAATGGCTTCATAGTGCTGAGACTTAACCCCTAGGCCACCAGGAGGGCCCTCAAAACATTTTTTCTTAATTTAGTCTTGACTTATGATTCAACAACGACACAAAGAAGAAAGTGAGAGGGGAGAAGAAAAAGGTTTGAGAAGGAACAAAAAGAGAAGCAGAGAAAGTAAGAACTATGTCACTGCCCTAGTGTTACAAAACCATTCTAGTCTGAAATTCTTTTTCAGCCAACCTTTCCCCACAAAGACTGGGTAATTCAAGTTCTCTCCTATAGTCTCTTACTTGATGAACTCCCACATATATCTTTCTGTCTTCCCTGATTCCAATGGTATCTGATCAAACCTATCCTCCATTCAGGTCTACTTTCTTATCCATCTCTAATTCTCTTTTCCTCCTACCTTGCCTTGAAACTCAGTGACTTGCTTTTTCTTCAACAGTATATGTTATTTCTTATTCACCTTACTGCTGATCATATTACCTGAAAAAAAAAATGATATGGGCTTCCCTTGTGTTTTTGGCATTGTTTCATAATTACTGTGCAAGTTGCTTTCTCCTGGACAGCACTGTGCTTTATCCACATGATATCACAACCCACTGTTTGACCTGGTACCCTGAATATGCTCTGTTCTTATTGACTGGCATCAAAAAAGAGAATGCTCCCAACCTAACACTGTGACCTAAGGAAAGCAATTCACCTGCTATTTCAGTATCTGTTAAATGTAAGTGTACAATAGAGCTAAAAAACTTCTGTAACACCCAGAGAAGATACAAAGATGCAAAGTTGCTTTACCTCAATAAACATAATGGGAAGAGGAAAATAAAACAACAGAAATTAAAAATGAAGTTCTCTCTTCTGAGATTTTCTGTTAGGGTTTGTATTGTATGTAGACCCCCGAAGATAGAATCCACATCATAATATTACCATCATTTATTCCTCACATTTTTATCATGAAGTTTTACCTCATGATAAATTAAGTGATGTTCAAACCTCAGTGTCAACACCATTCTAGTTTTATTTCCTCTCTCCTTCTAATCACACTAATTTAGAGAAAATCTCAATCACTGTAATATTTCTCCTGTGAACACTTGATTATGTTTCTCCAAGATGTACAGACTTTTTTAAACATAACCAACCTGACAATGACTGGCATCATCTATGATATAATAGATAATAGACTTAACAGATTATCATCTATTTTAATATTTTCAATAATTATAGGAAAACGTCTAATTACAGAATCATTTTGGAAATGTTTAAATAATGTGGGCATCATTCCTTTGTGGACATTTCTCTTAAGAGTATTGGCCAGAGTGCAATGAAGATTAACAGTCTGCATTCTTGAGACGGTCAAGGACAATGTATCAGGTCAAGCCTGAAGGGTATTAAAAGACCTTGGTTGTTTCAAGCATCTTAGCTATGCCACTCAAGTTAATCCTGCTAATTCCCCCACTTTCATATATACCCAGTTCCTATCTACAGTTTTTTCCAGAATATATTTTTGTTTGAATTAGCAAACATAACCCCAGAGCAATAAAGCTGTTATTTTCAAAGCTGTCATGCTTACTGTGACTGCCACAATAGTAATTCTTTTCTAAATATGCAAATTGTTTAAATGACTGAAGATACTCAGAGTCAATATTAGTTCAATTCAGAAATTAAGAGGAAAGGGTAAAGTGAATGAATCTAATTGTGGGCACCTGTTTCCAAGGATGAGCGATAGACACAGCACTTTCACTCCTGGAGCTACCAGCAAATGCTTGGAGGAATATTTATGATCACTGGAGGAATATTAGCTAAAGTCTCCAAATAGATGAAAGCTCTGTTGAGACTGAAGTGACAATTTTCTTTACAGAGAGGTAAAATAATATATCATGGTAAAGGAAATATACATTTCTTTAAAAAGAAAAAGCAGTGGATCTGTATACACACAAACAAAAAAACCTGAAGAAGAAAATAAATGTCAATCCAACTAAATCCATCAATCACCAGAGAAGATTGTATGATATTTAGCACTTTAAATTTGTTAATTTATTCTGGTCACTCAGAGTCTCTTTAATAAAACTTTTTTTTAAAAAAATTAACAATTAAACATAGGAAATAAAACAGAAACTTAAGAAAATAGTTGTCATTTGCTTGTAGAGTCTAGAGAAAAAATGTAACAATTGGTCTTCCTTTGTTTTTACTTTAAATTGAGTGTGTGGGTATTATTAGACACACAAGTGTGCTGTCAATTATTACTTGTAGATGTTAATTATTTTGCATACTTTAGCAATTGTGTTTTATATACATATACAAACAAAATGCAAGTTGGCATGAGAGGAGGCAGCAATTAAATGTTTGAACTGCTTAAACTTAAGTATAAATAAACATTAATGAACTAAGTTTATAGCAATAATGTTGACTGCTTTTACATCATTTTCAAGTTTTTTTTTAAACTAGCTTTGAATAATTTAATCTTAATGGAGCTAAGACATCATACTTTGCAAGTTTATATATACTAGGAATGCTATAATGTGAAAGAATGATCTCTAGGCTAGGGGGAATCTTTCATAACCATTAGAGATCTATTGTAAAGCTGACCTTTTGGTAGGATTTTGTGGTTTTATAATGAATTTTAGCCTCTACCATCTGACTTCACATATGACTTCATGAAGGCCATTATTCTAAAAATTTCAAAGGAACACAACATAAGTAATTTTTCTGGGATGCTGAAAATGTTCCATACCTTGTTCAGAGCTGTGGTTACATGAATGTATACCACCAATGTCTACATTGTGTACAAATTATGACTATAAAGCACCATTGAGTTATATCCTTATGATTTATGCAGGTTACACCGATTCTACTCTTATAGTTGCTTGGTGATTTGACTAAGTATAAAATTATAGACTTGAAAATTATTTTTCTTCAGAATTTTGGAGGCATTGTTCTTTCATCTTCTTATTCTCTTGAAAAAGTTGGCAATATTCTTTCTGAAAAAGTCATATAAACTTTTCCTTAGAAGTTAGCAGAATCCTGTCTCAAGTATTCTAAAATTCTGATAAGGTACCTTGTTGTAGGTTTATTTTCATCTATGTGCTGGACAATCAGCTTCAGTGTAATAGCTCATTCTTCCACCTATGAATAGCTTAGTTGATTGACTAATTGATTTAGGCTAGATTTCCTCTCATCCATCTTTTCTGTTCTTTCTTTGACATTTTACCATCGTATTTTGGGTAGACTGGCCCTTGTAACTTTTCTCTACCCTTTTGCAACTCTGTATTTTCACTCTAAATCTGGAAGGTTTCTTCAATTTTATAATTCAGTCTTTCTGTGGAATTTTTTTCATTTCCATTCTCAAGATTTTCAAGGACTTCTTTTGTATTCTAAAGTGTCTTGTTTCAGGGATGAGATATATTTTCTTAAGTTTTTGAGGATAGTAATGAGAGTTCTTGATGCATAGTCTCTATTTCATTCAAAGTGCTTTGTAATAAATTAATAGCCAATTGAAATTATACAAACCTACACAATAGAATATTATAATCATTATATTTATAGAGAAGTCTAATAACATAGGGTTGTCATGATTCATTTTAGAGTAAAAATAGCAATTTAAATAGTCCCAAAGTATGATATAGTATCCCCTCCACTTTGTTTTATAATGACAATTTTAATCACACACAAATGATAAAAGAAATTTTATGATTGATATTAATAGTTTGTCATACTTGCTTTATCACATCTATCTGTTCCATCTATCCATCTATTAGTTCATCTTATTTTTCAGATGAATTTCAAAGTAAACTATAGATGCCTGTATACTTTTCCCTACATACTTTAGCATAAACATGATTAACAATATTTCAACATTTGCGTACAATTCTTTTTGTTATTTTAAAATAGAATTTACCTGTAATGAAATATATAAACCTAAAGTGTAAAATCTCAAGAGTTTTGAAAAAGCATATACCTGTTTGAACACAAATTCCAACCAATGATCATTATTACTCCAGAAAGATTCATCCTGTGCAATCATGTAACTTATCCCTTCAACCAAAGAGCATGTTAGCCTCTAGAGTATCATGACAAGCATGTCTATTAGTTGAAGTTATGCCTTAATAACAATATTTAAGACAGTCTGCTTAAAATGACAAGAAGGGTTTTCATATACTGTTTGTAACACTGTGTATGTCCAATTCAGGAGATGGTCAGTAGAAGCTTCCTTCTGAAATAATATGGCTCTTAATTCAGTTGGCTATTCAATACCCAATTGCACAAATAACTGCTGTATTAGTAAATAGAGCCAACCTAGTAATTCCATTTATTTCTTTGAGATTTAGTCATTCCAACTTTGCCCAGTAGACCACAAAACTGTTTAAAAAGCAACAAAATTATATTGCCTAAATAAGTTACATTCATTTACCTCTCAATTACTCAGAATTAACCTCAACAAATTTAATAGTGTGTCAGGTCACAAAATAAGTGTCTTATTATTACAGCTTTATGGTAGAGGAGATAGAGTGGAATGGGTTGATGGACATTTCTACATTGACTTATTTGTATCCTTATGAGGAAGAAGTTACTGGAAACTCAAATCAGTTCTCAGTGATGATGTATAGTGCTAAGTTAAATATCTACTATAGCACTATTTTGCTGAATATTATGAAAGTAATTCAGGTGCAGAGAAAGATTTCAGAGGGATTACAGAGGTTCTGACTATGGCTGACCTAGGGTTCCATGTCAAAATATATGCAGTTGCATCTAAAGTACAGAACAGTCATATGAAAATATGCCTCATATAAATTAATGTTTATTTTTCTGGTGGGACTTGGGTACTGGAGCTAATGCACCCTGACCAGAGTTTACAATATTATAAAAAGTACAAATCCTAAGAAATTGAATCTCTCTCTGTATAGTGTCACTTAGAGATTATTAGAATATTTTTAGGCACAAAATGGACTGTCTCAAGAGAATGAAGAAAGAGCCCACCTTATAATTCTAAAGGCAACCTTAATCCAGATGACTACTAGTCCTCTTGATTAGACAGTAAAAAATGAATAAACAAATAAATAAATTCAGCTCTAAGTAATAATGCATCTAGAATCACCTATTGAAATTTTATTGACATTTCATTAGGAATTTCTCATAGGCTGGATTATAATGTCTAGAAGTTATTGACCTCCTGATTTTTTAATTAATTATTCTTGGGCCCAATTATCAGAAGATAGGATAAAATTATGATCACTTTTATAGATCATACATATTATCAATTTGGGCTTTTGCTAAGATTTAAAATAATTTTAATGAGATAAATCAGGCTTGCCTGCAGTATTTTTATTTTTTATAACTAAAATGAGTGAAAAACATTTTATGAGTTATTCCTTTATAGAAATTATGAGATATTAGAATACATAAAAACAGTTTTGTACTGGAGAGAGAAAGCAAAGTAGATGATAGTCACAAGGTTATGTTATAAATTATTGCCAGGATAGCAGTCACGTAGCCACCTTAATTGAGATTTACCCTGTGTGTGTGTGTATGTGTGTTTGTGTGCAGGTGTGTGCATGCATGTTTGTATGCAGGTGTGTGTTCATGTATGCATATGTGATACAGATTTGCCTCATTATGACCCTATCAGTCTTCCTATATTGGTCTTACTGAATTTTTGTTGAAACATTATTTCAAGGATCTATCAACTGAAAGAGGATCAAAGAGGAGCTCTAAGTTGAAATAAATATGGGTTGTGTATAATATTGGCATCGGAATCAACTCCTGGGTATTTTTATGAAAAATTATGATTATAATGTCTTAGTTTACTCTTTTGTCTTATCTATGCTTATGTAAAGTTTAGCAAGAATAGACAATTGTTTTTAACTTTTATGACTATAATATAGAATAATACAATAATAAAATGTAGACCAATATAGTCTATAATATACAATGAGAAATATTATTTTCCCAAGGCAGGAAAAACTTCCTGACACAAACAAAAAAGCTTCCTTAGCTTTTGCCATAAAGTAAAACTGACAGCCATGAGTTAAGGAAATAATTACAGGAAAGGATGCAGAGGAATATAAACTAAGAGAGAAGAGACCTGTAATACCTGTGAATTACAACTTTGTACAGTCAGCATTTTTATTTGTAGAGATAGTCAGACTATGTATTATCTGTACGTAAATAAATATGGTCACAGTACATGTAAAATATTTATAAATCACTTGTCAGGTGCAAGTACTTATTTAAATTTGATGTTTATCACTCCTATCACTACAATCGGTACACTCTAAGGAAATTAAAAACACAAGGTAGTTCTAGCTGTATCTATAATAAATTCAACTTCATAAAAATAATTAATCCTACATATGAAATATAATTTTGGTAGATTGACTTCCTTTTGTGAATACTGAATAAAAGTAGCCAGTGAAATATTGTTTACAAGCATGCAGGTTAAGATGGTAGCTTACAACTGCATCATTTAATTACCCTACCATAAAATTTATCAAAAAAAAACAAACAATAAAAGCCAATCAGAAGATGCTCACCAGCAGCCATGAAACAAGAATAAGAGAATAACATAATGCAATCAAATAAATCATTCCAAAGGATAAAACAAAGTTTTCTGGAGAAGAGAGAAATTCAGACAAACAGCTCAGCCTCCAACCATACTTTCAACTTCAAATTAAGTTTGGCAAAATTCCCTAGTACCATATAAATTGACTAAAGAAAAGTCAATCATAGTCTTTATTTATTTTGATTTTCTTTTTCCTTTGATTTAACACTAGTGAAAAGTGGGTGCAGTCAGGAAAAATGATTTATAGGACATGCCTGATAGCAGTAAAGGTTGTAGTGTTTATGGTGAAGGAATTCTGCCCAAGAGTATCTCTGACTATGTAGAGTGACCTCAACTAGATCAAAGAGTACAAAGCAACTGACGGAATAGAGTCCTAAGTTCTAGTACAGATTGTATGCCTTTTCATTTATGGTCTCCTCATATTTATGGCATATTCCCTTCTCTCAATTGACCAGAAAATTAGCCAGAACACAAAATATTTAACCTTTAAACTCTAGGTTAATGGTGGAAAAGGATGGATAAAATATATCATAACACTGCCCACTTCTTATTTTAAAAGGAAATTAAAATTTGGAACACAGGTACTCACACAACAGCAAAATGAAGACTCTATATTAGAAAAAATATGAATAAATCATTTAAAGCAGAAAAAAATTCTTCAGAATTGTTTCACTCTAAATAATATTAACTTAGAAAGAACACAAATTCAATAAATTGGATAAAGTCTTTCAGCTCTAAGACAACCATATAATAAAGGAGCTCAGTGGTCTACATGTAGACCAACTCAACTTCAGTCCCGTATATTCTATTTCACATCACAACAACCCTATCCATCTAAATGTGATGATCCTATATTCCCATAATTCTTAGTCTCCTATTTTCACATGGCCTCCAGTAACTAAGTCTCTGCATTTTCTTTAATCCATCATCTCCTCTTGTTCTGACTTCCCTCCCTGTTCAGTATAAATCCAAGTTATCATCTCTTACCAAAAATTCTGTTCCTTCCTGACAATTTTTTTTCTCTTTTGGTTTCCATGTCTCCTCTCTCTCTCTCTCTCTCTCTCTCTCTCTCTCTCTCTCTCTCTCTCTCTCTCTCTCTCTCTCTCTCTTTCTCTCTCTCTCTCTCTCTCGTTCTCATTTTCTACACTAGAATATTCTCCTATTATTATTCCAGTGGTGAGTCTTCTCTGTGGCTTTTTTTCTGCCCTCTTCCCCCCCCCCCCCATATGTATTAGTTCCTTTTGCTGCTGTAACAAAGCATTACAAACTTATATAAATAAATAAAGCATTACAAACAATATAAATTTAATCTTTTATTGTTTTGGAAATTAGAAGTCCAAAATCAGTTTCACTGAGCTAAAGTCAAGGGTTCAGCAGATCTATTTCTTCTAGATTTTCTGAGAGGGCATTTTTTTCTTTTTTTCCTTTTCCAGATTTCAGTAGTCACTTGTGTTTCTTAGGTTATGAAACCTTCAATCTTCGGAAGGTATTACTCTGATTTCTGCATCTTTCATAACATTGATTTCTCTGACTTAAATTCTTTCTAAATTGTTGCTAGAAGTAGCATTATTTCAGGCCCACCCAGATAACCAAGGATAATCTAATCACGTCTACAGAATAATTTTTACATATGAACTAATGGTTATAGGTTCTAGGAATTGGGATATAGACATACTTAAGACAGGAGATTATTCAATCTACCTACTATATACTATGCACTTTTCCTGAAGTTTTAATTTTGAAATGCTTGACTAGTTCAAATACTAAAGCTCCCTCAAGTATTAGTCTGTAGTTGAAACACGTCTGCTAAATAACAGACCTCCCTATCCAATTCGTCCAGTTGAATATCCACAGCCACCTCAAAATCCAAAGTCCCTAGTTACTTTGGTAAAATTGCTCTTCTCTTTTTCATATATTTAAATCCTTCCTTTGATTGACATACATTATGAGTGTAATCACAATTAAGTGAGCCCCTTCTTTCATTTTTGTGCTTCCTCAAGGAAGTCCAATGGCCTCTGACTAGGCTAACCATCTCTACTTTAAGCTTTCATTGTACTGTAAACCATTCCATATATCACACTTAACATTATAATTTTATACAAACATAATTTTATATAAATTTATTTTCTACACTTGACTATAAACTCCATGAAAGAATAATGCATGAACATTCTTCTACTATACTTATTTCATTTATTTTATTCAGATTCTGGGGTTAAGGACACATAAGATATTCAATAAATATTTGTTAAATGAATTAATAATTTCCTATTCTTTGCCAGGAACTGTGCCATAATATAAACACAAGCCAGTTTCACCTTTTAAAATAATTTTTGGGGTCATAGTTTGATTATCAGGAAGATTATTGAAGTTTATTTATAGTCTTTTAGTCATTAAGAAGCAAGTATATAATGAGATTGCTATTTTTTCCTTGTCTTGCTAGAGAACGCCAATGTAACTTTATCTTCATTTGTTATACAGAAATAACTTTGAATTAAGTAAAGCAGTCTTTGCTTCTGGACCAACACTTCTGTATTTTCAAGGCAAAATGACATTAAAAGTGATGATCATTTGACCTGATAGGGAACTGGTTTTCAATTCACCTGGTTGCACCACAATTGTGACAATCAAATCTTCTCATTTGATTGAGTAGAAAGAATAGTTGCTGCCTCATAAGCTGTGTAGTTTTACCTTAAACAATGTTCATTATCATTAAAAAAATATTAAGTTACATAGCATAATCACAGTCTTTATCTAATAAGAATACTTTCCAATAACTTTGATTTCCTAGCTCTATTTAGCCACCTGAATGAATACCTAAACAATTGAGAAATTCAGCCTGAAAATTATTTATCAGTTTTTATTGAAAACTGGTTAGCAATGGATCAATTAAAGAAGAGATGAGAAAGAGATGGGAAGATAGAAAAGAGAATACAGACATCAAAAACATAAAGAAAATACTCAGAAAAATGTCATTTCTGAAATCAGATCTCATGGTATAAAGCATCATTTTTTTATATGAAGCTTGCATATACCATTAGTTCTGGTAATAAATCTGTCGATGGAAGTTAGAAATACCATTTCCACAACATTTGCAAAACCCTTAATTTTCTGTTTGAAACATATCAACTCCTCAGGTTAGCAGTATTCATTTTTTTAAGTGGAAAGTGGATAGAATGTAAAATGTTTTCTATTTATAGATACAATTCATCCTCAGTTTCTATAATATCTCAGGCACAATTCCTAACCTTGAGCAACTAGTGGTAAACAACATGGTAGAATCAACTTGAACACTTCTATATGCTCCTTATAAGAGGGATCTTGTCAATAGCTGATAGAACTGCTAGCACCTAGCCAGCTTTAGGAATTTCAGATCTACAAGGTCTCCAGATCTTCTGTAGCCTTCAAAATTATGTACCTTAAGGCCTCTTCATCATTTCACTACAGCAAGAAATTTGAAGGACATGGTCAAATGTATTGATTGGAAATGTAGAGTTTTTGACCTTGATGGTTACTAGGCTTTATTTTCCTCTTCCCACTGACTTGACAAATTAAGAATTCAACAAATGATCATTCTGTCTTTGTTATAAGCAGTCACACCCTTTTTAATCTCCAAGTAAGTAAGAAATTATTAAAAGACCTACTGCAACTTTCCATTGATAAATACTGTTCTTTCATTTGGAGAAGCTTTAAAGGCACAGAGGCACCTTTGTTTTCAATTTCCAGATGAACATTTAAAGAAGTATGACTAACCATAATAAGGATATACCGTCTCTTCTGACTTTTCAAATCGGTATTAATAAATGATGCCTTTACTTGATTAAATCTTAAAGTCAATTAATAGCAAATGGTTTCTGTGAAATTAGTACATGTGATAGCACAATTCAATATTTATGAAGATTTTTTTCTATAGCTAAAAAGATACCTGTTAATGGGTTTCTAAAAATAAGGAGATTCAGTAATTATCACTTAAACAACTCATTATATGTTTCAGAATTTTACCAACTCTTTATCATTTCTAATTCAAAATTAGAGGAGGGCAAAGAGAAATTGTAGTCACTTATTCCTTTCATTAAAGTGGTCCACTAACTTATGTCAGGTTTCCAAATGTATTCTGAAGTAATGATGGAGGTAGATTTTTGCTTTTGCAAAAACGCTTTCATTTAAATTACCTAAGCCAGTACCAATTTTTTTCAACTCTATTTTAGTCCTTTTCCCCCTGCTGCCACCTCATTGTTTTACAAGTAATGATAAATGTGATAATGAGTAATGACATCTATTCATGGAAAATGTGAAAGGTCTGAAGTTACAGTACTTTTCATTAGGAAAATGTGTCTCTAGCAGAGTCAGGCACCTTGACTTAGTCAGACCCGCTCCAATTCTGTAAAATAAATGAATTGTCCTTAAATTTCAGTGCTCCCTTCTCTTTTCATCCTCCCCCACTACTTCAGTCCTATTAACTACACAGGCTATTCAAGGTAGTTTTAAGTGTAAAGAAATGTTTCAACGCTTATGTTTTATCCATTAAAATGCAAATGATGTAGAGTTTCTGATTGTTTAATCCCCTGGGAGCTTTTGCAACATTGCAACATTGAATACAGGTTTTCAAACTGAATTCTTCTATATCTTGCATCTTCTCCCTTGCAGTGTGCAGAAAGCAATGCATGATAAGTGTTAAGCTAGGAAAACAAAATGTATGCAGAGATTAAAAATGTGTTCTTGGGTCTAACCTTTTGGGTCCAGTCCTTTTTAGGTCTAGCTGTAGGTTCCACTCAGGTCATTTTAAAACATTTAGGTTGTATATGTTCTTTCTGTACCTCTTCCACTAGGATTTCAAAAACTGAACCACTAAACAGACATTAGTAGTATGTTACTTGAGCGCCAAACAAAAATAAATGACTTCCTATATATTTAAAATAAGAAGTCTCAGTTTTGGAGATATAGAAATATATTCTTCTGTCAATGGTTTAGTTGAAAACTAAAGAAGAGAAAACTAAAAAACATTTCAATACCAAACATTTACTCTTACAAATATGGCATAGCTATATAATGCCAAAACAAAACCAAGTATATAATACAAATAAATTATAGTTACTACAAAAACAATGGATTTATTTTTAGAAGAGGGATAAGTATTTTCAAAGTAAATATGTGTATTTATCTAAACTATTGAGATGATGGATGGATGGATAAATGGATAAAGTTTTCTCAGTCAATTTAACAGGCAAGTTAAAGCCCACACTGAGTATAATCAATATGCCTTTTAAAGGTGACTGATTATTATCCAACTACTCCTTTCTCCAAACTCAAGGCAAAACAGCATTCCATATACTTCTAGGACCTTTCCTTTCTCCTCTTTCCCCAGGAACATTTACAACCCAGGCCACATTGTGTAATCCAGGCTCAGTCTTCCTTAACTTATTTCATGCTTCATCAAAATTTAAGATTGTCTGTCTAATCCTCAAATCCACAGTCAATATAATAAATTAGTCTACTGTCCACATTAATATTTACATAGGTATATATATATATTACTCCATGTATGGGTAGAAGATGCTTTAAAACCACAAACCCACTGTCAAGGTAAGAAGGTCAGGCATGTGAGTTGTGCACTGAAACTTAGTAAGTAAGTTCTTGAATTGCCTGATGAAATTAGCTTTGTAAGATCCATTTTGAAGTTAAAACAATTTCAGGAGCCATATTGCCAAACCAATGGACACAGTCAAGCTAATAGGCATATTGTTGATTCATGGCTCTTTTTGTGAAGACTAAATCTAACGTGTCAATTGTTCCTTGATTTGTCTGAAGAAATTTCCTTTTTTGTACCTTGTTTTTACTTTAACTGTCAAAGACAAAATAAAGTTCTACCTACAGTACTTTTGAGCATAATACTCAGTTTTTTGTTCCTGATAAGTGACATTTGAGATAACCATGTCACCAACTCCTCTGTTTTGATCTCTGGACCAGGTGCAGAAAAGCTTTTTCACTTCAGACCCATGTGACCTTCTTGTAATCACTTTACTTCCTAGGCATTAGATATTAATATCAGTAAGTGTTCACCTAAATAACTTTGTGGCCATTTGCAGAACCTGTTATGTGAAGATCTCTACAATTCTCTGCCTGTTCAAATATCACACTTCAAAGAAGGTTTTTGGTTCAGTCAATCTATTAGATCCAAAATATTGCTTCTTTTAGCTGTAAAATCCTTCCCTTCTTTGTGGGGAGAAGATGATAGGATAGGTATCTTCATTTTTGTGAGTCAAAAGAAATATGTATTGACTATATGACAAAAATAACAGAACACTGCCTGCTTGCCATCTATCTGAACACAAGGAGGAATTTTGTAAAAGTGCTGGAAAAATTGATTCTTTATCTGCATTTTGATTCAAATTAACTAATTGATAAAATAACACAAATTTAATTGCTCTCAGAGCTTGAAAGGCATTGCTTTTACAATACGCTAATTACTTTAAGCCAGTTCATGTTATAAGCCATTCAAAGGCTTTAAGCAAAAACTAAATGGAGCATATCTATAGAAAACCTTGAATATAAATTTGGCTTTAAATGTACTATGTTATATACAGCAAATTAACCAAATACTAAATATTTATGTAATGTTAAAATATTTATTGTCTCACTTATTCAATTCCTTACATATAATTTGTAAGTTCAGACTTTTTAGTAGCATAATTTAATTCTGTGTCTATGTCATTTCTTTACCAAAGGAGGCTACATGAAACAAATAGAACAAGTGTCTGCCCTTTATACACAAACAAAAGCTTTCACCATACATTAGAATCTTCTAGAAACAGGTTATGTCTTTCCTAATAATAGATCCAAAAACTCAAAAATGAAGAGACGCTGAAGTTTCCTAAAAATTAGTCTCTAAACCTTCATACCTAGAATTGTGATCCAATGTTCTATCACAAGAGATTTGTAGAGGATTCATAATAGAGAGAAACACAGAAAGCCAAACACTTTTAAAAAAATTTAATTTGCCAAAATGTCAAAAGCAGTTCTGATACTTACCAGTGCCATAGAAGTAATGCATTTCCTGGCACTGTGTATTTGTAGTCTGAAGAAATACAGCAATGGTTTGTGGGGTTCTGAAGCATTCAGATTTTCCTCTTTGCTAGGGTCTCAAGACAAGGCATGTACATAAGCTTATTGTTTAAAATTGTAGCCCTAATTCTATCCTATTTTTAGCTAACGTTGTTAATTTAGTTGTTTTTTTTTTTTAGTTAATATTATGCTATCCAGAAGCAAGGTGGTTTTGTGACTGTTCACAATTTAGAGTGTATATTTGATATCCCTAAAAAAATATGAGTGTACTTAATGCTCATATCTTTTACTTCTTTGGCACTAGTCAGTTGCATTAGAGTCACAGAAGCCCTGGTGCAGACCTCATGGCAGCTCACCAGGACTAATCAGGAAACCATGCCTTTAGCTGACTGTGCACTGGACCACTCACTGCATCTTTTCAGGCTACTGGTGCTTCTAACCCGAAATAAAAGGATGACACTCTCTAAGACACTTCCCAGATATAAATCCCATGATAATTAAGGCAGCAAGTAGAGAAAAGGAGTAATATGAATCTACGAGGAGTGTCACCACATGAAGAGCATAAACTGCCAGGTCACTGGCAAAGATTTGTGCTCATGTATTTGAAACCTAGAATAAGCATTACAAAGAAGCAGGAAAAAAAACTAGAAAGAAAGCTACTCTCTAAAGATAGAACAATGTGGATCTAGTTGTAAGTTTGATGCTTTTCTTCTTTCTCCAGCCATATAGAGCTTGGGTGACAAAATGTCAGAGAAACAAAAATTAAGCCAACCTGGCAGAAAAGTTGAAAATTAGGAAAATCCCTAGGTATCATAAAACAACAGAGAGGTGATACTAATCTCTGTCCTATTCCTTTTCTCTGCCCAGATTTGGCAGATATATGAGAAACCAATAAGTGGGTGGACTGAAAAAGCAATGGTGGAAGTCCACAGGAATTAAGTACATAGATGAGGAGCTGCCGATCGTGGGGAGTGGAGAACCTTTACAGCATCAGTCCAGGTAACTAAACACCAATGTAGTACAAAACATCAGATTTCAGAAGAATATGATGAATCTAGAAATGCCAGAGCCTATTATCTAAATTCATATGTTGAACCCAAAATTAACTTACTAGAGAGAGAGAGAGAGAGAGAATCTTAACTTGGGAAAATTCATAAATAAAATAGACTGAGTAGATTCAAATATTAGATTAACAGGTAAAGATATAAAAGTTGCTATTATAAATATGTTTGAAAATCAAAATATGCTTAAGGAATTGAAAGAAAATGGAGTCAATTAACAAACATATCCAAAAAGGAAAATTGTGGGGCTGGAAATTATAGTTATTGAATTAGAAAAAAACACCTTTGACCATGGACTGATACTGGATTTTTGTTGTTGAAGTCAGAGAACAAAATATTAGAATATCTTATACCCCCAATGGTAGCTGACATTGTTCTGAGTCCAGGGTTCTTCTTTGGGGCATGGTCATATTGTCACTTCCTCCCTAAACAGTCAGTAAGGTTATCAAAATTTTAGACTCCCAGAAAGAAAATATCTACTTAATGTAAGTCACATTGTGCAAACAATCTAGATAAGCTAATACAGCAGGGTCCAGTGTCCAAGGCACACAAAATAGCCTTGTTACTGGAATAAAAACAGACATATAGACCAATGGAATCAAGTAGAAAACCCAGAAATAAATCCACATATTTATGGACAACTAATCTTTAACAAAGAAACAAAGAATATACAATGGAACAAGGACAGGTTGTTTAATAAATGGTGCTGGGAAAACTGGACTGCTACTTGCAAAACAATGAAGCTAGACTACAAACTTATGTAAATAAAGATGAATAAAAGACCTGAAAGTAAGACCGGAAACCATAAAAATATGTAGAAGAAAATATATGCAAAACACTACAAGACATGCATCTCAGTGACATCTTTAAAGACACATCCCCCAAAGCAAAGAAAGTAAAGGAAAAGATAAACAACTAAAAAGTTTCTATACAGCAAAAGAAACACTAACCAAAACAAAGAGACACCCTACTGATTGGGAGAAATACAACTGATAAGAGACTGACCATAAAAATCTACAAAGAGCCCACAGGACTCAACAAAAACAAAGTAAACAATCCAGTCAAAAAATAGACAGAAATGCTAAAAAGACACCTCTCCAAAGAGAAAATGCAAATGGCCAACAGGTTTATGAAAAAATATTCAGCATCACTTATAATCAAAGAAATGCAAATCAAAACAATAATGAGATACCACCTTTCACCAGTTGGAATGGCACACATTAAAAAAGAAGGCAACAACAAATGCTGGCAAGGATGTGGTGAAAAAGGAACTCACCTACACTACTGGTTGGAAAGCAAACTGGTGCAATCACTATGGAAAGCTGTGTGGAGGTTCTGCAAACTATTAAAAATAGAGCTACCATATGACCTAGCAATTCCACTCCTAGGAATCTACCCAAAGGGCACACAACATTAATTCAAAAAGATACTTGTACCTCTATGTTTATTGCAGCACTATTCACAATAATTAAGATATGGAAACAACCTAAATGCTCAAAAATAGATGACTGGATCAAGAGATCAAAAAGATGTTGTGTGTGTGTGTGTGTATATATATATATATATATATATTCAACGGAATACTATTCAGCAATCAAAAAAGGTAAAATCATGCTGAAGCAACGTGGACAGAGTTTGAAGAGATCATGCTCAGTGAAATAAGTCAAAAGGAAAAAGAAAAATACATTGAATGGTTTCACTCAGCAGAAATATAGGGGAACCAAATAAGGAATCAGAAAATAAATAATAACAACAACAATAATAATAAAACAAAACTACCAGGCAACCATAAATAAGAGACATTCTGTGAGGGAGGGGAAGGAAAAACAAAACAAACAACAACAACAACAAAAAAATAGCCTTGTTACTTAGCAACACAAGGAAAATTCCAAAGTCAAGTTTCTCTGTGCCAGTGTCATGAGCATCATCAGACTTCCCTACGTAGTCACCCTGGTACTGCTTCTTCACCCACCTGAGATTCCAGCTGATGCTGAATCTTGCTTGGATTTCCCCCCAAAACTTGCAGAAATAGCTTTGTTACATTTTCTGCAGAGAAACCAGGAAAAAGCCAATTAGCTTCATCCCCACCATGTCTGAATTTCACCTCCACAAATTGCTTCCTCAGAGCTTTTAATTTTTAGTAATTCCAGACTCTTTGCCCATCTACATTTAGAGTGGTCACTGCTTCCTGGAACTGCAATTTCCATAAATTACACTTTTAGTAGGTTTTTTGGTTTTTGAGTTACATTGCCAACTACTCCCTACTTATATTAAATCATAGATGATTCACAAGAAATTATGATTTATAGTAAATTATATCTATTTAGATAATCATTCTGGTTTTTGTGGGTCCTGGCTGATAAAATAACAGAAGTTATCTTCCATTGGAAGATGTGACTGACAAGTAAGAACCAACAGAATTTGCTGATTCATTATTCATTATTCTCCCTTTTTTGGTGCCAGATGCATAATGTGTAGCAACTGTGGCAATGCCAGGAGTGACAGCTCTAACTGCACATTTACTGATCCTGGGGACACTTGTGGTAGGTGACCTTGAAACAAAATTTCAGTAGGAGCTGCCCCAAAATGTCTGTCCTTCTGCCATTCCAATGATTTTTCAAGAGCCTATTAAGCTTCTCCCTCCTTGTAATATCTAGGATGATTTCTGATTCTTGTGCTAAATTCTGCTATGTATGCATAAAAAGATATTTATCAAAAATACTACATCAAACAATATATTCAATAGTGAAACTCAACATTGTATTATAAGTACTTAAAACAGAAGAAGTAAGTGAAGGATATCAGTGGGAACAAAACAAACCTGTAATTATTTGCTATAATTATGGTTCTATACATAAAACCACCAAATCTATCTGGTATACAAAATTAAAATATACCTAAAAATGTACTGTAGCCACATTGTACTTGTACTACATTTTCTCTCCTCGCAAAAGTCAGTCACATTTAAAATATTTTAGTGACTTTTTTCAAATTGATAAAAATTATTCAAAATGATCAATAACTTAGGAAATCTTTAGGGTTTACCTTTCAATGGTTTTGTTACAGGGCAGGGAGAGGAGCACCCCAGAATTTTCAAATTTGCCCTCTCTGAATGGGTTCTGCTATTTGCCGCATTAAGACAAACATAAAATTTTTCATGGAAAGGAACTTTAATATAATTAGGGTATAATATAGAAAGGACAAAGAACATAGTTACTAAGTTAAGCATTTAAAGTTACTTATTTTCTTGAGGGCAAAAGTTTAGCTAAATAGAATTGGCCTAAAGCAAGGTTTAAAAGTTTGCCACACCTTTAAAGAATTTTTTAGTAGAGACCCATAGAAAAGGGTTAGAAAGAGTTAGACAAATTTGGGAGGAAAAGAGCAAAATTAAAATTAAGATAAAAGCTTTTATTGTTAACTTCCCCACGGGTTTCTTACTTACATTTTTTTTAACCAGTTTAAGACCAAGGACCAAGTACAATTTTGGTACATGTTGCTTTGCTTTACGTGCTTAGTCCAGGTCTTCTTGCTGCTCTCCATCCTGCTTTTTTCCTTCCTTCCTTCTCTCTGCAGAATTTTCTTTCCCTGCTTAAGGCGGAACCGGGATTCTGGAACTTCTCCCTTTCCCAGGATGACCCTGTTACAGTTTCAACTGACTGGACAGAAACTTGAAATGATCCCATAAATGAATTGCCCCCATAAGTGTAACTATTTATGAGTTAACTATCTTATTTATCCAGACCACATTTTAAAAACAGTTCTGAAATTACTTTGATTTTTTGGAACAACTCTGAGCTTGGTTCTAAAGCTTATTACCATAGTTGAGCTTTAATGGATAAGTTGAAATCATAAAACCATAAAATTTTATAGAAAATGAAAATCAAGAGAAAAATCTTATGACCACAGTCACTGCTTATGGGGATTTTATCTCGATACAGTAAATTCTGAAATCTTCCAAGCCACAGTTTACATACATCTTCATTTCAAAGGTGTAATTCTGTAACTTTTCCATGAATTTCCCCCCATGGGAGTTTCTTCATTTATTCTCTGTAGATAATTGCAATTTCCAGAATAACCTCCTTGTCACTAAATACCCTGGTTCTGCAACAACCCCATTAATAGCCAGATTTCATCATGAAAATCCATCCTGCCACTGCTGTGGAGATGTGACTATTTGACACTGGAGAAAAAAATGGGCAGAGTTATCCAGTCTCTGGTGAAAGCAAAACTGCATGGATATATCTTATGAACAACGTTATTTAAGAATTAACTTCACCCCTGGGATCTCTTCATCCTCTTTTAGCTCATGAGTTTTTTTATGTATATTAACCTCTCCTAAGAAGTCACATAGATGCTGATAACTGTAAACTAACACTTATTCTCAAAAAAATACAAAACTTAGTTTCATCACATACTCAATGTTGTTCTGTGACCATTGTCTACATCAAGGTCCAATAAAGCAGTAGAGAACATGACAGTTATTGAATAAAGAATTTAATACAGAGACTCATCAACTAGGTATAAACCTGTGAACAAGGAAACTGAAAAATAAAAAGAGAACACTAGTATACAAAAGAGGCAGCAATTGCAAAAAGTAGGTGTTACCCAATAGCTCAATAAACAAAGGAAAAGGAAGGAATTACAAAAGTTAGAACTCTCCTATTTGGTATGACTTTATAGGTTCTTTGTTGTATCTGGGGATGGCAAACATTTTTCTATAGAAGTTAATAATAATAACATTCCCAGACACACCCCAAATAACCTATCAAATCACAAAAAATGGGAATATTCGAGTTTTGGGTATCAGAAAAACCTGTAGAAAGAAGGGGACATTCCTTCTGTATCCTCCAGCTTCACAGTCCCCCTTCTCTACCCCTTATTGGAAAAGTCTAGCCGGCAAAACATAAAGTCTTGCAGAATAATGTTTCAGCATCACAAAGTAATTATAGGAGGGTGGTTTGGAGCTGAGAGACAATTGCTTAGTGGCACAACCATCCACAGAAAATTATTCTGAAATAGCTGAAAACTGATTTATGATTACAGTTACACTGGGGTAGGTGGTTAAACTACTTATGTAGTTTAGTAGTTTATTAAGAAACTATATAACCCAGCATAGCCATAATGTTTTAATGTTAGAAAAAGGGGAAAGCATTCAAATGGTGACCCAACCCCTATTTATTATGTAATATTGAAACCAATCCCTGCTGTACAAGCCAAGGGGGGCAAAATGTTTCTTGCCTGTGCCTAAAAGCAGGATGTGCTGATTCAGGGCAGCAAGAACAATAAAACTGAACCAGGACAGTAGCCAAATAGTTTACCAGTCTCTGTCTGCAATTGTGCGCAGGTATGAATGATCGCCAAGACTACTGAGGTTCAGAGAACAACAATAATGGGATTTATTTAGCAAAGCAGGGAAAACAAAGATTTATTGTGGCCACAAGTGGCTGTTTATCTCACTGGAAGCAGGGTCCAGTGTTTTAAAGCCCTAAACAAAAAGGCTCCCAAGATGGCATCTTCCCACCACTGCACCTGGACCTGGAGCACACGGCAGTCAAACAATAGGCTGGGATCCAACTTATGAAGATAGCAGATAACACAACAGGAGATGCTCCCAGAACTGCCCAGATGCCCCTGTGCAGCACCAGACAAGCAACACTCAAAACAGCAGCTACCACAGCAAAAGGACCTGACAAAAGGCCACACTCTCGCAGCTCAGTGAGGTGCCCACTCCAGTCTTTGCCTTCCTGCCAGGCTGTAACAGCAGCAAAGCTGGGAACAGTGTCAGTCTCTTGGCTACCTGCAAAGCATCAGAACTGTTCTCTGAGTTTGGCTGCTGAAAGCTTCTCCACGTCCTTCATAGGCCTTCAAAATATAGGGTACTAAGCCTTTTGGAAGGTCTACGCAGTGGGGGCAGAAATCGCTGACCCCCAGAATCCCTGAATATCTGAAAACACTGAAACCCAAAGCTAAATCCTGAGGGTTGCTTCTGCCCTCCCTTATATTTCTTATCAGGGTCTCCACCCAGCCCCCAGCCATACTTTGTATTTCGCCTGGGTGTGACTTTGTTGATGGCAACTTCCCCTCCTGAGGAGTACAGCTGGAGGGCTGGCCACACCAGGCATGCTGGTTGACATTTCCTACTCAGCTGCTCCAGGGTGGGCAAGCCCAGGCTAGTGCCACTCTACAGTCTAAAAGCTGCAGTGGAAGCGAGAGTTTGAAGTCACCAGAACATGCTGCCTGAGGGCAGAACCTCCCCACCAAGTGGTGGGGCTGAGCCCCTACGTCTCCAGCCATAGCAGCAGGAGTGCCCTGCCAGCTTTCCCCAAGCCCTGCCTCTAGTCAGCAGCCGGCCACCTTGCAAGGGACGCTGAATAATGGATACACAAATACATGCCCAGATGTCTGATGTAATCTCAAAAATATTGAATCAATAGTGGAAATAAAAGTGATTTTTCTCTCAGTGGTAGGATTGTAGCTGATTTTTACTTTTTCTCTTTTTATTTTTCATATAATGCTTTTAAATGAAATTACTTTTATGAAAGCTATAAACCACTTTAAAATCTCCATTCAAAATATAGGGTACTAAACCTTAGCAGAGTTCCCAATTGAATGTGATTTCTCTTTTGCTCAGACTCACATAATCATTTGGTTTGTGTCCTTCTTGGAAAATCTACATTCCATTGTGAATATAATTAGTTTTGTACTTGTCTCTCCTTATAAGATTACAGGTATCTTGACACTATCTTATACAACTTTCTGGTTCTTGTGACATGCAAAATAACACTTTGTTTTTAGTGTGTGCTCTATAAATAATTGTGTTGCATTCCTAATTTCACTCACCATCAAATTGCACTGGGCATTAATCAGAGTAAACTGCTTCGCCCATATAGTTTATAGGTAATCATGTGTTACTCATAGCCCATGTTGAGGTGAAACTTAGAGAGCTATGTTTTATAATAAATGACTTCGACCTTCCAGACACAGTTGGCAATACTATGGACACTTGACAGAAAGGCAGCCAGTGCAAAGTCTGGCCATAGACATGAGCAGAAATGAAAATTTAATCAATAGACTATAGATAAAAGAAAAAAATTCAAAATGGCTAATCAACCTAAGAAGTAGTTCTAAGCTTTATTGATAATCATGGAAAAGAAAATTAAAACAAAAGACATGTAACATTACCCAGTGGATAGTTAAAAATAAGAAGAATGACAATGTCCAGTATTTTAAAAAAGGGAAGTTGTCATTTCCATATACCATGAATGATAATGTAAATTCAGACATTTTTGGAAGACAATGTGACAACATCTGTTTACATACACTTGTCTTTCAATGTAGTTATTCTGCTGGGGGCAGGGGGAACACTTGCAAAAATACTCTCATGTGTACATTGATACACTACTAGTTGTAACATTTATAACAAAAGTGATAGAAATATATTCATCACTAGAAAAGAAGAGTTAAATAAAGTATGTTATATTCATAGTATAAATAAAAAGAGACAGCTGTTAAATAAAGTTAAAATCAGATCTAACATTCTCACCACAACTCATAGTTCTATCTAATAGTCTTGCCTCTGTCTCCTCACCACTCATCTCCTATCTCTCCTCCAGTACTTCAGAGTCATGGAATTTCACATTCACTAATTCTTCTACTTGTATTCTTTTTCCATTCTCCTGTCTGGTTTATTTTCTCCAAAATCTCTGCTTAAACATCAGCCACACAGAATTATTTCCTGACCATCTGAACCTTATGTCCTCTGGATCCTATTCCTCATTTTCTTCATAAGCTTCACATTATATTAAATACTGACTTGCATATATTTTATTATCCATTTCCTTTATTACAGCCAAAGTATTTATGGACAAGGACTTTTATCTCTTGGCTATCGCCAAATTGGCAGTGTCTATTATCATAGTTTGTAAAAAATAAACATATTTCATTAATTGATTATTTAAAAATACATGGTAGGGAGGAAGAAAAAAATACATGGTAGAATAATATGTTTTAACATGGAACAATAGCTAAGATAGTGATATTTCCCAAAAGTACAAATATGATTGTGTTTATTTAAAGACTATGTCTGTGTATTTGTATATAAGTATTTTAATGTGTATATATTTGATACACAACTGTGTGTAAACATGTAGTCAAAGTACTGAAAGTATACACATAAAATCATTATCTCTACCAAGGAGACTATTGATGGGAAGCATAGAAAAAGAACTTCCATATTTTACTTTATTTACTTCTACATTAATTTAATATTTTTATGAGAATATATGTATATACTTCTCATAAAATAAAAGCAAAAAGAAAAATCAATAATAATAAATAATGTGTTTTAGCTTTTGTCTTGTCATAGGCAATATTCTGAGGACTATAAATGTATTAACTCACTCAGAAAGTCATCAGAACAACCCTAGAGGATTTATTATTATTATTATTTTCCCCATTAGGAGGAATTCAGTAACTTATTCAAAATTACAGAACTCTCAACTGTCAAAACCAGGGAAGAAAAGAAGAGGAAGATCAAAAGGGATGAAGGTAGAATTCATTTATCAGTTGACATGCAAAAGAAAAATCTGGCAAAAAAAAAAAAAGTGGTTAGTATCATCAGTACCTGTTTGGCGAAATGCAGGTTATTTTAAAGAGAATGAAAAAGGAGGAGATGTTGAGCTCCTGTCCTGGATGCTCAGCTTTTTGGGAGTTCCCAAGATGCTCTGGCAGAAATATGCATGTGTCCTTACAAAAACCCTGTGGTACAGGATAACTTGAATGAAGCTTTGTTGCCTAAATCATGTAAATTCCATATAGGAATGTATGTTCTCTTGTGAGGAAGAAACAGAAAATGCAGTTTTATTGAAATACATTGCTAAGAGAAAGGGTGGGCTAGACAGGAGAGGTCCACTGAGTAGGGTGTGTCCCAAGGCTCTAGTTATACTCTAGGCATCAATGATTGGTCAGAGTAACTAGTCTTGGGTGTGTCCTGATTAATGACCTGGATCATCAGCTTAAAGGCCCAGTTCCCATGGCAGGCCCCTCTGCTCCCTGTATCCATGCAAGTCTCCCAAACTTGCTTGCTGGGCAACTAGTGGAAACTTAGTTTTGAAATTTATTAATGATACCACAACTTGTTTTTGACCTCCAGAAATAGTGACCTAGTCTGTTTGAGAGAGAATATAATCAAATAATCAAATAAGTTCAGTATTGGGTGACAAATCACAGACAATTTAGAAATTTTCCAAGGAATCACAAATAATATATATGTATGGTATTTTTGCGTGTTAGCTTTTAAACTGTGCACTGATCCTTTCTTATGCTTATTTGATGGATCATCTGTTGCTTTTAATCCTGCCATTAGTGTAAATTCAGTGAATTTAAGCTAATTATATGAAAAAAAGCAAAGGAACAATATAAAAGAAGATATTAAAAAGCAGATGTGCCTAATGTGAAATTTATAAAATGCTTCCTCCCTCTAAAGTTATCACTCAACACATCAGTGTATGATAGACTAATTATATTATTCATTGCATTTTATTTTCTTTAGAGCTTCTCTGTATAGTGAAGACATTATGAGCAAGACACGATACTAGATCTCCTTCTCTCTTTTTACCTATTAAGTAGTAAATCCTTTATCTCAATTAAATTAATATGAAGTCATACCTATAATCCTCCAATCACAAAACTTATCATCTTTAAGGTTTCATTTGGAAGTTGAGATTCATCATTACAGCCATCATAATCTTCTAATTAAAAACTGTGTTAATTTTACCCCAAAATGAACTTTTAAGATATTTATGTCATCGAACCACCCATGTTACATTACAGAAACCACCTGTTTACTAATAATTTCAAGATTTCCTTGCATTTCTTTCTGCTTTTGAGTCATAAAATTATCAGCTTTGAATCATAATTAAATATATATATATATATATGATTTCAAACATACCAGGCAACTCCTGACTTTCAAAACTCAGTGTTCACCTATGAAGAACTACTTTTAAAGATAAATAAAAGTAAACTGAAAATGCCAAAAATAAGGTAGTTTTTTTCCTTCTGTAAAAGACTGAAAGATTAAGTCACACTGTTTTATCAAAGAATATTTCCATTTATACTGAGGCAAAGGTGTGAGTTGAGTGTACTTATCACTATCGCTATGCCTTTTATGCTGTGAACTTTTAAAACATGAATGTAACACTAATTCTTTGTGACTAGTAGACTACAAGCAAAATATGATACTTAGCAAATGACCTTTATTCTTCATCTCTTTTTTTTAATTAAAGATAACTAGATATTTGTAGGTGCTACAAGAGAACATAGCAAATTTTGCAGAAACTGCTTTAAACTATCATTTCCCTAATGCAACCTGCATCATTTGAAACTCTCTCTGTGTAATGAGACAAATAACTAATTGAAAGGTAAAAATTTTAGCCAGTTTTTATGGGGTTTATATTTTTACTCCTTCTATAAAAACTTAGGTAATGGGAAATATATAGATGGCTTTTTCTCACTGAATTTGTCAACTGTTAGGGTGAGATCTAACTAGAAATACAAATTTACTAAGAAATGAAATGGTCATATAAAGTGATGATTTGTGAAGATAATTCCTCTTGGGGGGAAATGCAATCTTAGCAGTAACACTTAAAAATATTAATTCTGCCCAACTATAATAATAACAATTCTCATTTACTGCCTACTTGCTATGTACTGGCCACTCACCAGAATTTATCACCACTGGCCAACTCAGGATTGAGAGCCCACTGGATTTAGCAATAAGCAAGTCATTGTTGTGTTTGCCAGGATCATTTCAGAAGAGTTGGCGTACAAACCAGATTTCAATGGATTAAAGAGGAGTGGGAGAGAAGAAAGTAGAAACAGCTGCCATGGAAACAAAATTACTCATGAAGTGGAAAAGGAAGATACATCAGAAATGGGTTGAAAACATGGACTTCAAGAGTTTTGTTTCTTTTTTTAACATAGGGGACAACCGAGTGTATATATAAATGAAACCTGTAATAACACTTTGAAGGTACAGAAGAAAGAGGCAATCATCCACTGAGCAACGCAGCTAGGACATCAGAAGAGGATTGGGGAGAAAATATACCTTCTGTGTTCTGATTGTCTAAAACTATATTGGGCACATATCTTTGGGTAACCTACAAACACCTCATTCACTTTATTTATACCCATGTCCCCAAACTTCTTACTCTGCTTCTGCTTCCTTTCTTAATGAATAGTTCCATTATCCACCTATATATATGTCCAATCCAAGACTCTACAATGATACTAACTCATATCTTTTCCTTATCCTCTCATGCTATTGTCAAGTTCAGTTTTTTTAAGTTATATTACATTACGCCTAAAGATTGTTCCCTGATTATCCAAGGCTAGGTTAGATGTCCTATAATATCATTCAGGATCCCATATAGAAACTCTTCCAGATATCTCAGTGGAGGGAAAATAATACAAGGAATTAATTACACAGAAGAAGGGAGAATAGAGAAGTTGAAACAACTAAAAGAACAGTAACAACAGGCTGTCAACCATCACCTCTAGAGTTTGAGGCAAAACTTAAGAGATGGCATTACCAGAACCAGCTGTGTACTGGTTAATATTGAATATCTAGCTCTTTGGGAAATAACAAAATCTGCTCACCAATTTCTGTGCACAGAAAGTCCCACAATGGAACCGCTATTGCATCATGACTGATTTCAAGCTACCAACTTACTGCTAAATATAGAGTTGGGAAGATAGGCACAGATCCAGCTCCTTTGAGTTGGCATAGCAGAAACTGGAAGCTGAGCCTATCAAGCAAAATTTGGAACCATGGAAGAGAGGCAGTTATTTGCAAAGATGCTGCCTGAATAGACAAGAGAACAAATATCTTGGCTTCTCCCATTCTGCCACCTTCTACCCAGTGCCTTTCTTTGGCCAAAGCCAGTCAAAATCCAGCTGAGCATGGAAAGACAGCCTAAAATTTCAGATCTCCTGAGATACAGAGCAGAGCTGAGTAGGGAAAGGGAAGATTCCAAGAATAAATGAGTAAAAGACTGGCACGCACACCTCAGTGCTCCTGGAACATTTATACCTCCATTTAAACTGGCCTATAAGCTCTCTGAGGACAGGGACCACCACATAGCCCAGAGCCTGCCATTTAATAAACATCAAACATTTCACAGAATAAATGAATGATTTATTAGAAAATATGTCAACATTTAATATGCATAAAAATGGCTTATTTCTATATATATGATTATTGCCAAATCACCACATTTATTCATTTAATCGAGCTCTAACTTGGCATATATTTAGTATTTAAAAGTACTAAGCTACTTGTTTTTTTAAAAAATTCCTATTAGTGCCTAAGCCCTTTGAGCCCATCTCATGCAACTTGCTGGAAAACAAAGCTTTTGCTATAATTTAAAATTCTCCAAATTATTTATAAATCTGTTTGAGAAATTATCATTAACGTAGTATATTCTACAAGTTTGCCTTTCTATCTTTAATACACTCTCCCTCTGGCAACTCCAATGCCCTTAAGTTAAAATCTTCATCTTTATTTCTGGTTCCTGCCGGCATTCACTTCCACCAGTCTTCTATGTGGTCGAGCTTATATTTGTAAGAATACTCAACTGAGTTGAGTATATTCCATCTGATGGGCTAGAATTTCTTGCGGGTGTTATTTTCAGGGGTGCCTTTGCTTCATATGACCCCTTTCATTCAAATATATATTTAGAATGATTTGTAAGTCTTCTCAAAGACAATCAAAGTTAGACACTAAAGTGGTAAAGACCGCTCTTAATGGTACATACTACTACAATAGGGAAATGAATCCAGTGTGAACTGAGCTCAACTTTCATTGGTACAAAGGTGACTGAACATTTAAAGGAAGAGTGAGGGACTAGGAAGGGTTTGAATGGGTACTCCGGAGAGTGAGAGAAATGAAAAATTTTAAGAAGTAGGGAAAGGGGTTTGGTGAAGCAGGATCTGATTCCCAGCTGGTTTGTTAACTGATGTGCACAGAAGTTAGGATTTTTATGCCAATTTTGTGAGGCCCTCTCTTCAGGTGTTAGTTCACATGAGTAGTGAAGTTTTGGGGCAGCCTTCTTTTTCTCAGGCAGGCACCTTAAGGACCAGGGCGGTAGCAGGGATGCTCTCTTGAGCTGTTAGAAACAGTATTAATATCTTGTCATGTCTTTTTGGGCTAAGATAGAGGCTTATTTCAGAAAAGGGCTCAGGGGCTCCTGCCAAGAGTTTGATCAGAGAAAGAATCTTTGTCAGTCTCAAGCTGAAGTACTTCAGCTATTCTCCTGACTGCATAGCCTATCTTAGCCTATCTGTCAGAAAGGTAAAAGAAGTCATTAAAATCAGAGTTATAGCCCCTCCCCACCCCCAGCCCTTCCCCCACCTCTCACCAATGTTGACCCTGGCCCCAGAGCAGAAGCTTTGTAAGAGCAGGAACTAGCTGTGCTTCTCTTTTAAACTACTCCTTTTAAAGCAGTATGGCGGTTCCTCAATCTACTAGGAATGGAACTTCCATATGATCCAGCAATCCCACTCCTAGGAATATACCCAAAAGACACAAATACACT
>JAGFMF010011629.1:4754074-4780807 GCA_019455555.1 Galemys pyrenaicus
AAGGAAGGAAGGAAGGAAGGAAGGAAGGAAGGAAGGAAGGAAGGAAGGAAGGAAGGAAGGAAGGAAGGAAGGAAGGAAGGAAGGAAGGAAGGAAGGGGCGAAACTTCAGAAATCAAAAAGCTACTCTGTTGGGGTGACTATAGAGAAATACATATGCTTATATATTTTAGGTCAGCAGAATCTACAATGATTTAATCCTAATTAGCAAAACCCATTTTTATAAAGCAAGTTTAAAAGTTCTAAGGTGCCTCTCTCCCTACCCTATAACATAATGAGCAGGAATATAGTGACAACTAGCAAAATTACATATGTATTTACTCTTTGAGTAAATAAAATTTACCCAAGTAAAATTTTGTCTAAGAATCTATTTCAAAGTTGCTCTGGAGGACAGGTATGTAGGGTGAAATGTTCAATGGGTTCCATTTTATTCCTCTCTCTATTTTTTGGTTATTTGTAAATAGCCATAATAAAAAAGGTTTTAAAAACTTGTATTTATTGGTGTTTTCTTTTGACCATGCAATTTTCATGTCTTAACTTGCATTTTAACTTTTGATCCTAAGTCTGTGTCTTTATTGGTAAACAACAGAAGGTTGGATTTTGTTTTGAAATCCATTCAGTCACTGTATCTTTTAGCTGATGAATTCTGGCCATTTACATATAAGGTGACTATTAACACATGTGTTCATTATCATTTTGTTAATTTCTTGCTTTTTTCAGTTTGTCTTACTCTTTTCATTTACTTTAATTTTTTTAAATTGCAATGTGATATTTTATTATTTTATTTGTTGAAATAACATAGTCTTTTCTTTATTTCTTCCTTTTATGTTTTGTCTAAGTTCAGTTTTCATTGTCTTATGTGTTCTTCCACTAATTGTTGTTTGAAGGTTCTGCTGAAGTTAGCATCTGCTAGGCTATATATGTGGCCTATCAGATGTCTGGTTTCAAGTTCATTCTGATAGACCACATTGTTACTTGCCTGCTCCTCCATGTTGTAAAACTTAGGTGCCTTTTACCTCTATATTTGTTATTCTGTTGTTAGAATTACTTCTGACACTTTTCTCTTGTATGACTTAAAAATGATAAATTCTTTTCATTTTTTCTTTTCAGGGAAGCGCCTTACCCTTCCTTTTGTCTTAAATGTTAATTTTGCTGGGTAAAGTATTTTAGGCCAGAATTGGTTTTCTTTGGGTTCTTTAAATATCTCTTGCCATTCCCTTCTTCCCTATAAGGTTTCTACTGCAGAGTTTGTGGAGAGTCTAATGGGTTTTCCCTTGTACTCTTTTTCTCCTGAAGTTTTTAATAGTCTGTCATTGGCTTTCAACAGCTTTATTATAATATGTCTTGGAGTATGTTGTCAGGTGTTTTGTTTGGAACTCTTTAGGATTCTTGCATCAGGACATCTGTTCATTTCCCACACTGAGCTAGTTCTCAGCAATTATTTGTTTAAATCAATTTTCAATGCCTTTGTCTTTCTCTTCTCCTTCTTGGACTCCCATGAGATCCTGTACATATATTACTGTTATTTTAACTATGCCAAAAAGCTCTTACATTGTTTTATTCTTCTCTGTTATTCTAGTTGTGTGTTTGTTCTAACAATGTGCTTTTGAGTTAATTAATTCTCTCCTTTAGTTTTGTTATCTGCTATTGAGACCATTTACTGTATTTATTTAATTTAGCTATAGTATTTATTGATCCAGTAGTTCTAATTGTAAGAGACTCACAATTTCTCAGTATTCTGTTCCTGTTTTACATCACCCTTTTTTTTTAAATTCAGAAAGAATTGTTGTAACTATTATCTTAAATCATCTTCTATTTATTTGTAATTCTGCTGCTTTAGTCTTTTTTTAAAAGATTTATTTTTATTTACATATACAAGAACTGGGGCATAGGCCAGAGGTGCGGGGGATAAGAGGATTCACCAGAGACAGAGTGGGGAGCAGAACAGGCAGATGGACTGAAACACACTGCTGAGAGAGCAACAGGTGAGATGGAAGAGTTCTGCTGCATCATGTGGGGTTAGCTCCCTGGTCAGGGATCCAACTCAGCAAGAACTGGTGATAGCTTGTGTAATGCCAGTGTAGCAGCAGGAAGGCAGCACAGGAGCAATGTTCAGAGTGGTTCTGGGCAGACGGGTCAAGAAAGAAGAGTCTTGGAGCCCTCGGTGGCTTTTCATGCTTTTTTTAGTAGAGGTGGCCAGGTATATGGCAGGTATGGGTGCCGGGGGGCCAGGAGGCTGGCAGGCCTCCCAGCCCTCAGTGCATCTCACCCTCTCAGCTGCATTCTACTGCTGCTGCAGTACTCGTCAGTACTGTCGGTCCTGTCGGTTCTGTCAGTCCTGGTGTCCTCATGACGTTGCCCATTTATGCCTATGTCCAACTCAGGTGCGCTCACTTGTGCATTCCCACCCTGGAATGTTCGCAGCACCACAGGTGTCCATTCTCACACCTGTGGGATGGACAGGTGGAAGGGTGGAAAGACCTGATTTCTCTAACCCTACAGTCCACCCCCTCAGGTTTTTCCACCATACAAATTATACATAAAGCAATGCAGCAAAATACAATATAATACAAATGAGTACAAATACACCTAGGCAGGGCACCAACCTAGGGGCAAAAGACAAGATTATTGGCACCAGCAGATGATCCACCATATCTGCTGCAAAGGCACCAATCATATGAGGCGGGAACCACTCACGGCACCTGCTGTCACACGCCAGGAGCCATCAAGCTTCCTAGCCTTCTCTGGCTGTGGTATCGGCCACAAGCCACACACTGCACCCACCCCCAGGATGCTCTCACTCTCGGGATTGGCGAATCTATACTCTTTGGGGGTAATCACCCAATCCCCAGGGTACTCTCTGCTGTCACTTCAACATGCAGCTTTTCATAGCCAATTGTGACATGCAGCCCCTGCACTCAGGCCAACCCTGTGCACACGCACAGGGGTCACGGATCCGTGGATACAAGCTCCACATGCAGCCTCTCTTGGGTCCCATATTTCAGCTGTGGTCTCCACCACAAGTCACATTCCCTTCCCGTCCTCGTAGGATGGTTCCTCAGCTCCTCACCCTCACTTAACAAGCAGGGCATGAAACTCACTGGTCTTCTTTAACAAACAGGCTGCTTACCAGCCACTTTGGGTTTCCCCAACTTAGTGCAGGCTTTTGCCTTCTCTAGGCTTTTTCAGGCTGCTTTCAGCCATCAAGGCCCACTGGCCATGCCTCTATTCTCATCTCCTGGGGTTTACAATCATCCACCCCTAGAGTCCCATAAACATAACCTGCCAAATTTTCCCAGCCTTCTGGCGGGATTGTCAGTCCAAGTTTTTAGTCCTTTCCTTGCGTCAGCAGTAGGCGAGCTCTGAATCGTGGTTCTCTTCCAGTCTGCTGCCACCGGGGTCATGGGCTGGTCCTCATGGGTGTCTCTTCCTCCACCTGAGGTCCTGTCCCGCAGCTCCTGGACCTGGTCCACCTCCTGCACTCCTGTGGTGTCTTTGACAGTTCCTGCAGCGTCTTCAGCTTTTCCTGCAGCTCCTGGGCTTCAGTCACTTCCTGTGCTGCCATTTCTCCACCAATGGTACATGTTCATGACCTGCCACCTCTCAGTCCCTCCTGCAGTCTTTTTAGGGCTCTACACCCGTCTGCATCAAAACATCCTGCCGACTACGCCAATTGTAATGGCAGGAAGGGTGGCACTAGAGCAAGGTTCAGGATGGTTCTGGGCAGACGGGTCAAGGAAGAAGAGTCTTGGAGCCCTCGGTGGCTTTTCATGCTTTTATTAGTAGAGGTGGCCAGGTACATGACAGGCAGGGGTTCCAGGGGGGCTGGGAGGCTGGCAGGCCTCCCAGCCCTCAGCACATCTCACCCTCTCAGCTGCTTTGCTACTGCTGTTCGTCAATACTATCGGTCCTGTCGGTCCGGGCATCTTCATGAGGCCACCCATTTAAGCCCATGTCCAACTCAGGTGCGCTCACTTGTGCATGCCCACCCTGGAATGCTCGCAGCACTGCAGGTGTCCATCACCACAGTGGTGGGAGGGTGGAAAGACCTGATTTTTTCTGTAACCCTACAGCCAGGAAGGCACAGAGCAGGTTTTCTATGATCCCAGCAGTTAGAAAAAGGAGGAGTCCTGGAACCCTCAGTGGCTTTTTCAGACTTAATGATCTTTTTACACCATTTGTAGTAAGGCAACCAGGCGCAGGGAAGGCAGCAGCAGAGGGGTGTAGGTGGGAGGGGAAGATGGGGACAAAGCTGGCAGGACTTCTGAGTCCCCTGCGAATCTTCACCCTTTTTGGGTATCCTCTGGTATCCTGGTATCTCTGGTATCCTCTCGTGGTCTCGCTGCTGGTCTCTACCATGCTCTGCCAGAAGATCCTCTGCCTCCGCACTGCCTCTGCCCCCTGGTGCTCCCCTTATATGTTCAATCTCACAGCTCAAGTTAGCCCACTTTGCACACCCACACCATACTTCAGATGCCCGCCATCAGGCACACGTGTAAGTCCACAGGTGTCAGTTATTAATGCTAATGGCAGGAGGGCATAAAAAACCTGATAACTTTCATTTACCCTACAACTTGATAGTGCTGAGACTTACCTCCTTGCACCACCAGGTAGGACTGATTGAGTCTTCTTTTGGGGTATTTTTTTTTTCTTGGTTCACAATTTGTGATGGTTTCTTCATTTTTAGTTTTTATGGGTTGTAATAGATAAATCCTCAGACTTCTGCCTTTGCATCTTTTCAGGTAGCCATGGAACTGGTACCAGCAAATCATAATACATAGAAATGAACTGGGGGCATCGGGCACCAAAGCATTGCTCCAGTGAGCATCAAGGATTCAGGCATCTTACTGTGATGTGGGTACCAGCATTAAGTGGTAAGGATTCACAGTGATCCCCCCAGGACAACTCCTTGGCCTAGATAGTCTCATGCCAGCCTAAGCCTCTAGATGATATTTAAATACTAGATGCAGTGCTGAGTCCAGACTGTAGTTCAGAGAGAGCCACACGCAGGGATTTGGCCTTTGCTTTTCTAGCATAGGGACTTATTCTGGGGTGCTTGCTCCTGTTGTTGAGATTCAGGTTCTTAAACTCTGGTTAGTGAAAGGACTTGGTTGTTGTCTTGGTTTTGGCACTAGGGTGGGGAGTAGCAGTGTAGGGTAAAGGTTGATCAGGTTTTTCCACCCTTGGTGTAATGATGGAAACCTGTGCGCATAAATGGGTGGGCATGTGCAAGTAGATGCACCTGGGCTGATGCACCAGGTGTATAAAGCTAGCGTCTCGGGGACGTCAGCATGGTGGTGTGGTGGAGTGTGATGGATAACATGATGGCGGCGAAGAAAAAGAAACTGCTTGAACCGGTGATGAACCTCCTACCCGGTCTGGGATGGTTGCAAGACAAGCAGGTGTTTGAAATATCACAGTCTGATGCTGTAGATTATAACCCATCTATGATGAAACCCAGGTGATCTGACCTGGCTCCCCACATTGGTTTAGGGTGCCACTTGGTCTTCTTGGGAGCCTCAGGTCCAAGCCACTAATCAGCACTCTACAATTCTCCAGTAGTGTACCCATTATCTTAGACATCAACTTTGTATGCCTCTTATCAAGTTCAAACTCTCCTGTGTGGCTATGTGACACTGTGTCAACACCCGTAGGGAAGTTCCCTGTGACAATACGCTGTCCCTCTTGTGAGCTTACTTGAGCCAATATATCGTTGCAAATATTGTTCTGTTACAGTTTTTCCTGCCTTTCTCCACCAGACCATTGCTCCTGATGCATGCTGTAGTCATCCATTTGTCTTTCAGGTCTTAATGACTTTGCTCTGCTGTAATTTATTTTGTTTTTCAGTTTCTAGTCATATCATTGTATTGATGTAACACTGATGACAACACTGTATATGATCCAGAGGTACTGTTCAGAGGTACTGTAGGGTTAGAGAAATCAGGTCTTTCCACCCTCCCATCACTGTGATGATGGACACCTGTGGTGCTGCAAGCATTCCAGGGTGGGCACGCGCAAGTGGGCGCAATGAGTTGGACACGGGCATAAGTGGGCAACGTCATGAGGACACCAGGACTGACAGTACTGACAAGCAGCAGCAGTAGAAAGCAGCTGAGAGGGTGAGATGTGCTGAGGGCTGGGAGGCCTGCCAGCCTCCTGGCCCCCCGGCACCCCTGCCTGCCATGTACCTGGCCACCTCTACTAATAAAAGCATGAAAAGCCACCGAGGGCTCCAAGACTCTTCTTCCTTGACCCGTCTGCCCAGAACCATCCCGAACCTTGCTCTAGTGCCACCCTTTCCTGCTACTACAGGTACCCACCATGGAGGCACCCATAGACCTCCACCCTGGTCCACTATCTGCAGCAATTTAATTGTGAATATATGGAGGAGGCCAGTTTTCACTTTGCTGTCATCTTACTGAACTCTTTAGAAAAATATATTATGGACGTTAAGTGTTCAAATATGTATCAACCTATAATAAATATCCGGGACCCAGTTGTAAATGACTTTCAATGAAGCATGCCTAGATATTTAGCATATTAAATATGCTAATAGGGTGGTAGAAGCATTTCAAATATATAAAGTAATATATCATAATACTGTTGTAGTGGCAGGAAAGGTACAGCACAGGAGCAAGGTTTGGGATGGTTCTTAGCAGACATGGGCGGGGGGCGGGGTAAAGGAAAGGAATCTTGGAGCCCTTGGTGGCTTTTCATGCTTTTATTGTTCTCTGCATCAGAGGTGGCATCAGGTACATGGCAGGCATGGGGTGCGGGGCGGGGGCAGGAGGCTGGTAGGCCTCCCAGCCCCCGGTGCATCTCACCCTCTTGGCTGCTTTGCTGCTGCTGCTCGTGTGGGTCAGTACTGTCAGTCCTGTTGGTCGGTACTGTCGGTCCTGGCGTCCTCATGATGCCGCCCATTTAAGCCCGTGTCCAACTCAGGTGCGCCCACTTGCGCATGCCCATCCTGGAATGCTCGCAGCACCACAGGTGTCCATCATCAGTAGTGGGAGGGTGGAAAGACCTGATTTCTCTAACCCTACAACTATATTATGTCATATATAATATAGTGTAACATATTATATATAAAGGTATATATATAAATATATACACACATATACATAAGTTTGATCATAAAAAGAGAGGGAGAGTGAGCTGGCATACCATATGCTCCATAGGCAGTTTTTGCAGCAATAATAGAACAGCCAAGGGCTCATTTTGAAATGCTGATTATTTCTCTATGCCAGACAGAAGTGGGAATCAAAATGATTTACTCTAAGAACTTGACTGTATTACTGTGAAATCGTTTACACACTGTTAAATGATTTGAATACCCACGAAGTCTATAAGTCCCCAAAGCATGTTCCTTTGCATTTCCCCCAGCAAATCCAGATATTATGTAAAAAAATGAGTCTGGAATTTCTAAGCAGACAAAATTTCTATTGGCTTCAATCATATGGACTGGTCAAAAGGTTGTTCTCTTCTTCTAAATGGTCTTCTCATCATTAGTTTCCTATGGCTATTATACCAAGTACCACAACTTTGGTGGTTTACAACAATAGAGATTTATTTTCCCACAGTTCTTGAAACCAAACTCCTCCCCCATTTTTCTGGAAAATGTGACCTTTAGCTTTTCAGGTGAAATTAAAAAGCATGTTCCAATGAGACTGATGCCAAGTCTGATATCTGACATGTACTAGTCAGATGACAAGGGACTCACAGACAGGTTACTTTAGAAAAAAATTAAAAATATTTAATATTCCCCTCATCCTTGAAACAACACAGAACTATTCATACACTACATTCTATTCCAAAGTATAAGCATGTTTTCTTCCTTTCCTATTCTGACCTAATATTGTAATCCTGTTACTCAAAAGTCTTTAATAATTCAGCAATTCTGAACCTGGTATTAAAGATTTCAGTCCCTCCCCCACCACTCCCAAGATCTGCTCCAACACTATCTTTGCAAATTTCATTTCCAAATATTAACTTTTGTGTATTATGATTTCTAATCTAATTTCAATGCTTTGTTTTTTTTGTTAATGAATACTTTTCATAGTGCTCACTGGCCTTGAAGACTTTTTTCACTGCATCTTTATACCTTTTCTAATCCTAATTAGGATTAGACCCATAATTAAGGTCATTTACAAATTTTAATTTTTATCATAAATACTTCATGATCTTCCCAACCAAATTATTGGAGAACCATGACCTATTTCCATAGATCTCAGAAGAAAGATAACATGGTAAACATTTCAAAAGCTTTCATATAGAGGCTGGTTTTAGTGTTTGAGGGTTACTCCCATAGATCTAAGGGGAATGGTTAGGTTATTAGAATTTATGATCTCAGAGTAGAGGCCATTGAAAATTGGACTCAGACCTCTCTGAAAGGAGCAACTCCTGACTGCTGTTAGTACTTATGAAGAGAAGGTATAAACTCATCTGGGGACTTCCAAGAAACGGGATAGTGAAACCAACTGCAACTGTTAAAACCAAGTGTTCCTCCTGGGGTGAAAAGTCACTGTTGCAGCAAATTGTCACTGCCAAGGTGATAGCTGTGGGAGTAGCAAACAGGAATAAGGAAACCCTTCCCTCCTTCTTCTTGTATTCCCATTACTCCAGTGCTTCTTGGCTGAATCTAACAGGAAATCAACTGGCAGATAAGCCTGGGAAATATAGTTTGCTATGTCTTGTCCCCAGAATGATAAAGCAGATCTATAAGAAGGAATTGAAACCAGACAGTGCAGACATTCTGAAAGAACTATAAGGGAACTGCTTTGGGGAAGGCAATTCCTTCAGTACCTTTCAATTGTACCATATACAAGTTTATTGTGTGGCATAAGTTGGTCCAAGTCCCAATAGTCACTCTTATCTTTCCATCAAGAAACTTCCTTTTACAATTAGTAAAAGGAATTGAGTGCAACTGAGGACCAAGAGAATCCATCTCCAGACACACATGACAAAAACCTTATCATCTGCTAATTCCTTCCTATTATGTAATGTCCACCCACTACCACTTCAAATTTTCACTTTATTATGACTTAATCTCTACCCATGTGCCATCACTCATTCCTGTCACTCTATATATGGTTCCCTGCAAATTTCACAGTGGTCTTTTTTTCTTCCAACATGCTCATTGTTGAGCGAGCGCTGTAAGTTTGACACTGTGCAAAACGATATGGTAGTAACAAATCATTATATAGGATAGATTATATACTGGCATATTTTTTAGTTATACTATGAATTATATGCTACCATTGATATTTTGGAATTCATAAACAAGAAGAAGCAATGAGAATAGATGTATCAATAAGAAAAGAGATAGACATTGACAAAATAAGCACACTGAATAAACAAAGGATGCAAGAAGAAAAAAAAAAACAGGAGAATGCTAGATTGAAAAACAACATTAGGAAAAGCAAGAGGCAAAAAATGGTCATGTTGACTTTGTTGGAACCTAAGAAGATATCAGATCTCAGATGCATGTAGCAAAGATCAGAAGATGCTTGCTGAAATGGCAGCCAATTTGAAAGATTACAAATGAACAAATGAGAACTTAATCCAAATTAGTCTGGAGGTACAAGAAAATATAAGTTTCTATTTCAGAGTCTAAATGTGGCAGATGGGTCAATAACCCATTGTTCTGAACACTAACCCCCTCTCTACAGTCATAGTCATATTAGCTTCTCTAATGTTTGGACAATTTTGTTGACTTTTGCTTATTTTAATTTGCTTCATTCTTTGTTTTTTTTTTCATTTTTTTATTAAAATATTTTAAAATTTACATATACTTGCCATTAATTGTAATCCCCATGTATTCCCCATCACCATCTCACCAGTGCACCATCACCTCAGTCCCTCACGTTAAAGCAGTATTTTTAAAATATTTTTTATTAAGTCAATATTGGTTTACATGTTTGTTTCTATGAAAGAAGCATGCAATCCCCACTGCAAGCATTATTGCCCCAGTGTGCCAACCAGCAAAGAACCTGTAGTCTACAACCATAAACATTTGTGCTCCATCCCTTCTTTAATATCATCCTTCTTTCTCCCTTCGTCACCTCCTCACTGCTCCCTATTCCAAAGTCAGGTTTCAAGGGTTAATTTTATAGTTTGGTTTTATCCGACCCTTTGTTTTGCTTTTCTATTTTCCACATACAAATGATATCATAGGTATTGTATTTGTCTTTCTCCTTCTGACTGATTTCACTTAGTATTATCCCTTGCAGCTCTATCCATGTTGCAGTGAATGGCAAGAGTTTATCACTTTTAATAGCTGAGTAGTATTCCATGGTGTATAATATCACATCTGCTTAGCCCATGCACCTGTTTTAGGATATTTAGGCTGTTTCCATATCCTGGATATTGTAAACGGTGCTGCAATGAACATGGAACTACAAATTTCTTTTCAAACTAGTGCTTTTACATCCTTTGGATGGATTCCAAAGAGTGGAATTGCTGAATCATATCGCATATCCATTTGTTGTCTTTTGAGAAACCTCCATATTATTTTTCACAGGGGTAACACAAGTCTACATTCTCACCAACAGAAAAAAACACTAAATATTTTAATATCAACTTTGTTTAAGCCCTATCTTTCTTATTTTGTACTTGATATTTCTTTTTAAAAATAACACGATTGTTTGAGGGACAATTAAGGTGTTTTTTTCAGCAAGGAAAAGATGACTCAAAAGAAGATTTGAACAAATAAAGAAAAAGACATAGTATTAAGAAGGAATTTCCATAATCATCCTTTTCAGGTGATAATCCACATCAATAAGGAGGGGTGGGTCACTCCAGTGAAGACTTGGAGTCACTGCAGCAGCTCCAATCTCCAGTAGTAACAATATTATAGTCTAGAAGATAGGAAGAGGACACTTCTCCCCCACCTGTCTCTTTTTAAAAAGAGGAAGACATTTCCAGAAAGTCCCCAGAAAAGACTTTCCCCTCATGTCTATTTGATCAAAAAGATGTCATGTATGCATCCCCAAAACTAATTTCTTAAAATGAATGAAATTACTAGGATAAATATAGAGAAATAAAATTCAACTTCTGGGGTACAGGAAAATTTCACTCTCTTTTGATGCCAATTTCTACCCATTACTTGATATTAGGGCTCTATTTGCACAGAATATGGTAAAAGAGAGGTGCAGATTTCTGTGAAACTGGCACTAATAAATGCAGTTGTATCCATTCAGTCTTCCCTGGACTTTAATTCCTCCTTATTGCTGAATAGTTTACTCTTTCTCAAATTTGATTTTATTTTCCTCAAATAATATTCAATATATACCAAAAGATTGCTATTGTATATAAATATATACATTGGCATATATAATCATACTTGTATCTAAATGCAAGTATTGATCTGCTTTCTAACACTCATCTATTAATCCCATTCTTCAGATTTATACCCTCTTCATCACTTACCATGAAGACTGTATTATTCTTAGCATTTTTCACACCCTTGGTTTCATATTAGAAGCTCAACTTTCTCACATTCTTTCATAAATCTGTTCCACTCTTTCAGATGGCCTTTAGGAACTTATAACTACAGCATCATTCTCACACATCTTGCAAAATCTGAGCTTACTATAGACTTATCTACACTGCTAGATTAAAGATACCTTTAAATATGTCTCTTTTTTTTCCTTAATGTAATGCTTGACTATTTGGCCAAATATCAGTTTTATGATTCTTCTAGACTCTTCCACCCATCTTCCCTTTCAAGTCTATATAAAAGTGAAAAGTTTATTTCTCTAATAGCCCTTGCCTCTTTTTCAAAAGTTTGTCTGACATAGCTGACTATCTTCTTTATTATATCTCTTGATATCAGATAAACGGGATAGTCATTGTCTTCAAAACTCTGTTTCCACAGGACACATAAATAAAAGAATACATGAACTAAGTTTAAATCTTGACTTTTCACTTCATAGATGAAGTAATGACTTAACTAACCTCCCCAACCTGATACCATCTCTAATGCAGATAGAAATACCTGTTTCATAAACTATGAGAATTGACTCATGAGGTGTGTGTGTTGCCTCTCTCTCATTCTTTGGCAAACTTCTAAGCAACTAGATGTGAAGTTTTTCAACTTCTGTAACAAATTCAGTAGGACCTGAGACCTGGCCTTAACAAACGGAGCTCTCATTTCCAAACGGAGCTGTCATTTCATCTGCCTGGAGCCTTATCCCTGCTAGCTACTGCTGAACACCGACCCCCCCCTCCCCCGGGTAACTCAGAGCATTTTAGGGTAACCAAGTCCACATTTGCCACATCTCTCTCAGGACTTTAGAAAGGTCCCTTGCAGACATGGAAACAGCTTTGACAATTGCAATAGCTAATTTTCAGTCTTGTTTTTTTTCCTGTCATTCCTGGCTTACAGCTTATTATGCAATTTAGATGTTGTTCCTTTCTAAAGAAGAGAGATCCCTCTAGTGGTTCTATTTTTCAGTAACCAAATGAGAACATGGAAAGAGAGCCCTTTTAATTTCTCTCTAAGAGCCATGAGAGTTGATGAGCTGGGAGGAGTAATAAGTGAGCTGCGACAATAAGAAACACAAAGCAGCACGCCTGGGTGGTCCTCTGACAATACCTTTCTTTGCTGTGCTGGCAGCTGTCAAAGAATTTTATGGATCTTAAGAGACTTGTTAGAACCTTGCCACTGATTTAACAGGATCTTTCTGATTATCATTTATGATCGTGATTTATTCCCATTTTCTCTTTCCTGATATTTCAGTTCATTTCTTCCTATCTGCAATACTTTTGGAGGACACAAATTCCTCTCATATACCTGCTAAGCCCACATACAGCATCCCTTGCACCATCATACATGGAAATTGTTGAGGACAAAGAGTTATCACTTTTATGATTGTATTAAAAGGAACAGCCCAGAGGCCTCCCTGGTGGCATAAGGGTTTAAGTCTCAACACTATAAAGCTATCAGCAGTCACTGCAGCACAAGTTCAATCCCCAGCCAGGCTGCTAACACACCTGCAGACCCCTCCTGTCTGGTTCACTTTTTCCCTCAGCAGTGTATTTAAGTCCATTTGCCTGTTTTGTTTCCCACTCTGTCTGGTGAACCCTCTCACTTCATAGCACCTCTGGCCTGCACCCCAACTCTTGTATGTATAAGTAAATAAAATAAATCTTAAAAAAATAAAAGGAAGAGTCCAGAAAATTCATGTGCATTGCCAGCTTTGAAACATTTGCCTCATTGGAATAAGAAAGGCAGGTCATGGAGGTCATTTTTTTCTCCCTTCGGTTCTAATGAGGCAACTGAAAAGACTTTAAAAATTGGTCTGTATTGTCAAAATGAATTAAAAGAGAAATACTAGCAAATTGCAATTATTCACATTTTTTAAAAAGGATGTCTGAAATTTAATTGGAAAAAGTCTGACTATATGCCAATAATATTTAACCAATAATTCTACTCCAGACATTTTGCCAAAGTAGTTAGTATGTTTGGTACCCACTCTGGAAGGGTCACTGATTAAGCCTAAGGAGGCACTTCTGTCTGCTGCAACTATACTGCCCCTCCAAAGTGGCCAAACACAAGATACTAAGAATGAATGACAGATAAACACAGCAGGATTTGATTCCTGAAGTGACCTGGCAAGTGAAAAAGAAAAATCTCTTATGTTCTTGGCACCTTTGGAAACAGCTGAACATCTATGTGCAAGTGTCCCAAAGATAAAGGGACTGGGCACTGTTCATGCAAATTTTTACTCATCTAAAAACTGCGGTCATTGGTTACCAAGCTTCGTTTATATGCTGTGGCAATAAATCCCTTTCGTAAATTACTATGTTGAAACATATATTGTCCTTTAATATAAGTAATCAACAGCAATAGTGTTTTCTGTTCCACTTCAAACTGCTAGTCCCTAAGAAATTTAGGGAACAAAATGTTAAAATGTCACAGTATATTATGTGTTTCAGCAGTTCCCACTTCTCCCTCTGAAGTTCATGTGGAATGAATAAAAAGGCAATCAGTAAATGGAAGAAGTAAAACCCAAAACAAAACAAAAAAAATAAACTAGCTAATTCCTGAAGCATGTAATCTGTAATGACATTAGTCTGCAGGATGACTATGAAGGAAGAAGGATCACTGTTTGATATTCTTCTTCATTAATCATCTGTATTTTTAGCTACACTACAAATTTATCATACAGCCAGTTCTCATGACTCAAGATTATTTTTGTGGTATTATATCTATTATATTTGATTCAGCCTTTTATTTTAGTAGTCAAATACTAACCTCATAATGAAACTTTCATTATGAGCATCCACAGAAGACTGATACATGAGCCTAGATGAGATTCATGGGTCTTTTCATCCTAGAAAACAATCATGATGTTATGATGATGTAACATGCCTCAGTATTCAAATTCAGCACATATTTCTGTACCAAACAAGATCAAGTGCCTACAGTGAATTCCTGTAGCATGGACTTTGCTAAGCTGGAACCACATTTCCGAGAATGTTCTTTTCTGTGTAATTCCAAGTTAGTGTAGGCCAGAGTAATATTTGCAAGTGATTTAAAAGGTGGAGGGAAACATGAGGCTTTTTTTTTAAATGATTGGAATATGTGTGGATGTTCACCACTAAGCATTCTTTTAAAACATGCCCTTTATGCCAAACTGCAGGCTCACCTGGATGGTATGGGGTGGACCCCATTCTCCTCTACCCCCTTTCCCACTAGATATCCCTTTCAGCTCCTCCAGCTCCTGGGAACACAGATGTTTATCTCTATGATAAAGTTTTCATTAACAGTTACCTACAACATCAAAGTTGGAGGTTTAGAAAGACTGACATATTTTCTGTTCTTTCTTGTGAGTTTCTGTTTTTTCATGGCCTTCTATTCTCCTTGCTCTTAAATCACTTCTTCATCTCTTCTTCTCAGGTTCCTGCCTTTCTAACTCTAGCCCTAGAACCAAGCTTAAAGGCCACAGACTATGATAGACGATTTAACTGGCCCCCATGGTTACTTAAGGTTACTGCCCATAATAAATTACTTATTATCTATCACTCCTCTTAGTCTCTTTCTCTGTTTGAACCTTGACTGATGCAGTACCCACTGTGAATAAACCACAGCAACCAGTAGTAAGGCTTAAAAAAATGAATGTCAATCTAGTGAAGGGTTGCTATTGTTAAAGTTGGAATAAGAAAATATTGCAGACCAAGTGGCTTAGACAACAGAAACTTATTTTCTTAGAATTCTAGAAGCTGGAAGTACAAGGCCAAGGTATTAGCTGTTTTAGCTTGTCTGGAGTCCTCTTTCCTTGCGTATGGAAGACTACCATCTCACTGAGTCCTCACGTGGTCTGTTCTCTGTGTCTTCATGTTTCTGTTGTCTTTTCTTCTCCTTAAGAGGTTACTAATCCTGTTTGGATCACGGTCCTACCTTTATGACCTCACTTAGTTTTAATTGCCTCTTTAAAAGTCCTGTCTTCAAATACAGTCATATTAGGGGCTAGGGTTTCAATGTATGAATGGGGCAGAGGCAGATAATTCATCCTATAATAAGCATGTTTGCCATGATAGGCAAACAGTAAATAAAAAATAGCTAATTGAATGTGAAAAATGTTAGGTGCAATTATAGCATTCCCTGAAGAACCAGAAGAATATGTAACAGAAATGTGGGCTTGTGGGTTCAGGGACAGAATAATTATATATATTAATGTATCATCCAAACTCTAATGCTTGTGAGAGTAAAAGTATGCATTAAGAATAATTAGTAGACATGAAGTGATCTTCATCAGGCATAATCTAGAACTTTTCCAGGGAAACCAGAGACAGAGATCCTCTGTTCAGATAATACCTTGTGGAAGAAACAACATCTAAGACAGGTCCTAAGTCCAAGTCAAAGAGACAAAGGTGAGTGAGTGGGCAGTGTGCTCAGGGCCATCAAGCAAAAAGAACATAATGAACAAAAAAACATAAGCTGAATAGACAGCAGCGTGTTCAGGGAATTACAAGAAATTCCACATAGCTGAGGCTTAGCAAGGGCAAAGGGCCAGATGAAAGGCAAGGTAAGCAGAAATCAGAGGATAGAAGGACTCTAAGGAATTTGGACTTGGTTCTGATGTAGGGTGGGCCCTTGTGAGTTTCAATCACGAGAGTGCCACAAATTGGCTTGTTTTAAAAGTTCTTTTTTTAACAGCAGACTGTTCCTGATTCTTTTCCCAGGGACATAAGCATATGTTTTGAAGACCAAATAAATAATAGTATTGGGAAACAATAAGAAATTCTATTTATAAATAAGTAATATAGAGGACCTGCAGAAAAACAGAAATCAAACAAGATCAGATAGAAAAAGAAACTACATCTGATGTATGAATCAACATCTGGAGGGGCAAAGAAGTAAAATTCAAAAGAGTCCTGTTCACCAAAATGAGACAATTTGACTATAGATAATGATAATAACTACAATGAATTAAAACACATCAAATAAGTTTCACTCTACAAGTGTATAATGATATTGTAATAAAATTGGTTGACACTAAAAAGTACTAGTAAATCTTAAAAGCTGTTAAAGAAATAAAATCAAGTATTTTCCCTTATTTCATGATATGAAGTATACCAATGGGTAACTAACAACTCGATGAGGTTAAGTTTCTCTTTATAGAAATACTCCAACTGATAAATGAGGAAGGAGTGACTTAATTAGTGTATCACCCACCATTTGAATGGAGGCAAGTATTGATCAACAATAGCTGCTAAAGCCACAAAGAAAAACTAGATTTTATGCCACCTACTATCTGTGAATTAATTTTCAAAAAAAAAAGTTGAACCTGAATCTAATCAAAAAAACTCTAACCAAACCTCCAGAACAATTATTAATGTACAGGAAATTTAGAGTAACATGAGTTAAAATAAGTAAATGACCTACCTTGAAAAAGAAGTGGAGGAAGTCTATAGACTGGAAGAGTATTCATAGCCATACCTACTGATCACAATGTGTGGATTTTATTTACATCCTGATTCTGATTCAAGAAATAAGTCATAATCGAAGCTTGTGATATGTGTGCACCATCACAAACATAATAGTGACTAAATATATGATGACTGACTAGTTTGAATTTGGGGAATATAAAAGAAGATATTTCTAGGAAACAGTTGCATACAAAAGTTCCAAGCTCATGGTATACTGGGAATATCAATTTGGGAGTTGCAATCATCGATGGATGTTTGCTAACACATGGAAACTGATGAGATGCTAAGTGGTGTATAAAATATTTTCTCAGCGTTGGCACTGTTGAGATTTGAAGGCAGAAAACTGTGTTCATTATAGGATATTTAACTGTTTCTCTGGCCTCTACCCAACTAGAGACCAGTAGCATCTCCCCACCCAGTTGTCTATCACAACCAAAACGGTCTTCAGACATTGTCCAAAATTGCCCTCATTTGAGAACCACTAATGCAGAGTGAAAAAAAAAAAAAAGGGTGGAAAATGTATCTTCAAGGAACCCTAAAAATGTGTGATTAAATATAATTCCGTCATCACTATGACCGTCTTCCAGGTCTTAGTTTTCTCATCTATAATATGAAAAATCTCATTGTCAAATCTTCAAAGTTGGGATGGCAATTATTTAGTACTAAGAACATTTTATTAATGAGAACACGTGCCTCCCTTCCTAAGTGCAATTACTATTGGTGTCCTTTTCTTTCCATTTTCCCTCAATACTCTTAGCCCACAAAACTCAAGCTCCAAACAGCTCTTAAACACCATTTCTCTTTCTCTTGTGATCAAGAAACCTGGAATTTGATTTTGCAGCTACTGCGTTGTGAAGCTGCTTACTGATTTCCCAGAAACTGAATGTGAACATTTAATTTTACCTTCCCCCCAACCTGTACATGAAGGTACTTTTCAATAAGAGAAATAAATAAATAATCTCAAACAGCAAAGATGAAATATTGTTCTCTCCAGAGTCCAAAATCAGAGTCCACATATATACCTCCCAGTGAACTCTCCTAATTTGACTAAGAATCAACACAGACTCATTGAAGCTTTTACATAAAATAACGAAAGGAAAATGTATAGTTTTAGTGACTTAAAAAGATTTGACCAGGGACAATGCACTCCATCGGATATAAGACCCATTTCATTTTTATGTTTTGAGAAAAGGATCTGAAGTTCAAGAGCTCTACCTCTGTTTATCCAATGTGATATCCCTTTAGCAGTCATTAATCCTTTTAATTAACAACTTTACTGAGATATAATTTGCACACTGCAGAATTCAACCATTTAAGATATGCAATGCAATGGTTTTTAGTATATACACAGAATTGTGTGATCACTGCAATTTTAGAACATTTTCATTTCCAAAGGAGAAATATCATACTTTTAGCCATCAGCTCTATGTGCCTTAATTCTCCCAACCCTAGGGAACAATCATGTATTTTGCTAATCTACTTTCTGATAAATTTGCCTATTTTGGGTACTTTATATAAATGGAATCATGTAACATGTCTTCCATTCACTTATGAAATTATGAAAAATAGAATGTTTTTGAGGTTCATCTACCTTATAGCTTAAATCAGAATTCACCCAGACATCATCACATTTGTTTTCTTCTTTTAAGGTTTATGAATGGGTCAAGTAACCTATTTGAAATTTCTTTCTATGGTGAAAAGCATTGACATAAATATGGATGGTTTCACTCACAGGAGGATTATAGAGGAACCAAATTAGGGAGCTTTCAGGAAAAAAAAATAACAGTAATAATAATAAAAGAATTAGCAGGCAACTATAAATCAGAGACATTCTGCAAGGGAGGGGGAGGTAGATGAATCAAAACAGGAGAGATAAGAGCATAGGAGCTATGGTGATGGTTCATGGGTGAATTGGTGGTGGAATTTTACAGGGACTACACCTGTACAATGCACACATTTTACAAGCACACATTGTACAAAAATGAACAATGATGTAAAAATACATATATATATAAATTTTAGAAATAAAAGCATTGAACTCACTTAAAAAAAAACAAACAAGAGTTAAGATTGGAGTTCTAGGAAAATGCATTTTCCTGATCCTATATAATACCCCAGAAAAACTTTCCCTATCTCATCTTCAATGGACATGTAACATCTAACAAAATTTTGTTCATCTAGATGGACATCTACCAAGGTATTCTACCAAGCCCAGAATTGCAACATTAAGTAGAAGGGATTCTTCCATCTTCAGTAACTTTCATTTTAAGGGCTCTGGTTACCACCAAACATGTTTGTGGAAGTCTGTAGGTATACATGTGATTCTGGAAGGATTTTCCCATTTGTCTCCTGTCTTCCTCTTCCCATATATCTGAGATATTAATCAACAAGTGTTCAAGCATCAGGGAACAACTTGACTCCAAGTGAATTCTTTGAAATTATTCTAGTGGGAAAACTGACCAAGTAAAAAAGCTCAATTAAGGTCACCAGCTAAAGCAAACAACAGAAACCCAGGCCATGAGGAATCACAGGTAGTGACCTAAGAATTCAAGACCAAGGCTAAGGAGTATGGTAAAATAAAATATAAAAATAAAAAAGATGTGAGTTCATGAAAATCAAAAATCAGTTGTGAAGCAGAAAGAAAAATTGGCCAGTGTGTATGGATTAAGGCACGTTACATAAATACTAGGGTGCCTACTGTATGCAGCATTCTAAGTTAGTTCCCCAAATCCTGACCTTTGGTATACATGCCTGGCATCATTTTCTCCTTAAGTGCTGATAGAGTCTGTGATTATGATGAGACAGCAATCCTATGATTAGGTTACAACATATGGCAAAGATGAAGGAATCCTACAGTTTTAATTAAAGTACTTAATGAGTTGGCTTTAGTAAATTAAAATGAAACTATCTTTGGTGGGCCTGCCCTAACCAAGTGAGCCCTTAAGAAACCCACTGCTGTGAGAAGAGCTAGAGAACTCATCTTCTGGACTAGGAATTGACATTGGTCCTTGGTCAACAACTTGCCAGAAAATGAAGAGCTCACCTATAAGAAAATGAATTCTGCCAATAACCTGAGGGAGCTTGGAAGTGGGTTTCCCTCATTGAGCCTCTAGATGAGAATGCAGCCCGCCAAAATCTTGATTCCAGTCACTAGAGACACTGAGTGGGGAGCCCCACTGAAACATGCCAGATTCCTGACCCATGGGAACTGTGAGATAATAAATTACTCTTGTAAACTGCTTAATTTGTGGCAATCTACAGCAATGGGAAACTTGTACAGTGCTGCAGGCCATAGTATATGTGTGTGTGCGCACAATTTGTGTCCTAAGAGGACTTGGTGGCTTTTAAACACTGGCAAGACTTAATGCATATTCTTCTTCTTGTTCTGTATGCCTTTTGTGCTTTTTTCCTTGACTTACATTTTAAGTTCTCTGTAGCTATTTCCCTATCTAGATTGTACATATACTTGCTATCATTAAATTTAATAATTGTTTTCTATTTTTTTATCTTGATAATGATGCAATGATCTACACAAAGGATTTGCATGTTAATTTGCTCTGTCCTGAAAGGTGGAGTTCTAAACCTCTCACTCTTGCAAGTGTTTTTCTGTTTCCAATTCCAAGTTTCTTTTATAAACAGGATAAAAAATGGGGAAAAATGAGAGACTGGCTACTATGAGATTTACTGTTCCTAGGGGAGTGGTAAATATAACAGAAAAACTGTAGTTTGTGTATGTAATCACACAGACCATTTAGATGTGGCGTTACTGTTTAGCTAGCCCAGAATTAGATAGCAGTCTTAACACAATTTTATTTTGATGAGTTCACAGTGCATACTAGTATATATGTGTGTGTGTCATCAGATTGTAGAATAAAAACCAACATAAGATAGACTCACAAGTCTCCTCTATTTCATTGCAGTGTTAGCACCAAACTTCCTCTTTTCACCCAGACAGATGGACAACAAATGTCCTTCTACTTATTGGCCATAAGTTGAGCTTAAATTGAATGGGATTTATCATGATTTTATATCTAATCCCTCTTCTTAAACTAACTCTAGCTGTTAGCCTTGGCAGACAAGAGAAAGGAAACCAGATGCTTGAATGTTAGAGAAGAGTTCCTCTTTTAAAAAAGTTTTTCTATGACTCTCATTTTGATATATTTATACAGGCCATTCTAAACATTAAAATGTCTAATCAATATCAGTGGATGTGAATTATGAATTAATCTAAATACCTGATGTACCACCTCCAAATAAAACCAAAATGTGTCAACTGAATGTTTATCAAAAGGTCTATCTGTATACGGTAGAGAATATAGACAGCATTGAAATTTCTAAATAACGCTGACAAAAATGTTTTTAGAAGTAGTACATTTTTATTTTAAAATCCCTATAAAATGCATTCCTTCCTGGTATGGAACATCCTGCTCAGGGAAGTACTTGCAAAGTCTCCAGCTGTTCCTTTTCATTTTCCACCATCAATTTCACACTATCGTCTTAAAAAGACACAATAGGACTTTTCCAAATAATCACCAGCACATGATGAAATACTTCTTCAGATCTAAGAACTCCAACAAAGAATTGGTAGGGGATTACCATCTTATTTTCAAATAGTGGCCTACTCAGATGCAGTTATAACCACCCTAGAGTTTAGAGCAGTAACATCTTGTTGTCACTCTTCAGGGGCCTTCAGTTATCTTAACAACTGTCTTGAAATTCTAAAAGAAAAAATTAATTTAAGTTTGCGCTCAAAAAATAGGAGTAAGATGTATCCATAGGAGCTGTAAGGGAAGAAAGGCCCCCAATTCAAAAACAGAGTAAGATGTCATCATCACAAAGACTTTCACTGTTCTGAAGAAGCAGGTGCCTCCCAAACTTGGCTAATGACAAATCTTGTTTTGGAAAAAAGTTTAAAATGTATGATCCCACTGCATACATTATCAATCAAAACCTCTGAGGTAGTTTTCAGTATCCCTGTTCTTACAGTAATCCCCAAGTATTTTCAAAGCAGCTAAACTACAGACCAGAGTATAGGAGACTGAAAATTAGAAACATATCAATATTTCCTATTTTTATAAAGTGTGGACTATGATGTAAAGCTTGATAGTAACCTATACTAGTTAAAATTTAAAAGATAGATTTTGGGTTTGAATCTTTGCATTTAACTTCCAATTTTCCCAAATTCCTAATGGAATGCCAAATAAAAGTTTAGAAAATTTCTAGCAGCATCTCACCCATATTAATTTATAAGCTGTCTTCAGAGTTGTTTCCTTTAATTTATTTTTTATCAAATGCATTTCCTGTGGTGTCTTACACTTTGGCATTTACTAAATGTTGTTGTGTAGTCTTAGTATCCAATTAGTGCATGGAAATAAGAGCAGCATTTAATATTCCAGCTTGAAAATTTCTCAACATTCACAGTCAAGGGAATAAATTCAGAAGGACCCAATGCTACATTGTATTCAAAGTTGCATTTCAACTTTGGTGTACAGATTTTTCTTGATACTGTGCTTTTGGATTGGAGAACATGACTATTGTTCAGGTGCACATATGTGCACACACACACACATACTTTCACTAACCATGTTCTTCTCTTCCAAACTGGCTCCATAAAAAATACCTCTACAATTATTCAACTATAAATGTCATGATCTGGACTGATGATAGAAAGAATCAACCAAACTAGGACAGAGGGCAAGGCACAGAAAGAATTCAGAATAAGTCACCCCAAACCTCACTGTATTACAGGGCAAAGAGAGGAGAATCCCCAAACCTTCCTGCTCTAAATGGGTTCTTCCATCTGCTACATCAAGACAAAACATATGGAGCTCTAATGGAACAGAACTTGAACACAATTAGTGTACAGAAAAGACAAAGAATATAGTTTTCAAATGAAGCACCCAAATTTACCCATCCCCTTGTGGGTAAAAATCCACCCAAATGGGACTGGCCCAAAGCAAGGTTGAAAAGTCTGCCACAGCATGCATATGAAACAGTAGGGGAGCAAAATAATCTGCCACCCCAAAATATGTTCTTTTGGCAAAAGACTGATTTAATCGGAGAAGCTTTGTAGACCTGGTAGAAGTTGCTTTTGAAAAAGATATTTACATGTAAACTTCTGTAAGGATGTGAATGGCAAGAGCTAACTTCCTTAGCTCTTTTCAATGAGAAGGCAGAACTTAATCTGTGTACCACGTTTGTTGCAGTTACAAAATTCCTTAACTGAATTTCTATCTACTTTCCCCCAGCCTTCCCTGTCTTAGCTAAGCCATATGTCTAACGAAAGTCATATAGGGGAGTTACCCAATCACACTGAGTCTTTCTCATGTACACAGAGGGATATATTTTATCATTAAAGCTTCATTTTGACTTTGTCTCATCAATCTGTCTGACGCTCATTTGTTGGCCTAGTAGAACCCAGAGGGGTTTTGTTGAGCTGCATCCCAACACAATCTTTCCTATTAATTCACATTAAAATGTGTTTTATTTAAAAACATTCAGTTCCCAAATGAATATACAATTACAATGTTTAATAAAGCATTCATTTGAAGAAAAAATAATCACTATAATTATAATGTCATTAATATTAACAACAGTTTAAAAATAGAAATCAAAACCTGAAAATACTATGAACCAGTATCAGTTTGGGGAAGTAATTACATGTTAAAAGCAGAACCCTTAAATCTTATCTTTTAGCTATTTATGCTTATATTCTACTATTCTAACACTTCTAAATTTTCATGTCATGTACTTGTTTTTAAGGATCTTTTGTTTTCCTCTTAATATCTTTTCCTTGCATTATCAAATCACTAAGATATAATAAAGTCAAATTCAAGATTTTTACCTAATCTATTATTTCAAACAAATTTTGACATCTTAATTACCCTAGCACTTCATTTCCTTTGTTTTGTCACTTAAAAAGTTTTAGCAAGTTTCATTTAAGCGGTTCTTGTTTAGTTTTGTTTTTCTCATTTTCATTCACTAAATTTGGAGCAATTCTAAAAAGCATTTTGGAAGTTATTGCTAACTGGATGGAATTACTGCTTTATCAGCGAGTGTCCACCTCTATCTTAATACTGCTTGTACCAAGAATTGAAAGCTTCCTTTGACACTTTCTGCTGGTCCAACCTGGCAGCCCTAATTCTGCAAGGTGTATGAGAGGCCACTGTTCTCTAATCCTGCATAGAGAGTGCTGCACAGGGTCTTCCTCAAACTGCCAGTGGACCTCCTTGCTACAAGTCTCCTCCCCTGTCCAATTCAAACTGCAGTCTCAATATCATCTTGAAATATCTCAAATACTGATTAATTTCTCCATTCTTCTGCTTATTAGTGCCATCAAATATTACTCCCCCTTCAATGCTTTTCCATCCTGATTCTTCCAGCACTTTACCTTGCTCATGAGTAGAAAGTGGAATTTTATCTCTGAATTACTATTAATAGGGTCTCCAAACTGACCTCTATCTATGCTAAGGCTACTGATGTGAAATTTTTAAGGTTAAGTAGCCCATTTTTGTTCTAGTTCATAAGTTATATATTTCATTCCTCTCTACATTTTGCATCTCTATTGTTCTTTGTGCATACTCTCTTAAAAAGTTAACACAGTCCTTATCTTCACCAAACACAAAAGCAGGTATAATTCATTTGTGACTTCCTAGGCCCTGGTTAATATTAACTGTTGCTGAACATTGGGGGTTGGGGAGGAGGAAGAAAGAAAAGAAAGAAGGAAAATGGAAAAAAGGTAGTGGAGGAAAGTTTTTCTTAACCCTCTTGTGGTCCCTTATTGTGTCTGAAAATCAAACCAAATCATTAGTGGGAAAAAAGCGTAAAAGCCTATCAAATGTGTTTTACTTGACACGGAGCCTTCCTCAGGAAATGAAGACCTAAAGAAAAAGTTAGGCCAGTGTATTTGTATGTTATATTTGATGAAGAATAAATAGATACAGAGGAAAATAATAGCTTAAAGAGCATGAAGTGATTATATCAGACTGGGGGAAACTTACAAAGACCTAAGGGTCTAAGGGTAGAATTCACACAGGAAGTTCTATGACCTGTTTCAGAGAGAAGAAGGAAGGAGGGGGATCAAAATGACCTTCCTGCTACAGTTTGTTTTCTCAAGCCTCCAGCTTAAAATATTCAATATTCCAGGTGCCATGTTTGGGTAGTAGTGTGTCTTGAACACCTTCAAAACCATGCTATTGAAATTTTTACATAGCCTATCTCTCTAAATTTTGAATTTGGAGGAGTGATCAAAGATACAAAAAGCAATTTCTATATTCTTAAGCCAAAAGTATTGATAAATTCCTGCAGAAGGGGAAGAGTATAATCAAGCTTTGGGAAGGGGAAGAATGTCAAATCACTTCTTCTTCTTCCAATTGGCTTCTGCTTATTACATTGTAGCAACTTTATATATGGAATTACTCTTTAAAGTCAGGACTCCTCTTTCTGTACAAACACTGATTTGTAGATTCTCTTTCATTTTCTTGACAAGAAAAAGCTCTGTAAGTCATATAAGTTCAATAAACAAGCCCTAAGTTGTAAGTTCCCTGAGGAAAACTGTGTCTTACTAAGTGATATTTCCTAAGAGCCTCACAAATAGTAGTAAGCAGGCATGGTTGCCTACATGTAATTGAGAATGTACCATTCTCTTAAGTCCAAATAGTCTCACAATGTCCACCCACATGTCAAAACTGTGGGGACAATAGCATTTCAGACAGATCTCAAAATTGCTCATTTGGTGTTTTATTTTGGTGGATGAAAGGAGAAAACTCACAATGTTACTAGCCTCTGATAAGTAAAATGTAGAAAATATAATTGTTAGCTCACTACCAAGGGGCACAGTTGCTGGAACCCAAAAGCTTGTCATATATCTAAGATACCTTCTAGCAAGGAATCCCTAGAAACTGGCTAGGCAGGCCCCAGAGAGCTGGGACAGGAGAGATTCAAATTCAAAATCACAACACAAATGAAGGCAAAGGCTGCCATTATCTCTGCCAAGGACAATGTCCTCACATGTCTCTCCTCTATGTGTTCCCTTCAAGTCCCTAAGTGAAAGTCAACGCTGGAGAAGTGTCCACCTGCCTTCCATCTTATATAGGTCACCTGGTCACAGCTCCATCCCTATTTCCAGGAGCTGCCCCACTCAGGAAATCCAGTTCATTGCATACTTGCAATTCAAGACAGCAAGCATGTTATAGGAGCAAGGGAAATTCAAGGAAAATGGTACCTGCCACTCCCCCCCTACACACACATATACACCAAAGGTGCATTTGTAACACAATCACAGGATCAATGAAAATCATCTTTCCAGGCCTCCCTGGTGTCACAGGGGTTAACTATTAGCACCATCAAACTATCATCAGCCACTGTGGCATGAGTTTGACCACCACGGAGCAGCAGACCTCTCCTGCCTCCACTGTGCTCTTCTCAACAGCATATTTCAGTAGATCTGCCTGTTCTGCTCCCCACTCTGTCTCTGGTGAATTCCCTCACCCTCTGCATCTCTGGCATAGACCCCAGATCTTGTATGCATAAATAAATAAAATAAATATTTAAAAAGAAGAAAAAGGAAAATCATCTTTCTTCTAACAACAGCACAAAAGGAGAATAGATATTAATATAACTTTTCTTAAAAAAGCATTGCTTTTAGAAGACTTTCTTTGGCACTCTTGTTCCTATTATATTCTAGCAACTGCTAAGATCAAGATCTTCTTTTTTTTTATTATTAAAATATTTTAAAATTTACATATACTTGCCATTAATTGTAATCCCCATGTATTCCCCATCACCATCTCACCAGTGCAC
>JAGFMF010011629.1:4780857-4791036 GCA_019455555.1 Galemys pyrenaicus
CACCAGGTGTCCCCAGTCTGTCCTTGGCTCCTCATTTTTGGTTTCTGTGTCTTTATTGCTGTTATTGTTATTATTATTATTGTTCTTATTCCTTTCCTTAGATCAAGATCTTCTAAAGGGAAAATGGAATGTTTAGGAAACAGACTTAAATGACCATATGACTTGTTAACTACTACAATGTATTTCCTGAAAAAAAGAAATGATGACATTCACATGCTTCTTTTTGTAGTCGTAATATATGCCAGTTTCAGCATTTCCCTCACTTTGTGTTTTTGTTGCAGAGTGAAGAAAATTTTCCTCTATCCCTCTGGGTTTTTTTCTTAAACTTGTTGAGTAATAAAATTAACATTAGACAGGTTAGTAGGAGGAAAAAAAAATTAATTATATATGTACCGGGAATCACACATATACGAGGTCTCCAAAGACAGTGAGGCAAAATGAGAATATGTACATTGAGCTAAGGAACAGGATAATGGTCTCGGACTTCAGGGAGAGGGAAGGGGGCTCAGAAGAGGAGAGAGTGATTCACTTAACAAAGAGAAGATGCTCTGGAATTAGATGTTTACTGGGCCATATGAATATTTTTCAGATACAATGTTTTTTTTTTTTTTCTAGTAATAACCCTAGTTTTATGTAAGCATCCAAATTTTTGTTCTTTTGGGTAAAGGAGTAGTATAAGTTTCTTGGGACTGTGCAATATCTGTTTAGTTCAGCTCAAAATAGTCCACCTGTCAAAGTGATATATCTTGGGAAGGTATATCCAGAATATCTTGGAGACACCTGTTTTGAATGCCTTAGAGAGATTTATCCTTTATTTACTTAGCCCATACCTAGCTTTAATTTCAGATTTAGTTTAAGGGGTTAATTACCTTTGAAGCATAGTTAGTTTTAATGTTTATTAAAAAGCAAATATGATGAATCCTTTTTGCTACATGCCTTTCATACACGACCCAATTTAAAGAAACTTACTAAGGCTTTATTCCTATTTGTACTTGAGGAAACTACATAAAAAAAGACCCACTAGTCACTTCCATCCCACCCTCAAAAAAATCTGATACTGCACATTGGAATGTCTGCCAGCATCCATGATCTTTCCATTGTACCAGATCTGCATTGATGTTGATCTTCTCATGTTGTATAGGGGAGCAAATATCTGCCACTTCAAATTTGTCTTTTAGGCAAGAGGTTGATTTCATGGGAAGGACTCTGGAGGCTGCTTAGAAGTTGCTTTTGACATTTATATGTAAATTTCTCTTTGTAGGGCCTCTCCCAGGAAGACCTAATTTCCTTATTATACCTATTCAAAGAAGAAGATAGATCATATCTGCATACCTATTGTTTGCTGTATCTTTCACATCAAGCTCCCTAACTAAATTTTCCCTTTATTCCTCCAACCACTGTTGGCTTAACTAAATTATTCAAGTTAGCACCTAGCACCATATGGGTGAGTTTCTCAGTCATGTTGTGTCTCTCCCATTTATCCAAAAAGTACACATGTTCTATTAAACATCTTTTTGACTTTTTTCTCTTATCCATCTGTCTGATGCTTGTCATATTATTTGCCAATCTAGAAGTACCCAGAGAGGTATAGAATAATAATTTGTGTGCCCTGATAGTGGTTTCTTTATAAAAGGTGGTTGAACTAGGTGTTCTTTCCCCCAGTCGCATCCCCAAGAATTCTAAGGTATGAGATCAATTTGCCTTTGTGGGAAAGTAAAATTTGCCTCCTCAGAATATGTCTCTTAGGCATAGGATTATTTCACAGGAAGGGGCTTTAAAGGTTAGATGGAGATTCCTCTTTTGTAAGAAGCATTTACTTGTATAAAGGAAAACTCATTTGTAAAGGTATGTCCTTTGCTGAACAGGGAAGATTAAATCTCTTTAACTCTTATTAAAGGAGAAAAGAAGCAACATAAATCTGTGTAACAGTCATACCTTTGTCTTCATCTTGCCTTGTCACTTCCCATACCCCTCCTCCGTTTGTCTTTAGCTGAAGTTATTGAAGGAGGTGACTTAACCATTTCAGAGTTACTAACTTTTATTGGATCTCTCCAATTATGCAAGAAGTATACTCATTATTAAGCTTTTCTGGTTTTCATTTTGTTATTATTAATTTTTTTCTGTTCTATTGTTCTTTTGTCTGTCTGATGTTAATTTGATTATCTGTCTGTCTGAAACTAACAGGAAAATGGAAAATCACCCTCTATCTCCCACACTGTATGCTTTCATCCCCCAGGTGCACCACCCCCATAGTAATTCAACCAAGAGCAACTTGGTAGAGTGAAAATCTCTATGCCAGTTGAGGAATTTAATGTTCTGGGTTTCATGCCTCTCTGATGATAACTGGTGCTGTTACTTATGCCCATTTGCTTTTGTCTCTTGATCTGTTCTCTTAGTCTCACATTGGTCATTTGTAATGAGAAGGTTAACCATCTGGCTCCACTGGATATTTCAGTTTGCTTTACAATGGTATTTTTAAGAGAGTAAATATATTCTGCAAGTTGCCTTTAAAGTAGCTTTAATCAGTAAATTGCAAAGTAAGGATATTGTCCACAACCTTAAAAAAAGGAGCTTAACCTCTCAACTATATTCTATTTGGACTAGGTTCCAAAAAGTCTTGTTTTCAAAGCATGCAATTATATTTTTTAAAAAGATCATTAACATATTTTGCTTATTATTTGGCTTTGAAAATATGCTGTTCTTATATTGAAATATCTATATCCAAAGCCTACCAAAGAGAATAGATTCCTTAAGATGTTCCAAGTATAGCAACACTTTAGCTATCAGACAATAATAAATCAGGAATGACAGTTATTGCTGACCATGGTGCATTTCATGGTGAGAATGGTAAAGGCTTAGCAGCTTCCCATTAAATTAATGAGAAACCCAGGCCTTTTTTGGACAGCAGGAGTGAGCAACATAATGGAGATATTTGAACACCTTCCTACCACCCTAGGAATGAAAGGCAAGATTGAAAGGATGACCAATTCAGTTAAGTGTTTGGCTTTCCACCAGTTTATTCTCTAGATCAGGCTGTGATTCTATTATTTCCTCAATTTGGTTTTCATGATTAGCAGAGCTAAAGAGCCTTTTCAAAGGTATTTTAGGTTGTTTATACCTTTGTTTCCTGAACAAGTTAGAAATAAAAAGTCTAGGAATCACTCCATATGTCTACATGATAGAATGATGAAATTCTTTTCATTTGGATTCATAAAATGGGATTTTCGTTTTATGGTCTGCTTGCTTTTACCATCAGCAACTCTGGTTTGCTATACAAAAGGAGGAGCAATTAGTTACAGATAAATAAGTAAACAAACTAGAATCCAGTTGTGAGTTTCTCTTGAGGCAGAATGCTAAGGTTAAAGGAAAGGAACACTAGGTTAGAAATCTGGTGGCTGGTACTATTAACAAGCTGTACAGCCAGAAGCAACTGATTTCACCTCTTGAAACCCTCAAATATTTCCACTGGTCAAAGAATTGGTTTGACAAAATGATGCCTACAGTTTTCAGCATTACAAAATATGCAGTTTCTTTGGAAAAGAAGAGAGATGTGGAGAATACGCTGTGAGTTGATACTATTGTTGAAAAAAATCCAGGATTTATATTTCTTGGCAGAGATTCTCTTCTGTAAATGGGAATAGTATTTTATGATATGTTCCTATTATCTTATCAAACACACAGGTTCTAATCCATGGAAATTCTGTTTATGTATCGAAGAATAACAACAATGTTTTTCACACTGCTATTACTAGTATTCTTTTTTTTTTTTTTTTAGATTTATTTAGTTATATTTGAGAACATTTGTAGTCCCCAGGGAATTCCCACCACCATTTCACCAGTGCACCATCACCTCAGTCCCTTGTGCTCTTTCTGCCCTCATCCTGGTCTCTACCCTCCCTATCCCCCCTCCCTGGAATTAACCCTTTGGTTTGTCTTTGTCCTTTTGTTCTTGTTGTGGTTTTGTTTGTTTGTTTGTTTGTTTTTGGCTGTAATTGTTCATTTCCTTGAGCTCTCTCTTATTATTATTTTTTGTAGTTGTTGTTCCTTTACATTCCCCCTAAGAGTTAAACCATCCAATATTTTTCTCTTGCCTTCTGACTTATTTCACTGAGCATAATTCCTTGTAACTCCATCCATGTTTCTATAAATGACCCTAGTTTATCATTTTTGATTGCTGAATAGTGTTCCATTGTGTATATGTACCACATCTTCTTGATCAGTCATCTACTTTTGGGCATTTGGGTTGTTTCCAGGTATTACCGATTATAAATAGTGCTGCAATAAACATGGGGATACAGGTGCTCTTTTGGATTGGTGTTTCTGTGTCCTTTGGGTAGATCCCTAGGAGTGGGATTGCTGGATCATATGGGAGCTCCATTTTTAGTAGCTTGAGGAACCTCCACACAGCTTTCCACAGTGGTTGGGCAAATTAGCATTCCCACCAGCAGTGTAGTAGAGTTCCTTTTTCTTCACATCCTCGCCAACATTTGTTGTTGCATTTTTTTGTGATGTGCCATTCTTACTGTTGTAAGGTGGTATCTCATCCGATATTGATTGGGTTGTTTGCTTTGTTTTTTTTTAAGTCTTGTGAGTTCTTTGTATATCTTTTTTATCAGTCCCTTGTCAGTTGTATGGAGTGCAAAGATTTTTTTCCCAATTGGTGGGGTTTTCTTTGTTTTGGTTAATGTTTCTTTTGCTATATAGAAGCTTTTTAACTTGCTATAGTCTCTCTCATTTTTATTGCTTTGGGGGATGCATCTTTAAAGATATTACTGAGATGTATGTCTTTACAGATATTCTTTATCATGAAGCGTATCACCTATTTCATCAACTTTGATCAACTAATCATTACAAATTTTTTTATTTAAATTAATCTTCAGTTTAATTCCCTTAATCCCCAGGAAAAAATCCTTATATATCACTTTGAAAGGGTTATTCTCTTATACTGTTTTTAGACATAGATCATTCTCTGACTGCATTTCCATTTAGTGATTAATCCCGTGTTGGACTTCAGCAACAAATTTGCCTGGTCCTCAACAGAGGCAGATAGAAAACAGGCCATGAAGTCCATGCAGGAAAAAGTCTTTATCATTAGGCGACAACCTCAGCAGTGTCCAGCATCAGCAACCACCCTGGGCTCCAATCATAGCACTTACCCTGTGCCCCCTGAGTGGCCAGTGAGTGGCCAGCAAGTGGTCAGTGAGAAGACCTCCTGAGTATCCCTAGTAGCTGTTATGTGATACATAGACAAAGCTGCACAGGGACAATTTAGACCTCTGTTCATGCATCCAAACTATGCATCAAGGTCACATACCTACTGCTCTCCACGCATGTGCACTAGATCTCATGGCTGCATGCTACCTACTAGGCTGGAAGGTCACAGTATCAAACAGTCTGAAAAGCTCTGAGAAAACCCCGCTTTCCCATGAGCCCTACATCTTCTTTATCTTTTCTAATTCTTCGCACTGCCTTGTTTTGTCATCTCAATGCTCATGAACATCTCATCCAAAGATGGCAGTTTTGAAAAGAACTGTTGAAGATTGATGATAATTTGCAAGTTTGGATAATCATTTTAAATTATGAAAATCTGTAAAATTAACATTGACATTGAAGAAAAGGCCTCCCTGAAATCTAGATAGACCTTTCCAGCATCTTCTGATCAGCCCAAGCTTCTCTGAGATTGTCACTATGGCATGTGGATTGTTTCAGTAAGGTAAATTGGAGTCCTGAAGGCTTTGAGAGAAACTTCACTCCCTTTACCTAAAACAATGAAAAAAAAAAAAAAAGACCTAGGTTCAAAGTCATCTTCAGTAATAAACTTTCTATCAGAGAAACCCATGTATATATTCAGGGCTTACAGGGCTATCTGCAAAGTACCTAGTGTTTATGAGTTACCTTCTCAGCATGGGATCCTGCCTCTGTCCCTCCTGATGCACCAGGTTCCTATCCCATTCATTAGCTTAATGATAAAGCCGTTGGTGTTCCTTACTCTAGAATTTACAGTCATATAGCGCCTCCATATGTATGGAATTAAATATATTCTTGTTCCCCTACTAATCTGTCTGAGGTTGATTTGATCACTTGACTAGTCCAAGAAGAGCCCAGGAATAAGGGAAATTTTTCTCTTCACTTCTATTATATGAAGAAACATATGGGAGGTGGGGGGATTGCTAGATTTGTGTTGTCTATAGCTCAAGTCCAGACAAATAATAAAATCAAAATTTAATATGCAAAGTCTCTGCAGACTTTGTAAAAGTCCACAAATAAGAGAATTAGCAACCTTAAGAACTTGCTTTTTTCAAACATTCTACTTGTCATAGTTTTTTTTTTTTAAAAAAATCACAATCAGAAAGGTGTTATGAGTTCTGACTTATGAAAAAGAAACTAAGATTCAGTAATAGTAAGTAATGAATAGACAGTCTTTGACAGTAAATAGCAGAATCAGCAATCCAAGTCTGGTCTCTATAGCTCAAAAAATTGCGTCCTTTTTCACTGTATATCAGTGCTCCTCTTGCTAAGTTAGAAATTCCCTTTTTTTCTATTCTTCGTATTATTTTTTCTTTCTCCCTCTTTTAGCTCAAGAAAGCTTTTTATTTAAAATTTTTCCACTAGCCAAGATTCTAAATCTAACAATTTTTTAATTATTAGAATATTAAATATTAAGTATTAATATTTACTGAGCACTATGTGGTCTAAACTCTTAGCAAACATTCTCTTTTTTTTAACCAAATTATAAAGGTAGGTAGTTACCATAACTGCTTACAGATTTGAAAACAAAGATTTAGGGATATCTAATAATTTAAAAATAGATTTTAGGATAAAATTGTTGATTGTTACTGAAAAAAAAAAATCTATCCCATACCTAATTATAAAGTTTGTGCTCTGAGTCACTAAAAAGAAATCAAAGGCTAGAGAAGAAAATATGTGGCAATATTTACTTTATTTCAAACAGAGGGGATTCATATTTTAACTTTCTTTCATTGTTGGTTTTCATTGTAAAACACCTTTGACTTCAAAAAACTATTGTGTAACTAGGAAAAAACTTGAAAGATACCACTGTTATTATGATGTGTCACTGGCATCTAGTGGCTGTGTAGGGAATTACAGTCCAAATGTTTCGTGGCTGGAAGTAGTAGTTAAATAATTAATGCCACCTATGTTAATATCAAATGAAATGCTGAAATAGAAGGAAAATGTTACTTATCCTGGACTTGAATCATCTCAAAATGAATAAATTGATGTCATGATGTCAGTGTTTGGGTGTGGGGTAAATGAATTAATCAGGTTTTTTCCACCATTAGGCTCTATGACTTGTGGCCTTGCTGGTGTTACTGCAGAAGGCACATGTGAGCATGGGTGTGGGGCACGTGTGCCTTATTGTGGACACCTGTAGTATGCATGCACGCACATGTACAAGTGTGCACTCCTGAGCCCAGAGTCTAGGACAAAAGCAACAAAAGTGGCAGCAGTGAGAGGACGAGTGGCGTGACTAAGACCACAAGAAAATGTCAGAGAGCTCAGAAAAAGAGAATGAAGAGCCCCCCAGGAGGTTGGCAAGCTCCTGCCCCCCTCAGCCTCCCAGCGCCTCCCTCTGCCTGTCCTGCACCTATCAACATAGGGTTAGTGACACTGTAAGGCCAGGAAGGCATAGGACAGTTTCTCTGTGATCCAGGCAGACAGGTCAAGGAAGAGTCCTGGAGCCCTTGGTAGCTTTTTCAGGCTTTTATTGATCTTTCTGTATCAGAGGCGACCAGGTACAGGGCAGGTGGGGAAGCCAGAGTTTTGGGGACCAGGAAGCTGGCAGGCCTCCTAGTCCCTGGCAAATCTTCACTCTCTCTGGGCTCACTACTGCTGCTGCTTCTCTACTGCTTCTGCTTCTGCTCTCCTTCTGCTTGTGGCACCCCTGTAATGCCACCCAAATGCCCGGTCTCTGTGCAGTTGGGCCCAGTTGCGCATGCCCACACCCTACCTAAGGTGCCCACCAGCAGGCATGCGTGCAGGACCGCAGGTGTCTATCATTTGACAGTAATAGCAGGAGGGCAGAAAAACCTGATGACTTGCATTTACCCTCCAAACATTAAGGAATTTAAATATGATATTAAAGGAAAATGAACCTACTGTGCATAATTCTCTTTAAATATTTAAAGAGCATTTTGAAACTCCTAAAGAACTTCTTTTAAAATTTTGTAATCTTTGGCTAAATTTTATTGGCAAATATGTTTCAAAAGCATTTTGAAATTGCTGGGTGAATGCAGCACTGGGTTTGGTGATTGATACACAGAGAAACCAACTGGTTTGTACGTGGATGCTACTGTTGAACACAGCATCTTATATTTTTATTCCATGTAGATTAACGTGCCCACTTTATTGCTTATTGGCTTTATTTTGTTTGTTTCAATGTTTGTTCAAATGTCTTTTTAAGTGTTGATTTATTTAAGCAACTGGTGCCAGACATCTGCCCCTTGTGGAGGATGGAAGCCAGAGCTTTAGGATTCAGATATGATTAGAATCATGAGCTGGAGGAGACAGTGATTTCTCATTTAGCAAATATTTTTTGAACTTTAGTGAGATGCTGCATATATTTTATATCTGTATAATATATGCCACGGTCTTGCTTTCCAAGTTCACTACAGAAAACAGAAACACGGTAGACACACACAACACAGGACAGCATGAGGAATGAGTATGGAACCAGTGTATCCTGATTCAGAGGAGTCCGGCAGTACTTCCCACATGGTAAAGATTCTGGTTGTGGTATGAAGGGATGGAGTAGTGGGACTGAGATAAGCACAAGGTTTCAAAACACCTAACCACAACACAAGGGTTTACAAGAAGCTGTCTGGGAATAGGAAATGGGGCTGAGTTGTGAGTAGTCATGAGCTGTCACACAAAAGAGGTAGGTGGAGCAAAGTACTTCAAGCAGAGGTTGATGGTTAGAGCAGTCTGAAGGTGTTCCCGGAATCATTTAATTCCAGGTCATTTGGAAACACTCCGGACAAGGGCTTGCTGAAAGTCACAGGTGACCAGGATCACAACGAAGCTTAGATTGGGTCTTCTGATCCTACCTGATGGGGGCGGGGGGAGAAGGATGAGGCAGAGCTTCACATGTGATGCTAGTGAAAAAGTTCACTAAAAATCTAATGAGAGGGAGAGGAGAGAGGGATCAAAATGAGGGTGGGAAGAACACAAGGGATTATGGTGCTGGTGCACAGGTGAATTGGGGGTGGGAATTCTGTGGGAAATACATGTGATGTAAAATATATATAAATAAAGAAATTTAATACTTCAAAATAAGAATAAAGCTAATAAGATGTGTTAAGGGAGGAATCTGTGGTATTCAGCTAAGGATTGGACACAGATGAACACCGAGGATGTTGGGCTTATAGGTAAAGGGACAAAGAAATGAGGAACAAAAATGAATCATCTCTTAAAATTTAAGAGTGCTTTGTTCACGTAAACATCAATTTATTAATACTATTGCTGTTAATAACAGTAAGAATCATGCGGGCGGGGGTGGGGGCCATGGGAGAGTGGGGGAAAAGTCCTTTAGAGCAACACTGCCAATACCTGGAGAACGAGATCCAGAGGCCCGAGGCCTGGGTTGAGCTATGGGGCTATGGGGCAAGACCGTTACCTTCCTATGACCAGGTGTTGAGTAAGTAAATTATTCAGGCTTTTTGCACCCCTGGCCTCTGTGGCCCTCACCTGGGCATGGGGCACGCCTGCCTGATTGTGGGCACCTAGAGTATGGATGTGCGTGCTTGTGTAAGTGGGCACACCTTAGCCTGGAGGCTGGGCTAAAAGCCATGCAGTGGCTGCAGTGAGAAGAGAAGCAGCTGCGAGACAACAGAATAGGCAAGACCACCAGGCGATGTGAGAGAATGCTAGCGAGAGCTCAGGAAAGAGACAAAGATTTGTGCGAAGCTGGGGTACCCCGTTGCCTGCCTGCTTCCCTGCCTCCTTGCCCAGCCATGCCTGCCTCCTTGCATGCCAGCATCCCTTCCTGCTGTGTCTGGCTCCCTAAGAGAGCATTAAAGTGTGGAACGTCCCCTGAGGCCTCTGGGACTCTTTCTCCATCTGCCTGAATCGATAGTGGCCCTGCCCTGTGCCTGCTTACACTATACCAGGTAAGCAGCGGGAGCCTTTGGAGAATGGCAATGGTTCCCGCCCCCCCCCCCC
>JAGFMF010011629.1:4791042-4855306 GCA_019455555.1 Galemys pyrenaicus
AATGGCAATGGTTCCCGCTCCCCCCACCCCCACCCCCCACACACACACCCAACTGTCACCACCCCAGTACCCTGACTTGGAAGCTGCTTGTGGGCAGTGCAAGTGACAGTGGATGACAGGAATTTTGCTGTCTGCCGCCAGTGACCCCACAGCACTGGACTGCAGGTAGAGGCCAACAATGATGGCAGGTGACAATGGTTTCCTTGCCACGCTGCTCCAGGGCATGCAGACCCACTGGAATGGCAGAGAAAGGAACTGGGCAAAGTTGCCCAGTGCCAGAGCAAGCTCCCATATATGAGGCAATCAGTAGTCCCCAGTCCCTGGTTCAGGGCAGCAGGGAGGAGCATCGACCCCACAGGGCCAGCTTCAGGGCTGTGAGCATCTCCAACTGAGAAGAGTTGGATCCTGCCCATGGCTTGTCTGCCTGCTGGCAGTTCCAGGCCCTTGTTGATGGGACGGCACCATCTTGAGCAAGTGAATGTTTGTTCGGAAATTCTGGACACTGTGAGTACTCTCTGGGGTGAGATAGCAGGGAGAGACATGCGGCCCCACAGGGCCAGCTCCAGGGCTGAGGCTCCTTGGAGCCACAGACAGTAGAGAGGCCCATGGAGTCCCAAGTTAACATGGCAGTTTCCCAGCAGAGCCTGCCTTGTAGGCTCTGTAGGACCAGAGCTGCCTCAGGTCCCCTCCTCTTTTATGTCATTAAACTCAAGTCTGCCAAAGGGATCCAGAGTTTTGGGTACCTCAGGATCCACCAGCCCATTAGCCTGCCCTGAGGTCAGGGAAAGTTGGGCCTTTTATATTTCCCTTTTGTATTGGTGACTGGGTCATAGAATGAACCAATCATGTTCAATCCCAGGTCATTAATTAATTATTCAGATTGAAAATGGGGAAACAGCTGATTGGTGGTACATGATCCAGTCAGTCATTTATGGTTGAAAATGGTCCAATCAGGTTTGTATGATGGGGGGCCCTGATGAATGGATATAAGGCAGGGTAGGAATCAGTTTGGGGAATTTTGTTCATGGCCTACAAGGAGATCAGCAGCCAACTTCTGATGAAAGAAGCATTCAGTGGCTCACCTCCAAAGAAAGAAGAGAAGCCTAAGATCTTTGCAGAGACCTGGCCACTCCACCTGCCTCTAATGTCACCCTATAGGTGCACCATAGACCTTGGACTGGTGTCTAGAAAGGTGGTGTGTTATTGGTTCATTCTAATAGCTCACAAAGCGTTGTTAACACTGGTTTGTCTGATAACCACCTCCTGGTGACTGGTGGTGAATGGCACTACTGGCCATTGCTGACCAGCCTTCTGTGTCTGGGACACCTTTGATAGCTGTCCACTGCTTCTGATCATCTAGCACTGCCTTCCAGCACTCTTGTCTCCGTTGCTTTCCAGTCCCACCTTCTGTCCTATTCAATTTGACCTTCAGACTATTGCTGTGAGTTCCTTCAGTGTCATCTCAGTGTCCCCATCTGTGAGCACCTCCCATTGCCACAATCAATTGCATCCTGGCCCACTGCTTGCTGGTGTGCCACAAGCTCCAGCCCCACATTAGTGGGATGGTGCCATCTTGAGTGAGCAATCTTTTGTTTGGGATTTCTGGACACTATCTGGGATGTGATAAATGATGGTCACTTGTGCCTTACAAACTCTTTCCCCAGTTTGTTAAACCAACCCCATAGCTGTTGTTTCCTGAGCCCAAGTGGTCTTCTAATTGAATATATGGAACCCATAGACTGACCTGTTTTCTACCTGGGCATGGTCAGTTGACCTCTATAGAGCTGTCTAACATTGTTTCAATTCTTCTAGCCACATACTCTCAATCAGAAAAGACTGAGAAAACTACTAAATTAATATAAAATAAATCATCCTGTGTACTATAAAAGGCTATTTGAGTTATCAAACTAAAGAATTTAGAGCAAAATATTATATATTAGTTCACTATATAATTAAACACAAATAATAAAGCTTTTTTCATTGTCATGCATGTATTTGACTTTTCTTTCTTCTGTACTTGACAATCTGTTGAGATGACGTTTCAAATGTCTTGTATGTGGAGAATAATTACAAAATGGGGAGCAAAATATTATTACATGAGCTCTCAAGTCACGCCAGAGAGAAGCAGATCCAGTTTCTGGAGAAATGCTGTAGTTAGCCTTGTGCCATAGTTTTGATGGAGTTTGATTTTTATGAGATAGGGTTGTTTTCAGAAGTTTGATACAGTCTCCAGATATAACTAAGAGTAGGCTCTGCTAAGTACCAGAAGTGACTTACAATACACAACAGTTAATATGTAGGTTCTAATCTGCTGCTCTCCTTAAAATATCCTAGTATGTCTTCCTGTTTAATTCATTTTCTGATTCTCAATATGTCAGGACAAAATGTTCTCATTCTTTTCATTTTGAAAGGCAATTCTTACTTGTATAAGAATTTGTACTCTGTTCTCTGTTCTTTACACTATTTTTATATTTGGGTTGCTGTGTTAGTTGACTAAGCAAAGGCTGAGCCATCAAATGCTGACTTGCAGAAAAGAATGGATTTTCTATATTCAAGTATATTTGGTGGTAAAATTTACCATGGCTGCAATTTACAATACAATGTACTAAATAACAATTATATCTACAAGACTTAAAATTATGTCAAATATTTATCAAAATCAATGAGAAGAATGACCATAAAAGAAAAAAAAAAAACATAAGCAAAGACAACCAAATTGGACACAAAATGTTCTTTCCTTACAAACCTTCTATGACAGTTAATTTGATATGACAACCTAGAGCTAGATTATGGTGGTCATTAGTCCAGTCAAGGAAATGCCCAGATGTTGCTGTATTAGGGTACTCTTTAGGTATAATTAACATTTGAGTCAAAAGAATTTGGATAAAGTAATTTATCCTCCTCAGTGTTTGTGAGACTTTTCCAACCAGTTGAAAACTTTACAATGCAGACTGAGGGTTCTCAAGTTAAAAGGAATGGAATTCTCTCTTCTAACTGCTATAAAGAAATTCTACCTGAAGCTCCTATCATTGGACTAAAGATTGAAACATCAACTCTATCTAATTGATCTACTGAAAGAATTTAGGGTTCTCTAGCTTCCACAGTTATGTAAGGAATTCATTCCTAAAAATAAATCTTTCTCTCCATACACATATGAATATATTTTATTGGTTGGCTTTCTCTGGAGAAATCTAACTAACATACCTTCAAAGTTATAGAATGAAGATGCAAAATAAATACTGCATATTTTGTATAAATGTATGTGTATATAGCATGGATTCTTAGGCTGATATTTTATTATCATTTTTTTTAAAAAAAGCAGGTAGATAAAACCACTTAACACAACCCATTTTTCTTGCATAATTGTTTTAGATTCTCCAGTAAGATTAGTTCTTTTGGCTCTCCTAGGTTTCTCTTCTCAGTCTGATCCCACCTTTGCTTTCACAATAATTCAGAAAGAACATTACATTTTATTTTTTCCTCCCTGAATAAATGAAATAATTATATACATCATGGCCTTTTGTCTATTTCAAGTCAGTGGTTTTTCCTTTTTATTTCATGAAACAACTATTGCCATTTGTTTTTCAATGTTGAAAAATATTAAATGTGATATATTTAAATCTATGGAAAAATTCTTTCCAACAGTCCCAGAGAATTATTAAAGACAAATGTATCCATGGTGTTAGGCTGTATTTATCATTGTTGTTTACTTTTGTACAATATTTGATTTCTCCCTCAGATGTAGTCCCCACAGGACCATGGTAGAAGTTATAAATTTTCCACAAGGGAACTTTAAATTGAAGGAACAATCATCTGTTTTAAAAAGATAATTAGGAATGGAGCTGTCTAGAAGAGAAGTGTCTAGAGTGTACAAAGGTTTTTATATTTCCATTCTCAACTCTCCCTTCCAGTTGTGACTAAGCAGAAGAAAAAGATACGTGTTTCAGACAACAGGATGAGAGAATTCTAAAAGGTAAGCCTATTCTTAATCTTTTCTCATAGGCTAGTGAGACTGAATATAGCACTGATGGTTGTGATGGAAAATAAACCCAGTGTAGGCAGCTCAGGGGAGGGGAAGGAGGGACTAGAAAGAGAACAGCTGACAAATGTCCAAAATTACATAATTCATTAAACTTGTAATTTTTCAAATGTGCTTCTTTATATAGTCACTTGGAGTGATGATTAACTACATTAGTTTCTTCAAAACACACATGAGAACATTTTAACAATGTTATATAAGTGCCAGTGTTCACAGCATGGCAAGGAAGAACTTTATCTTAGCAACTGGTACCACTGCCTAAAAGTGTTTCAGTTTTGTATGAGGACCCCAAAATCTGTTTTTACACATATCCTCCAGATTTTTCCAAAATAAATTGGCAATTTGTTGATTCTTTTTCAAGTGTGTGATACTAGCCTGGCTTGTAAGGTTGCATTTGTAGTTTAAGTTCTTTGCTCTAATAACACCTAACTGTAGTGACTTGTCTGTATAAAAGAGAAATGGAGAAGGAATTGTGGATAATGGGCTACCTCTTCATGGAAATCACAGAGTGTAACCTTTATCAAGTGAGAAAGAACCAAGAGACAAAAAAAGGGATCTGTTTCTGAGTCAGGCAATGTTAATGGAAGGTAGAAAGTCACCTATGTGTTCTGTTTCCAATTCTTGAATTTTGATATTTGAATTCATAATCCCCTTTCTTTAAACCACTAGATTCAGTAGGAAATTGTCCCCTTCCCCCATATCTATTGAACAGCAATGCTGTTCCCCAGGGTCTATTCCCAATTAAACATAGGATGAATGAATTAGCAGTTACATGACTCATGCCAGGGATTACTAAATTCCCAGCAAGAATACTATAGGGCTTTTCATTGGCTACATCCAGACCAAACAATCAATCTAATTTTCTTCATATTTTCCCAGGGACATTTTGCTTGTGTTGTTTACAATCTTTGTCAATTAGGATGTTGTTTTATAATCAGTAAAAGAAACATGGTGACTTGCCTAAGGTATCATAGATATAGGTACATAGATATAGATATAAACATAGATATTTTAAAAACTAGGTTTTTTAAAAAATATAGATACTTAAGGAGATCATGGATACACCCATGTACATGTAGCATATTATACACACACAAGTACACACACAGAGGGAAAAAAAAGAGCTAATTATAGTAATAGAGAGCTTATCTTAAAGGGCATCTCTTAACACATTATCTGTCCCAGATGTGGGTGCTGTTGCTCAGAATGAAACGCTTTTCTGGTGTGCCTCACAGAATAAGGCTTCTGAGTTATGTGCGGAAAAATCCAACTTAGTGAATTAAATCATTACCACCACCTGGCTACCAGGGTCTGTTCTGTTTATTTTGCCCTTTTTTCAAAAAATGAAATAGGGCCTCTCAACAAGATTACATATGGTGGGAATTAGGATATTAGAGAGTGTCAAAATGCAAATGGGTACTAAAGCTGTAGGACTTGGGTTCTTTTGTATTATCTTGTATGGAGTTTACACTGGTTTACAACACTTGTGTATAGTTTAGGAATATAGGTTCACACCTCCTCAAATGTTACCATAGCATTCCCACCACTGAAGCGCCCATAATTCTCTACCATAGTCTGTGGGTCCCCTCCCTCCTTTACTCCCCACCCTCAGTATCCCCCTCTGGTAGCCTCAATTCTATAGTCTGATTTCTAGAGTTTGTTTTCGTTTACTTGTATATGTTGCTTTGTTTTGTTTCTCTATATGAACAATGAGTGAAATCATCTGGTATTTGTCTCTCTTTCTGACTTATTTCCCTTAACATAATTCCTTCTATTTCCATTCATGTTGTTGTAAATAATAAGATTTCATTTTTTATATAGCTTAGAAGTGTTCCATTGAGTGCATATATATGTATACATATACATATATATGCACGCATACACACACACACACATATATACACACACACACACACTCCACATCTTTTTCTACTCATCTGTTGTTAGACACTTAGGTTGTTTCCATAACTTGGCTATTGTAAATAGTGCTACATTGAACATAGGAATACATAAACCCCTTTGAATTAATGTTTTTTGTTTTGTTTTAGATAACCTAGTTTTGTTTATGAATTGAAGCTTCAGGAAAAGATTTGTGATTGATATACAGATCTAAGAATATTCAAAAATAGATGCTCACTGAGACTCTGGGAGGGTGTGAGATTTCCAGAAAGTTGTGTGCAGAATGAGCATCCCAGAGAAAAAAGGAGAGGAGAGGAAAAGAGAGGAGTGGAATGAGGAATTGAGGGGAGCGGAGGAGGAGAGAACAAGAAAGAATACTGAGAGTGATGAAAGCTGTTGGTGCCAACAACATGCATGTCTTGGTTCCTTCAATAAGACTACATCATAATTTCATCCTGAAGAACATCTTTCCCCATTGTTCATCCTTGGAATGTCAAAAATCAATTGCTGTGCCATGTTTTTAACTGAAGAATGAGATTAAAATCTTCTGGGTCATTGTATTTGTGTAGAATGGCACAAGGATGGGAAGAGGTGAAAAAAAGTTGGAGAGTATTTATTTTAGATCAGATAGTCTGACAAGACTCTCAGTTAGTTCTTACTGTTCAGATCCCTGAAACTGTTTTGGCTCTCCATCCTCTTATAAATAAATCTGGTTCTTAAACTTTCACTTTGAGCCAGGAGTTACAGATGTGATTCCAACAATGAATTAGTGCCTTTGCATTCTCTGGATACCTAGCTTTAGTTATCTTTATATATCTTTATATCCAGCATAGCCTCCACATTGACTAAAATGTACACTAACTTACATATGCCTCTGAGAACTCTGGATATATTTTGGCCTTCCCTCAACCCCCAACAAGGATCAAACACAAGTTTTTTTCACTGTAATTGTTCAGCCATCATGAATCAATTAACTTATGTTGATTTGCATGGCAGCAAATCACAATAGCAAAAGACAAGTCTCTTTTGATCATAGCATCATCAATAATATTTACTCACTGGTCTCTGACATGCAACAATTACTTTTCTACTACAGAAGGGCAATCTAATTAAACTTGTATTTCCTGTTTCCCAGGCTTTCAGAGTAGGCTGAGGGCAGGCTTTCTCCATCATCTACTGTAATGGTTTGCATCATCTTAATTTGGTTAGAGTCTTACACCCCCTAAATCCTGATTGTCTGCATTCCAAGCTGTGGGATGTGGTAAACAGCTCAGTTCTCTTAATTCCAGAAACTGCTTGATGAAGTTTTGTGAAGTCTCTTTTATTTATATAGCCTTATGCAGTGTGGGAAAATTTTGAGTTCTGTGCTTCAGTTCAAGATTTATATTTATTGAATATGTATGATTAAAGTATACTTCTTAACTTAGTTTTGACATTTCCAGACACTCAGCGGTATTTCTCATCATAGATAGATAGACTACCAAGAGAATTTTGCTCATCTCTGTCTCCAATAAAGTTGAAGAAAGGCATATTCAAGAAATTAAAGGACAATAACAAATATTTGCAAAATTAAAGCATAATAAATGATTATATATGGTAAATACAAATGAGTAGTACAAGTAGAAAAAGGAGCGAGAAAGAATTCATTGGTGGTGGTTGTAGTGATAATGAGGAATAGCTCCCTCCTCTGAATTCTGCTTAAGAGAGGACTGGTTTTACTTTTGTTCTTATGTGTTCATGTATAAAGCAATCAAAAAAAAAAAAAAACTGATTTGTTCTACCACCAAGTACACGCTTCTCCCTTCATTGCCATAGTGGAAATTGTTTACCTGTGGATTCATTCTGCTATTACCAGAGTGTTCAAACCTAACTTTGAGAAAGACTTAGCCCCCAAGAAGTTATTTGCATGTTGTGCCTCAGTTGCCAGCCTTAAATATATTCGACTTTGTATTGTCACCCAGGTTACAGCATTGGGAGTAGGGAAATCTCTGAATTCTGATGTCCTAGTAAAAATGTCCAAGAAAGTGACACGGAACATTAAGACTTTGCCCAAAGTCAGAGAGGAATTGTTCTGTTTTCAGAATGCCCTCATCTGAAAGACAATAATCCTTATGAAATGGATAATTTTATGAGACTGATGAACTCATAGCTTAAGCAGAACTGTAGAAGTACACATAGAGAAAGAAATATTTTTTTAACAAAATAGTGTCACCTGATCTTCTGGTGTGAACTCCTGGGCAGCCCCATATCACTTCTGGGCCAGTTTTATAAAAGTATCAACATTAGTGTCCTGGTAGACTGGTTTGTGCTCATTGTTCAGCACCTACTATGTGGTTGATACATATACTAACATATGAGGATTCTAATTGTCAAGGTCCTCTTGAAACATACAAGGATGTGAAAAGGAAGTGGATTCTTTAAAATATTGTTGTAAACCCTGCATGCCTCTAATGGGGTGAGGAGTTACTTTCTTAAATCACAACTCTACATAAAATCTTCTGTAATCTCTACACTATAGTGTTATCTCTGTATTTGCCGTATAAATCCTTTTTAAAAAGTGTCAGCTCTCTACTTTTCCTTTTAAGAACACTAGAAATTTAAGAGATATAATTTAAGAGATTTGTTCTTACATTGTAAAATATCAAGTGAGCAACAAAGTGGACAAAATTTAAATTCCCCAGAATTTTGCTATTATTCCTTGATGAAAAAAGTAGAAAGAAAACAGCCCATACTGTTCCTAATGTCCTTGATTGTTATGGGAAAGATCACTAGGGATCTTTCAATAGTGTGACCTTTTGAAAGGATAAGAAAGGAGGAGTGAGTAAAAACAATGAAGGAGGTGTGATTTGTGCTATAATCTTGCCCCACTCTTATAATCAGGAGCTTGAAGGTACAAATAATAGTATTTCTAGAGCTATCCCTAGTACATTACTCCTAGACATTGCTATGCTCATTGAAAAAATCCAGTTTTGGAGACTCTGACTTGTGATTGGGAATGTAAGTAGCTTAGAAGTTGCCACAAGCGGAAAACTGTAAAACTGAAGAATCAACAACTCTTTTTATTTTTATTTTTTTTAAAGATTTATTTTTTATTTATGCATACAAGCACTGGGGTACAGGCCAGAGGTGTGGGGGGTGAGAGGATCCACCATAGAGAGCGGGGAGCAGAACAGGCAGATGAACAGAAGTACACTGCTGAGGGGAGCAGCGGGGCGGCAGGAGAGGTCTGCTGCACCATGTGGGTCCCCTCCCTGGCCGGCAGCAGGGATCGAACTCGTGCTGCAGTGGCTGAGGTTTGCTTCATAGTGCATTGCTTAACCCACTGCGCCACCAGGGGAGGCCCCTCAACAACTCTTTTTAGATCCCCAAGAGAAGTGAGGTCACCAAAGTGCTGGCTCTAAATGTGGAGAGACCATAGAGAGAATCACAGTGGAAACCTCCCATGGGAAAGAGTGATGGATTAGGAAAACCTAAACTGTAATCAACAAGTTGCTAGAGGTTCTGTCAGCACAATTCTGAGAGTTAAAATGTTAGAGGGACCGATCATCACTGGGTCAGTACGATTTTATAAGTTTTACCTCTTGGAGTTCAGTTTCTCATAGCAAGTAGAGGAGAAAAATCCCCTTGTGTTTCCAGCAGAGGGAGCAAAACAGGAACCATCATGAAACAAACCACATCATTCTTTTCTTCTTAACAAAGTCTGCCTTGGGAAGAAAGTATTTGACCGGAACAGAGATGCTACAGTTTTATCTGAGCCTCTCTCACCTGAGTTGGGAAATACCTAACTCACTAAAACAACAAAAGCCTAACTGTATGACCTGAGAACATTCCCCTTGTCCCACACCTTACACCCACATTATAGCTCATCGCAATTCCTCTTACTCTCCACACCATCTCTGGCTGTTGAGGAAAAACACCAAGCATACCAGATGGTGAATATACAGTTTGAAGAGACAGAGCAAGAATCAAATTCATACTCAGCCACAGGAGGGATGTTGGAATTATCAGACCAGGAAATCAAAGTGAACAGCTCTATGCCCACTAGTTTAACAACCTAGATTAAAAGCCTAGATAAAAATTCCTTGAAAGAAACAATATGTCAAATTTATATAAGAAGAAATAGTTTGCAAAAGTCTGTAGTTACTAAAAAATTGAAACAATAAATTTTTAATAACTTTATAAAACCGAAAGCCACAGGCCTGTGTCCACTGGTGAATTCTATTAAACATTTGAGGAAGAAAGTGTTCTAATTCCCTACAATCTCTTTCAGAAAATAGAAGCAGAAGAAATACTTCCTAAGTCATTCTATGAAACCATCATTACTCTGTTACTAAATTCAGACAATGACACTACTGTAATATGAAAGCTGAAAAACAATACCTCTCGTGAACATAGTTATAAAAATCCTCAATATAATGTTAGAAAACTGAACACAACAATATATAAAAATAATTATATGACACTACCAAATGGAATTTACCTCTGGTATGCAAGGCTGGTGCATCAAAAAGCAATTAATGTAATCCATTATAACAGACTAAAAAGAAAAAATGCATGATTGTCACAATACAACTCAACTGCAAAAAAAGTAAAAGACCATCTCATCGTTAAAAAAAAAAAAACTCTTAATAAACTAGGAATACAGAGAACTTCTTCAACTTAACAAAGAATGTATTTTCAAAATATGGTTCATATCATACTTACAGGTGAGAAAATAGAAGCTTTCCAATAAGATCAGATAGAAGGCAAAGTAGTGCCACTCTTTTTCAGTATTACAACAGAAGTCCTAGCTAATGCATTCAGACCCCCAAAAGAAAATACAATGTATACTGACTGGGAAAGAAGAAATAAAATTGTGTTTTGCTTGCTGGTGACAATGATCATGTAGGCAAAATAGCCCATCAAAACACTCCAAAAACTAAAAAGCAATTATAGTGAGGTTACAGGGCATAAGGTTAATATATAAAAGCGTTTGTTTTCCTATATATCATAAGTGAACAAATGGAATTGGAAATGGAAAAAAAGGAAAAGGGATAGAGTTAGTTTTTTGCAAAATATTTATTGGGTGTACATGAGGCTAACTATGAAAACTGACAAAAAGAATTAAATCAACAAACAGGTGTTTCATGTTCATATAAAGAGAGATTCAATATTGTCAGGATGTCAGTTAATTCCTCCTTGATCTATAGATTCAATGCAGTTTCGGTCAAAGCTGCAGCATGCTATTTAGTGGATATTGACCAAGTGATTCTAAAATTTACATAGGAAGTGAAAGACCCTGAATAGTCAACTCATTAAAGAGAACAACAAAGTTGAAGAACAGTTGCTACCAAACTTTAAGTCTTGATAGAAAGTTTCAGTAATCAAGACAGTGTAGTGTTTGTGAAGAATAAATAAATGGAATAGAGAGACCAGAATTAGAATCACATAAATATAGTAAGTTGATCTTGGACAAAGGAGCAAAAACAGCACAATAAAGGTGATCTTTCAACAAGTCATACAGGAACAGCTGGATATCTACATGCAAAAAAAAAAAATGAATGTAGATAACAGACTTTACATACTTCAGAAAATTAAAATGGATCACAGACCCAAATTTAAAATGTAAATCTTAGGCTCCTAGAGGATGATCCAAGAGAAAATCTACATGACCTTGGGTTTAGTGATGAAACCACACTAAAAGCATGAGCCATGAAAGACAGAAGTGACAAGCCAGGTTTTATAAAATTCAATTTCTTCTCTAGTCACAAACTGGCAGAAAATATTTGCAAAAGTCATATCTGAAAAAAAATCATCTGATAGTGTTTTATCCTACTTATGAAAAGACTGAAAACCCAGTAACAGGAATACAATCAATTTTAAAAATTGGACAAAGACGCTGATTTATTTATGTCACCAAAGACACATATATGATCTGTATTATATATTTTTCTCAGAAATTAATTTGTGAATAGGATTAATGTCTGGTAGTAATAACCATTCAAATATTTGTTGAGTAAATGAAATTTCCTCTCATAATTAAAAGCTTTGTACAGCTTCAACTGCCTATAATATATAATCCAAGTCCTTTGGCAAGATGTCTAAGATTTTAAGGCTACGTAGATCCTCACCTTTTCTATTGTAATCACAAGTAACTCTTCATGGGTTTTAGACTTTTAGAAGTTTCTTATGTTTCAAGTGCTTTACAGGTACTTTTCATTTCTTTCTTGTCCTCCTTTCTATTCTGTGTTGACTGTTTTTGGCCTGTCATGGTCAATGCAATCTCCCATGATTTCTGAAAACCAAGTTAGTCCCATAAAAATTTCTAACTTGCAATTAGAAGGTGAGTAATTTCTGCAGATCTATAACCACTAGTAGTGGTTATAGTCAACAATACTATATTACAAATTTTGAAGTTAAGAGACTACATCTTAAATGTTCTTATTATAAAATAGAAATGATAATCATGTGATAGAGATGTCACCTAATGCTATGGTGATAATAATATTACAATAAATAAATGCATAGATTCAATGTATTTTATACCTTAAATCTATACAATGCTACATATCAATTATATATCAAAAATAATAAATCAAATTTTTTAAATTTTTATTATGAAACTGGTTAGGGATTAGTTTTCTCATGTTAGTTGACATATTTATCTCCGCCTTTACATGGCACCTTTTGTGAGCAGAGATCTCTCTTCAGTTTTCTATGTGAAGGCATGGAATAGGTGGAACAAGCAAAGCAATGATACTAGAAAAACTTAGACTAGACTTCCAGCTCCCCAGTTTAGTTCTATGACTTTAGTAAAAGGAATTAAATTCTCAGTTCAGTTTTATTACTTACATATAAAAAAAGATAGCTATGTTGGCTGAGTCACATGGTGATTTATCCACATGGTGGATAAATTCCTATTTTTAAAAAGAATGTAGTGCGAGAGCAGTGTGTGTGTGGTGATCAGATCTCCAAAAGAATATTTCACTATTTAATAGTGTTTAGATTTTATTTTCAAAGTTTGTATTCTCATTCAAACCATACAATAAATGCTACAAGGGCAGTCTATTGCAGTCACAGACATTAGCAGTACCTGTAATTCTTTGTGAAAATGAAAAACTGAGACTTTGAAATATACTTAATCTTCTGTCAGAGTAACATTTAGAAATGTTTTCCTTCTATTATCTGACTTACATCATTTGCCTGACTTGAGTTTTAGAATCAGTAGTTCATATTCAAAAAATCCACTATTTTATCATAGCACTTATATAAATAAATACATGAAGAGAGTAACAAAGGTATGTATTTTCAAATCAAAGTGAAAATATGGAATTACACTCACTCCAAAATTTAGAATTGTGTATCTTACCATAAGCCAAACGTGGGTCTGATTTTTAGGGAAAAACTGATGAAAATTTCTTCACATTTTCAGCAGTATTTTCTTTCTTCCAAGTCATCCTGCTATATTCATGCTTGTGTCTTTGATTCTTACATGGGGAAGTAAGGAAAATTGGAGGAAAATTCCAATAGATGAGTGAACTGTTACTGTCAAAGATTTAAAACTATGAATGGCGCAATATGTCATACAATTTCAAAGTTATTCCCTAAGAGAAAATTGTGTCATTACCCAAACAGACCCATGAACAAGGACTGTTCACCTGAATTCACTATGTGTTATCCTCTTGTTGCAAAGTAATGGCAAATTGGCACACTGTTGAATATTAGGTTTTGTAACTTAGATCAAAATATGAACTCAATCCTCATTAAATTCTTTATCTTCAAGAATTTGCATTTCCTTCTATACATAAAAGGGGGGAAAGGAATAAAACCAAAGCTCCACTTTAAAATACACCTCCACAAAGTAGAATTTGGTTGTTCTCAAAGGGTAAAATTTCTGCCAAATGGATGACAAGCTGTTGTCAAGGCATAGTGGGAGTAGCAGGGGATGAATACACTGTGGTTGCATCACATTTTGAGCTCACATACTCTTTGAGACAGAAACAACCTAAATTTCAAGGATTTTACTAATCCTCTCAATAACTAGCATTTAGTCACGAATGTTGAATATTAACTTTACACCATTAGCCCTAGAAGTAAAAAGATTAACTTTTTAAAGAAAAAAATAAAATTCTTCCCAATACCTTTCTTCCTTATTACTTTATTGGACTATGAAAGAACTCATTATGTCAAAGAAATAACAATATACTTATATTACAGAAAATATGAGTTCCTAAATATTCAGATAATAGGAAAACTAAGCACCATGACTTTCTAAGCATACCGTGACCAATGACCAAGAATTGTTGCTTGACCAACTTTTAGTCAGGCTATTGAACCTTGTCCCATGCTCATCTGTATCCATCCTCATAAATCCAGTGACAGCAAGATCCCTGTGAAGTCAGTTTAGCAAATGTCCCCCGTCCTTCATATGTGATCAGCCTTGGCATCACATCGGGTTCCTCATCCGTCACTGTTTCCCAGGTGATGGCTTATTACCAGGGCCTTTCTTCAGCAAAGATCCTGTCAGGTTGGTTTAAGTAAAGCCACCCTTACCCTGATGTTACCTCTTAGTAACCCCCACTCTGCTCCTTGGCTACTCCTTCCCCTTTATCCATTCTGTATTTAGAATTGAGCCCAGTTCTGCAATGATATAGCTGTCTCCCGGTAATAGTTCTGAATTGTCTGTTTTTACCACTTTATGTGCTCTTTAATCTTTGACACCAACCATTGCTGGGTCTTTTGCATATTATTGAATACTTATACAAACACTGAATTTTTTTATTTCTCTAATTTCAAGGTTAGAAACAGTTATGCTTTATTGAAGATCGAGTAACAAGGTAGTGGTGGAAACAGAACTCAAGCCCAAATTTTCTGTGAATTTAAAGTCTTGCTTATTTCAAAAGTTGTATAATGTCTAATTTCTTCATATTGTTTCAAAAATGCCCCCAAATATAGAAAACACAGAAGCATTCAAGTTAAACAGACAAATTTTACAATATGGGAGATGTAAATAGCTTCTTGTTCTAAGATATTGTAAATATATCTTAGTATCAACACATTTTGGAAAGGAAGCCATTGTCATTATACAAGGGAGTTCCCAAAACTGAAGCAAAAACAGAACCCTTGAAAATAGAATCCTATGAACCTTTCATTTCATATTCCCTGGGGAAGTAAATGAAGAATCTTCATTCCACATAGAAATATTCCCTACTGACCATCCCTTCTTTGGGAAAGGTCATGCTACATTCCTGAAATGCTTGAGGTCAATTTCAAAGATTGGTTGTGTTCCCATCACACCCATCTTTAAGGAAAATAGTGTTAAAATTCAGCTAGCTGGTATTTGTAAACTCTTTCTAATATAGAGCTCCCATCCAATCTTGAACTTCAAAGTTCCTTCAAAGTAATTTTATAGCAATAGCTTATTACTGATTTCACCGAAATTCATTTATGTTGTTGATAATAATAACTTATTTTATGTTAACCTCAAATAGGCAGGTAAGACAATTTAATAATCATTTAACTCCAGGGCTTAAGATGAGGTATTTTAACTCTCATCTGAAGAGAAAGGTATGCCTTTGATATGGAAATAGAGCACAGCAAAGGGCACATATTTACATGAATATGTATGTAGCCTCATACCTGTCTTTCTGGTCAGTTGGGATGCTAGTTTGAGAAATCAAGAGAACCCATTCTATGAACCTTATTAATTAGAAATAGTAAGTAAATATCACATTCAGGTTGTTTATTTCCTTAAGCATATCATCCCTATTTCATATTAAATGGATTTCGTAAGGGAATGAACTATAACAAGTGTAGAAGAAAAGAATCTCTGTCTAGCCTCTTAAATTTTTTGGTTATGAGAATCATGCTAACATAAAATATTAACAGAAGAAAAAGCATACAAATTTTATTTAATATCTTTGTGTGTACAGTCACCTTCATAGGAAAAAATGAAGCTCTGAAGAAGCAATTAAGACTGCAAGCTTATATACTTTGTTGAACAAAAATTGACACATTTGTGGAGAAATGACAAAAGGGCTTAAGCTTTCTGATAAGGTAAACTATAGAAAGTGACTAGGAAATTATACTAGGAAGCTAATGGAAAATAGGGGTTATTTAAGTATGTTTGTGTATTTGAGCATTACCTCCTACTCTCTATTGATGAAAATGTTTTTACTGGTACAGGGAGGGCACATTTCTTTAGGAAAAATTATGACCTGATTTTTGATAAGAAGGGGCAGGTCAGAGAGCCCTCCCTGTATCTGTTTCTCCTCAAGTGCCGTCAGCTTAAAATAAACTATGTCAAAGGGCATATTTGGGGGTGACATTTTTTGAACCCCTTTGCCATCAGTAGCAGTAAAGGAACTTTCACTTCTTGGGGTCTCAAAAATAGAACAGTCAAAGGAATTATATTAAGATTCCTTATAACTCATGCTCACCATCAAATAGCATAGAAGTCATTAGAAGAAAAGCAAAGCTGGAGGAGGCATTATCTGCCACTTTAACAATTTTTGTTCCAGTAATTGACCACTCTACTGTCTAAAAGTTCAAGCAAGTGAACTGTGCATGCAATTGACAAAGGAGAATTTTCCAGAGAGTATGCATGTCCTATAGCAAAATGATGAAAAAGCGTTCATTTCACAACATGAACCCTAACATTCTTATTAATGGTTACACCATAGTCTCAATCTTCTGAACTAACTAGGTATTGTAGTATTCTAGGGCCATTTTCTGGCTGACTTGAGAACATATGAATAACCCCTACCTAGACAGAAGCAAAGTGATGTGAAAACTTCTCTGTATCATGTCTATGGGGGGTTATCCAGGAAAATAAGTACTGAACATCTATTTGGTCAAAAGCCCCGTAAGGTAATGCAAAATGACAGAAATGCTCTAGACAACTATATTTTAGATAGAAAAAAATTAGCACGTGAGCCTCCCTGGTGGCTCAAGGGCTTAAGTCTCAGCACTATGAAGCTATCTGCAGCCACTGCAGCACTAGTTCAATTCCTGGCCAGGGAGGTGACCGAAGATGAGAGTGATTGGTTCAATAATGAGAATATGGGGTAAGGTTTATGAGTCCTTCATTTATCATGTTTCCTGCTCACTTACAGTTTGCTCCTGGACAGGCACTTCAGCACTCTGGGTCTCACTTAGCTTCATCATGCATAGACAAAACCATTGTTCTAGATGGCCAGGAAGGTCAGATAAGAAAAGATTTTATATGCTCACAAATGAGAAATTTTGATTTCAGACAATAGCAAAACAGTAGGATTCTGTGAATAAGAGTAGAAATAACACTGATTTACTCTGGAGAGAAAATATGGGCAGGATGGACATCAATATTCGCTAAAATCTTAGGAAAGGCATTTTCTCAGGCAAAGGGGCCTTGATTACCTTCTTATATTAAACATAATTCTTGGCACCTTTTTTTTTTTGAAAGATTTATTTATTTTTGCACAGAAGAACTAGGGTGTATGCCAGAGGCATGGGGGGGGGGTGCGGGGAATGAGAGGATTCACCAGAGACAGAGTGGGGAGCAGAACAGGCAGATTGACTGAAATACACTGCTGAGGGAAGCAGTGAGAAGGCAGGAGAAGTCTGCTGCACCATGTGAGTCATCTCCCTGGCCAGGGGGTCAAACTCAGGCCCTTGAGTTGACAGCACTGTTGACTAGGCCAACAGGGAGGCCAAATTTTTGGTACTTTCTTATGTAACATAGGTAAAAACATCCTTTCAGGAATAAAAAATTGCTAGAAGTACCCAACCTAAACAGCAAATGGTAAGTTTTAAAAATCATGCTGCCTTTACTTTGATCATGAATCATTCATCTGAATCAGTGCCACACATTGTATGTAAGAAACAAATCCCTAATATATTATCTTGATTTTATATTCTCTTCTTTCTATATAGAGGAGAAAGTTAATTTCTGTTCCTGCTCTTAAGAACTTCAAATTTAATCAGTTGGTATAGAAATACCTGATTCACATCTTTTCTCTCCTCCTGACTTCCATTTTTCTACTTTTTTGCATCATTATTGTGTCTTGGCCAGAATCTTCCAAGGGTTTGGTGCTCCCATATGTTCATTCATATTTTGTTCAGATGAAAGAACAGGGCATGGTAGAGGAGGCTTTTATTTGTGAACTTACTGTTCTCTCTTGTGTAACCAACCTCTTTCAACTGATATCTTGGGAGGGAAAAAAATCCAAGGATAAAGGAGAATCTGAGCACATTATGCTCCTTGTTTGGCAATCTTATTTACAAGAAGTTTTCACGAGATTTAGAACAGTGCCTTCAGATAAAATAAATCAAGTATGGATTGTCATAGCAGATACTAGCCCAAGTTTTATGTAAATAACATCATTTTAAACAACCCTATTATTTGTTAACCAGAAACCTAAAGTTGACTGACTTAACCTGTGATAGGTATCCAGGCATAGTAAAACAAATGATAGACCCTATTGTTTGAATACCTACTGTGTGCCAGATGCTAAGTACTTGTCTTTTTTTTGCTTTGAAAACAGCTCAACAAAGGATTATTATTCCTGTTATTCTCATCTTTTATAGACCAGATAGCTAAATATCATAGATGCTGAAGTACTATTTAAAGTCTCAGAAATCATAAGGAATCAAGTTGGGACTTTAGCCCATCTGAAATCATATCTCGTATTTATTCCCCGTACTAGGATTTCTTTCCACATTATGCTTCCAGTTACTTGATAAAATATATTGTGTAAAATACCACTGTTAACATTTTTCTATAAATCATTTATTTCAGTAAATACATATTTGTCAAGTATTGCTGGTCTAGCTTTGTTCCCCATTTGGACATATGTGGCCAAATGGAAAGAACTTCTCTCTCTCATTTCTTCCTCATTCCCTACTCCCTTCCTCATTCCCTTCTGCTGATATGCTGAAGAGACTCTTGATGGTGGCAAATGAGGCCAAAAATGTAAGCAAGAGTTTCTATAATTAGCCCCACTTACTCATTCTGTGACATTTCCTTGATCCCCAAGATAATTCTGCCCTTTCTGAAGAAGCAAACCTTTCCCCAATGATTTAATCTTTTAAAATATTTGCATTCCACAAGCTTGATATATATACAAGCATAACCTATTATATATTTTGGAGAAGATGCCTGTGTCTCCTGTCTGGAAGTATTGGTAAAAATTTTTGATTGTTAGCAGAGTCAAATGAAATATTCCAGGGAGGTGCAAACACTTGCAACATACAATGATCTTTCTGAAAGGACCAAGATAATCTTGGGAACTGTCATTTGACAGATTTCATGCAGAAAATTCCAGACTAAACCTTTAGTTTCTCCTCCTTCCCCCTGCCCCTGATTCTATGGCACATTTTCAGTTAATTTACTGTATTTTGTATTAAAATTCATCAAAATTGTCAGTTAATAGGGAAACAGCAGAATTTTCCTAGACTTTGACATAATTTCCTTAAAACTCAGTTACTGAATTTAGCAGTTTAAACTCAGTGATAATATTTGGGCTATAAATATGATTAAGAAAGAACTAAAAATAAACATATTTTGGGAAAAGTTAAACAAATGATAGTGTATCTACTTGATAGAATAGTGTGCACACAATAAAGTTGATGCTTTCAAAGACAAAATTTTGAGGATATTTTGTTTAGATGGAAGGTAGTAGAAGGAACTTATTTGTATAGTAGAAATACTGAAGTAACATTTAAAAAAAAACAGCAATATATGCTAGAATGACCTACACTGTTTATTAAGTGAAATGTTTCTTATAAGTAATGGAGCAATAGGTGATACTTTTTTTGTTTTTCACACTTATTAACTCTATAAAAATATTACAGTGAAGGAATTACCTTCTGAAGGCATGGGCAGAATATTCAGCAAAAGGATGGAATAGAAGCACTAACCCTGTCTAAGGAAGTAATGAGCTATCACAGAAGTATAAAGTGACATTTAAGGAGAAATTGGTCAGGCAAAGGGGAGGAAAGAACATTCCAGAATAACAGACATACCTAGTTGTTTTCAGGAGTGATGGTAGTATATTCTATAGTTGGCTTAAGCAAATTGTGATTGAAATGCCCCAAACATCATTAAATCATAATCAAAGCAAGTTTTTTCTTAAGTGGGTCTTAAATAAACAAGTGAAAATTTAGGTAATAACAGAAAGCACTGCATGTGGTGGCACAATACATGAAACTGATTTCAAGCAATATTAGCAATTACATTATGCCTCAAAACCTATAGTCCCCTATCACCCTTCTACTTAGGATATTGTAAGTTTACCTATCCTTCATTCTACACAACTTTCAAAAAGTGGACTGAACATAAAGATGGCCATAGATGAAAGCAGGCAAGATTCTGCCCTGCAGGCAACTAAGAGACAGCAAAGGTGCTTTATAAGCTTAGAAACATGCCCCCACATGTACTGTCATCTCATTTTGACAAGACAGTCAAGAATACATGATGGGGAAGGGAGAGTTTCTAACAAATCGTGATGGGAGAGCTTAAAACCCTCATCTTACAAAAGTCAACTCATACGAAAGACAAGTAAGAACATAAAATGTTAAATTTCTTGGAAAAAACAAAGGTGGAAAGACCACAGACCTCTTGAATATGACACAAAAACTACAAGCAAAATATATAAGTGGAGCTACTTCAACTAAAAATTATTCTTTATAGCATAAGAAATCAGTAGAATGAAAAGGCAATCTTTTGAAAAATGTCCTCAAACCCTTTATCTAATGAGAGATTATTATCCAAAATATATTGGGGAAAAAAAAAAACCACACCAGAATTCTAATTTAAAAATTGTTAAGTGTCTTGAATAGACATTTCTCCAAAGAAGACATCTTAATGGCCAACAAGAATACAAAATGTTCCTTAATATTATTAAACACCTGAGTTATAAATATGGAAGCAAACTAAATGTGTTTCAACAGATGAATGTATTAAAATAAAGTGACATATACATGCAATGAAGTAAAATTGATTGAAGGGGTCTCCCTGATGGCACAAGGGGTTAAGCAATGCACTATAAGGTATCTGCAGCCACTGCAGCACTCCAGGGAGGTGGTCTACATGGTGCAACAGACCTCTCCTGCCTCACCCGCTGCTCCCCTCAGCGGTGTAGTTCAGTCAGTTTGTCTGTTCTGTTCCCCACTCTGTCTCTGGTGAATCCTCTCACCCACCACACTTCTGAACTGTACCCCAGTTCTTGTATACATAAATAATATATTTTTTTTGCATTTTTAATTTTTTTCTCTCATTAGATTCATTCAACTGTATTTGAAAAAATTAAATGAAAAGAAAGTAATGTTACCATATTCAGCAATATAGATGAATGTGAAAGATATTATGCTAAGTGTAATAAGCCAGGCAGAGAAGGAAAATTACTGAATCCATAAAGATGAGATATCTAAACTGGTCACATCATGGAAGCAGAAAATAGAATGGGGGTTGTCTGGGATTGTAGGACTAAGAAGTAGCAGTTGTTATTCATTGAGTCTAAAGGGTCAGTTATACATGATGATTAAGTTCTAGATATTTGTTGTACCATACAGTGTCCATAATTAACAATAATATATTCTACTGTTAAAAAATTATTTAAAAGATTACTCTCATATTAAGTTTTTTTAAGACATTAAAAAAAAAAAACCAGCAGATGCTCTTTAGGAGAAACTAATGGCAGGAACAGATTTATTTCTACAAGATCATTCTTGTAGCTATATGAAAGATGACCTGGTTCAGTAGAGAAATTTGAGATAGGAAGACAGAGAGAGAGAGATATAAAATGTTTCCAGAGAGAGAGAGAGAGAGAGAAGCTGCAATAATTGTGAAAAATTAGCAAGTTAAAGTCTTTTCAGTTAGATCATTCACTAACTCTATGATATGGGAGAAGTCTCTTTATCTCTCTATTTACTTAGCTGCAAAATGAAAGTGATGAGCCATTTTCAAATGCCATCATGAAAATTAATATTTTAAAAAGTGCTTTATTTCTTTTAACCCCTATAAAACAAGATTATAATAGTTGTACTGCATTGTTATCATTAGTAATAGGAAAATTAATATATTCATACTGTACCATCTCAAACCATATAGTTTATGAGAATATATCAAAGGCAAAAAAGTAAAGTAGGTGAGGATTTCTGTTTATAAGGAGAAAATTTCTAAGAAATAAATCTGGTGCAATGGTTACATGGATGTATTTCATAATGCAAGTCTTTAGTAATAATCCAAAATCAAATATGAAGATTAGCAACTTTCATTTGAAAATATGCAATAAAAAATAATCACTGGCTTTTATCATTACTCTTGTGATTATGGAAAATCACCAAATAACATGTTTATTTTCAAAAATATGTATTTGATCTGACTCACACTATATTAATATAGCTTGAATGTGTGAGATGTTTTCTTCTTTTCCCAAGGCTACTTTCTTTTTTTTTTTTTTGGACTTAATATTTCTTCTTCATAAATATTAGAATAAAAGAAAAGAGTATGTTTTTTGCAAAATTTTTTTCCTCAATTGCAAATAATATTTGGATCCAGTTTAAGCCAAAATCCTTTACATAAATGCTAAGTGCAAATAAAACTAAAAGTATATTATTTTGTATAGCATGTGTACAACTAAAAAACCAAATAAATAATTATGATTATTATTACTTATTCAAATTAATAATTACTGATGGAATTGGATTTAACCTAAGAAATTTGATTAGATCTCTTTGTTTTTTTTTTACATAAATCTAACACATGTGTTGCCTGTTCATATATGTGCATTATTTGAACAGAAGAGTTTAAAAACTTTGCTAGCTCTGAATAATAACAATTTACCCAGTAAGAACACATCAAATGCCCATCTAACACATGTAAAATGAATGTACCTTTTGTGTTTAATTCAGGTTAGTTTTGAACTTTGTTGAAATCAACATCCGATAGCTTTCTATTTTATTGATTGTTAAAATTGAAAACAGCAAATTTCTTCATTGCGTATTTATTGCTCACCTACTGTTGATGAATTATTGCAAGTCAGAATTAGAAGCATTTACAGAATTAGAAGCAGCCATTTGTCTAGCACCTGAATGGGGCACAGATGTGTTCTAATTGACTCAATCTTGTCTATTTCAAGTGCTCTAAAACCTTTACTGTGCAGTCACTCTACTTCTACTTTGTATAAATACACTATCATAATCCCAAACTTACTTAGGCATTATCGTTATTGGGTGTTTGGGGGTTCCATTTTAGGATGGGCAACTAGATGATGCAGAATGCACAGGAAGTAGTTCAAAACAGCATTTTCTGTCCTCAATCTGAGACACTGTGGCTTAAAGTATATGCCAATTTGTACTTATTTGTGAGAATAGAATTCTAAACTATTGTTCCCTTTTGCTATCAGATTAAAATTATAGCTGAAACAACAAAAAAACAGAGCAACTGAAATTTGTTTCCTTAAGAAAAAAAGAACACAGCTAATTAACCTTGATCTAACTAGAGTAGCAGACAACGGCTGGTGCTCAGACATTATGCAATTTAGATAATATAGAAGAAACTGACATGTTGATCTGTTGCTAGGAGGACAACTTTGTGGAGGCAAGGCAGGAAAGAAACTGTAATGAGTTTAATGAAGAAGTTTAAAAACTATACACACCTATATTTCATTAAGTCTTATTGTTTATTTGGAGCCAAATAGGTTGTTGGTTTAAAGACTGGAAAAAGGAAAACCAAAAAGTGCTTATCTGCACCAGAAAATAAGTTAACCACTGAGAATTGTCTTAGAATTTGGAGAGAATGATGCAGACATAAAGACACGCTCCCTTGAAAATACTTCTCAGTGAATAATTAATGTGTAGTTTTGGTAGCAATGGGTTTATACTGCCACAAAAGTGACAGTGTCACAAAAGTGATAGCAACCAAGCTACCATTAGTCACCTTTTGTGTCTGAACTCAGTCCTAATGGCCTTTGAGAGCTCCAATCCAGTGATTATAATGACTATAAAAATGGTATGACCCAACAAATGATCAAGAGTTCCTTCTATAGCATGCTTGTTCCTTTCATTACTTATTTTTTCTTTCTTTCCTTTTTTTTTTTTTTGATTGCAGATTTAAAATACTGTATGTTATTTGAGATCTAGAGGGTCATACCTCCTTAGATGTTTGTCATTAAGCCACCCCACCAGTAGGGCACCCATAGTCCTCCACAAGAACCCCTTCCCACAACCCCTCTTCACATCTTATAGCCTTGATTCCACAGTCTGATTGCTAGGGTTTGTTCTAGGGTTTGTTTATATGAAACTTTGCTTTGTGTCTCTACAGTCCACGCATAAGTGAAACCATCTGCTCTTTGTCTTTCTCCACCTGAGTGACTTTGTTCAGCATTATATCTTCCAGTTCCATTCAAGTTTTTGTAAATCAGGAGTTCATTTCTTATAGCTAAATAGTACTCCATTCTATATATATACCACTTTTTTTCTAATCCACTCCTCCCTTGGGCATATAGGCTATTTCCATATCATAGCTATTGTAAATAGTGCTGCAATTGACAAAAGAGTATATTTAGCTCTTCAAATTAGTGTTTTTGTATCCTCTGGATAGACATCTCAGAGTAGAATCACTGGCTATATGGTGTGAGTAGAGCTAATAAGATTTTCTGATTATCTTTGTTTAAATCTAGTTTACATACCAAAAGAAAGTGATCTTTATTATACAAGTCAAGTACTTTTAATATGTTCACATTGTGGTGCAAATATCACAAGAACCTAATTTTACTACCTTTTCATTGTTCCATATAAATAATTTCTTAGCTCTTTTTGGTTTTGCTTTAGCAATTCTGTATCTCTGGATAAACTCAAGAGACATTTTATTAATTTCGCAATGGCTAAATCAAATCTAAAATAAAGGGGAAAATAGGTAAAGATTTAGATAATTGACCAGAGGGAACTAAGAAACAATTGTTTAATTTGCTTTAGAAATGTATAATTTTCTGAAATGACTCCTGAAATCTTAAATGTTAGTAATGGAAATTCTAGAAAGTAAAATATGTCAAACACATATTTTGACTCAAAAATTTTTTGACTCAAAAATTTTAAAATAATAATAAACTATATTTGTATGGCAAACTTCTTAGATTACACAGATGTATGTATAGATACCTTTCAAAAGCTTTGTACTGTTTTAAGGAGAAAGCAGTTACTTAGACTTAATCCTGACCTTTGACTCTGTCAATACCTAAGATGCATTTTCATGTTATTACATAGTAGTGGTGTTTTTACAGTACCTGTTCATACATAATATCTTTATTATCCTATCTAACCTATTGAAGACAGGGTAAATGCTATATTATCACATCTAACCAGGAAAAAAAAAGTGCATTCTCTTTATAGTCACAAATCTTACATAATACTAAAGTCACATAATTTACTTTGAATTTGCATTAAAGGAGCTGAAAGAAAACTCACTGATTAAATTATTTGGAAACATGAGGGATTATTCTTAATTGTGGCCAGTGCTGTACATGCTTTGGTAATTTCCTCCCAAACATGGTTTAATGTGTTTATCAAACTCACTCAGATTTTCAGATATTACACAACTTTTCTGATCTTTGAATATGTCTCTCCATCCTCAAAAAAAAAAAAAAAACACTTATGAAACTTTCTAAAAGCAGAAAATCCCTTGGTTAATCCTGCCTTTTGAAACAGAAACTGGGTTAAACAGGCTGAAAATCCAAATTATTAACAAATATCCCATACAATTCCTCATGAAGCTGTCTTTTCTGTTTTTGAGAAAGAATGTTTAGGAAACCCAGAAAAAATACAATGCAGTAGGACACAGGAAGCAACCTGTTCATAATTTTGGGCTGTGCTGTTTCAACTCAGGAAATCATTCAAATGAAGGTGGGCACATTTTTGCTTCATTTTCTACTCTTCCTAACATCACCTACCATGTCTAAAAATACTTGATAAGTGGAAGAATTGTCTTTATGGCCAGATCTCAGATTGAACTTGAAATCACCTCAGAAAAAAGTAAGCATGTGAACAATGGAATCCAAATGAAGTTGAAATTTCCTATGACTGTTTCTCTTCTAGTTTGTTTTAAGGCAAGAAAATGCTAGACATTTTGGTGAAAAAGAAAACACATCCTGATTAGATTCATCTTTTTGGATGTCCACTGAATCTAAAAAAAATATAAAAAGAAAAGTAAAGACTGTAGTACAAGGCCTTCCTGCACTCTGAAATACCCATTGCAAATCAGCTTTTCTAGAATGTTTAATAGAATGACAGGAAACTAGCTTTGAATTCAGTGTTTATCTTGTTTGCTGCATTTGAGGGAAAATTGTGCAACATCTCACTCACCCAACAATTGTACCTGTTGACTCTTTATTGTCTGGGGCACAGACTCCACTCTGTCTGGAAGAGAACAGAAAGAAAACAGAAGGAAGAGCGCAGCTCATTCCTCAGGCAACGTGACTGGAATTCTTGCTCAGCTTTGTGTCTACAGAGAAATGTTATCTTAATCTCAACTGACAAGAGTGTTCTTAAAACAAAACTCAGAGGTAGAAAGCTAAAAGAATGTTTCAGGGAAATTTAAGAAGGATGGAATGAATAGGATCTGCACAGCAATTACATTTAGAAACTGAAACTTGTTACCCACAATTTAGACACAAGATGGAAAAGACAAATTGTTCCTTTCTATTTCAGGGTGAAGATTATAATAGATCATAATAGTGGCTTTTCACATTAAATAATGTGTTTTTTTTCTTTTCTGTAAAAATTCTTTCATGTCAAAAAGGAAGGAAAGTCACTTAGTCACACCAGTGGAAAATATAAATCTATGTAGTGGCAAAAATTCATTTATTTTTTCATCTAGCAGTTACTAACCACCTTTTGTGTGTCTGGTTTTGGTCTAGACAATGGAAGAAAAAGAGAAAATTATCATGACTGCTCCAAAAGAAAATTTCAAAGAGATGATTATTTGTAAACAGAGAACATGGGAAATTTTGGAAACTAAAATATAAGATATTTTAAAGCACTATCATCTCATTTCCTAAGAACCCTAGGACCCTCTTTTTGTCCCTCCGTCCCATGTACCCCTCTTTTCTCTTATTCTCATCCCTCCCTCCTTCCTTCCCCTTTGACACTTTCTCTTATTTGTTTTTTGAAACCTTAGATCTCTAAGGGGGAAAAAAAATGACACAGTTACTAGGAGTTGCTCTTTTGTATCCACTCAGCAAGTTCTACAACACTGTAGAGAAAGCATAGTCACTTGGGCATTCACTGGTGATTGGGGAGGGTAGAGGTGAAGGTTAATAAGCAGAAAGATGGTTATAGTCAGCACAGACGGGAACCTGATGAATGAGAGGGAAGAATGGAAACAAGTTATATTAAACATCCTGTTTAAAGCAATTTATCCTTTCTTATAAGATTCAAGGCTTAAAATGATAAATAACAAATGGTTGATAATAAAAAGCTCTTTTATTTCCATTCTCTACTATTCTGTCATTACAATGCTATCAGAATCAGGAGCCATTTTAGTCTAGCTAATAATAATCAAGGAGAACAATGCCAGGTGTGGTGAGAACGAAAAATGCCACAGTCTTCAAAGCAATGAGCAGGGCACACTGCCTTTCCAGGTTGGGAGAGGGGAGCAGAAAGAAATAAACTGCAGCAGATCTGATTATACAAGCACAGCACCTAAAAAGTAGTTCCTCACTTTCAACCAGTAAAACTTCAATGTTGGTAGAATGGAGGGAATGTTTGTTGACATGCAGCATATTAAACCCCATTTAAGTGTTTCTGACAGCATATCTCTGAGAAACGCCAGTTGAGAGAAGTGTAAGTGTTTTGGCACAGATTACAGTCTTCTGGGGGATCTGAAAGAAGCCTGTTGACTATTTAATAATCATCAAGCTCTTCCGGCAAATATTGACAGTTCCCAGTAATTAGAGGAAGATGCTAACTGGAAATCTTCTCCCACATAACTAATCCATAGCATGTTAATGATGAAAATAAGTTTTAGAGTAAATCCGATCTAACATTTAGTAAAAAGAGAGCAAGGTGGTCATCTCAACTGTGCTTGTAAGCTTGGGGTACCTAAGCTGTGAAGATACTCTGAAAGCAGATAAGTCAACCTTCCAGGCTTGGCCAAGCAACCCTCTGGGACAAAGTACATGCCCAACGGGGCTGCGAACCTGGCATGCTGCTCCTAATATATTGGTCTAAAGACTTTCACTGCTACCAGACATGACACATTTTTTTAAGATTTATTTTTATTTATTTATGCATATAAGAACTGAGGGGTAGGTCACAGGTGCAGCGGGTGAGAGGATTCACCAGAGACAGAGTGGGAAGCAGAACAGGTGGATCTACAGAAATATGCTGCTGAGAAGAACAGCGGACAAGACAGGAGATGTCTGCTGTGCTATGTGGATTGGCTCCCTGGCCAGGAATGGAACTCATGCTGCAGTGGCTGCCCCTAGCTTTATAGTACAGAGATTTTAACCCCTTTACCATCAGGGAGGCCCATTTGCCACATTCTAACACCATGTTCAGACACTGGTGTTGATACCTGTTCACTTGCCTTATAACTCAATCACAACTCATTTTACTATTTAAAAATTACCTTTAATATTTCTTATTCTAATTAAAGACTCTCTGGGATAGATTTCCATAGTGATATTTGAAGACATTGCATTGCTACTTCTGAAGTATGATTACATGAGTAGGATACTTCACATGTGAAATATGCTCTTAGAACAGTGAACACAGCAAGCATTCAAATTAATATTAGTTATTACAATTTAATTACCATAGCTCATCTTCATGTCTGTTTTAGTATATGGCACATTTAGCTATTGAATATTTATCTAATTACTATTTTAAGGTTCACTCTTACCATGGTGTCCCCAATGATTAACTTGTTCAGCTGCTCAGGAAATGTTTGAGTGAATGGATTTTTTCTGCTAAGTTGAATTTCACTGTAAAATGGAACCAAAGAATGTTTAAGCCTTTTGCAGAATCTGAAATAGAGCATGCATAAGTACATGTAATGGATATTTGTAGAATCAAAGAGTAGACATGTTCTCTAATGCTCTAGTTCTCTACTATAATTATTCCCCTGGAAATCTTTATAGCTTCTTTGTCTTGTACCTCACGGTTGTACAGTTTTATTAAAAATTACTTATTCCTATGAAATGTGTCCCTGTGCCCTTTATGCAGACTTTCTATTGTTGCTGTAACAAGTACCACAAATGTAGAAACTCAAAATGATCCAAAGCTACTTTTCTACAGTTCTGTAAGTAGACACCGGACATACATTTCTATGGGCCAAAATCAGTATGTCCACAGTGACACATTTTCTAAGACTTTAGAAGAAACTATTTCCTTTGCTTTTTTCCAGCTTCGACAGGGATTCCTTGACTCATAGCTCTTTTCCTCATCTTTAAAGCCAAGAGCGTAGCACTCCAAAGTATCTTCAGGGTTCACAACTGTCTCTCAGACTCTCCTGCCCCTTTTCATTTTTAAAGACCCTTTGTGATTATTTTAAGCCCATGCAGATAATCTCCTCATCTGAAGATCTTTGTTTAATCATGTCTGAAAATCTCTTTGCCATTAAATATTCACAAATTCCAGGAATAAAATCTAGATATCTTTTAAGGAACATTTGGGGAGAACTTTAGGGACTGTCATAAGCACAATTCCATCATCTAAGCACAGTTCCATCAAAAGATCATTTGCAAAACATTTTGAATAATTCTGATGATATATAATTTATAAATATTACTATCCAGGCAATTTTCTATAAGTCTGTTGTAGGATTTTATATGATCTTAAGCTCCTGGTCTTAGGGGACAGTAATAACTACCATCTGTGATTTTAGCACCTTGGTTTTGTGAATTTGTCGAAACTGGTGTAACAATTCAGAATTCTAAACATTTGTAATTGTAAACATTTGGCATCTGATTGCTTAATAACATTAATAACCTTAAAGAGTTATAGAAGAAATACATAGCATTCTAATCAGTAAAGGACAACTTAAAAGTTTGTAAAGGTGCAAAATCTGCATAGTACAACACTTTTATAAAGAATATGGCTGTCTAGGGCAAAATCACCGCAATGTTTTCTGAACCTTTGAGGAAAGTGATTCATAATAACTACTACCGAATGTCTTCACCTTGTCTACTCTGGTTTTCGAAGCCAGTGCCTTTTAACATTGCATTTCAGTACCAGACAGTTTAATTTCTTCTTCCAGCTCTCTGTCCTTTAAAGGAATTTGTTTTTGCCCATCACACTAGTCTCAATCATAGAATTTAACAGCAAGAGAGATCTTTCGAACTGTGTTCCTTAAAGTTTTGATAGTTCTTCTTAAAATAAAATGTATTCTACATAGCAAATTGGAAATCAAACAGCTATCAAAGTAGTAGGGGTTTCTTATTACCTTAGAACTTAAATTGCTCTTATAAATTGGTTTTCTGTCCTCTTTTCCAATCTTGTCTTAATTCTCCATAGTTTTAATAGCAATGTACACTTGCTGGTTTCACTTGGTTTATTACTTTCCCTAAAAATAGTGTTAATAGTTTAAGTAGGCTTGTAAATTTAAGTATTTCTAATAGCCTCATTCATAAGTGGTCACATTTTCTCTTTCAAGCCCAGCTTAATATTTCTATTGCCCACTAGATTAGATCTGATTTTTAAATGGTTACATCTGTTTCAGTTTGAAAATACCATTGTGTATAATCAGGAGTAGATGAGGCAGCTATAGCAGAACCTACCTTAACCAGGAAAATGCTACTTGGAATGATTAAGCAAATAGTACACTGGAAATTTGTTTGAGCAAAAAGAATTAGGTTATAAAATAAGCAGAGTCCTTCTACTATCTCAAAGAAATCAATTCTGAACTTTGAAGTCAAACCTGGATTTGAATCAACTTTATCACTGACTAACTGTGGTTTGCACTGTTATTTTTTTTTTCATCCCTTTAATTTCTCATCTAGAAAGTAATTATCCTGCAAGAATGAAGCAAGAAATGCATGAGAGACCATAGGTAATTCTCTATCATAGGCCCTAATGTAAGCCCCTAATCAACAGTAGCTATTATTACTTTGAATGTTCTACACTTACCTAAAAATTATCAAATTCTTTAAAGATTTTAGTTGACACATATTATAAACAGATCTTAACATCCTGAGAAATACATAACAGTATAATTTTTAAAAAAGATTTATTTATTTATGCATACAAGAACCGAGGCATAGGCCTGAGGTGTAGGACCTGAGAAGATTCACCAGAGACAGAGTGGGGAGCAGAACAGGCAGATTGACTTGAAACACACTGCTGAGGGGAGCAGTGGGCAAGACAGGAGAGGTCTGCTGCGCCATATGGGCCCCCTCCCTGGCCAGGGATTGAAATCATTCTGGGTGGCTGAGGGTGCTTCATAGCAAGTTAGGGGTAGGAGCTTGAGGGGTGGGGAGGATGGATTTTTTAAAATAAAGTTCCTAGGACAGCTTATCATCTATTATATATTATATAAAAATATAACTGATCTACTGCTCACACCAAAAGACAAATATAAAATGAAGGAGTGTAAGACTAACAACAAAGTACAAAACAGACATATGACTACATTAATCTATAGTAAGTGTGGATGAATATGTGCATGAATAAGGATAAATGACCCATAAAGAAATAAATTGGGAAGAGCAGACTAATCTTCATAACAAAAAATCCTACTTAACATAGGAAGATATTCCTCCCTTAAGGAAGTGGAGCTTCCAAGGACTAGAGTGTAGAAAAACAGAGGCTTTAAAGATGGAGCAATTTGTCAGGTACACTTAACCAAGTGATTAAGGTTAATGTCCCCAGTGAGGTATTGTGAATATCATATACACCATTGATACTCTGGAATAAGAAAGGCTTTTACACCTATGTGGAATTTATTTATTTAAAAAGATTATTTTTATTTATGTATACAAGAACTGAGGTACAGGCCAGAACTGTGGTGGGTGAGAGGATTCACCAGAGACAGAGTGCAGCACAGAAAAAGCAGATCAACTGAAATATCCTGCTGAGGGGAGCAGTGGGTGAGGCAGGAGAGGTCTCCTCCCTGGCCAGGGATTGAACTCGTGCTGCTGTGCAGCGAATGCTTCACAGTGTGGCGCTCAATCCGCTGGGCCACCAGAGAGGACCCCATGTGGTATTTAAAACAAACAAACCCTTCATCCCACTCTAATCATGAGAAAAATATCCCCCAAAATTTTAAATGCAAGGATATTCTTCAGCACACCTGGCCCATATTCCTAAAACTGTCAAGGTCAAGAAAATAAGGACAGACAGAAATTATCCCAGACCATAAGAGACTGGGAAGAAAGAACAAATAAATGTAATTTCTTGCCTAGGATTAAATCCTTGCTCTAAAGGGGAAAATAGAGAAATTGAAATAGAATTGCAAGTTTCAATAATACTGATGAACTAATATTGGTTTCTTAGCTTTGATAGATGTACCATTGTACTATAAATATTAAAATGTATCACTGAGGAAGGGATATATGGGCACTGTTGGTGCTATTATTGAAAGTTTTCTATAGACCTAATATTATTCCAAAATAAAAAGCATATTAAAGAGACTATCAGACTAGAAAATATTATCAAGCATATCTTTATATACTTAAAATACAAAAAGATTTATTAACCAGGAAAATATTCATATATTTGACTACATTATATTCTAGAATATCTGCTTATCAAAACATGTTGCAAAGAAAGTGAAAATATAAGTCAAAAACTGAAGAAAGACATTTAGAACAAATTCATTTAACAGCAGAGTTCTCTTGCAATGCAAGTTGGAAGAGAACAACTTTAGAAAAATGAGAAAATAAATAGGCACTACAGAGAAAAGGGAAATCTCAAAGATTAATGAATAAGTTAAAGGAAGTTACCATTATTGCTGTTCAGGAAAAATCCATAGTGAAATATAGTTTTGTCTTACTGAAAACTTTAAAGATTGAGAAAAACATCAAGTGTTATTAAGGATATGAAACATTCAAACATTTATAACCTGCAGTTGAGTGTAAGGTTGAGTCAAAGGGCAAGCAGGGAGCCCTTAGCTTCAGAATAGAATAGGAAAAGCTCCCAGGAATAAGAAGGTTCCAGAGATAAGGGCAACAAATTCCAAAGGGAACAAATGAAACCACCAGGACTAGGGCAACAGGACATTCCAAAAAGGATGATAATGAAAAGTATGCTAAGAGAAGGGCTGGGACACAGAGACATAGTTTTGGGCACAGAGACATTAAGGCAATGAGTGAGACCACTGAGAACTAACCAATCATAAAGAGACTGGTGGAGCTTTAGAATAATTAGGGAAAGAAGACATATATTTGACTCCACTTTGGCTCCCTTACCCCTCTCTGGCTTGGCTCCCTGGTCTGGGAGTCCTACTTTATTTCAGTTCTTTTTCTTCTCAATAAACTTTTTCTTTCTCTAAACAAATTTTTATCTTCTCTTTTGCTTGCCTGAGCACCAGCAAAGTTCCTGCTGTTGCTTTGTGAGACAACAACCTATGGTGGTCTAGTGGCTGGGAATTCTTTAGTGTCTGGGATCCCACTGCAGCTTGGAATCCATTCCTGGCTGGGAGACTAGACCTGAAATTAGGTATCAAGTTTATATTACAATTTTGGAAATATCTAGAATTGAAGATGTGTCTATCCTATATATGGCACAGCAATTGCAGTCCTACATTTATACTCTGGAGAAACTTTTCTATATATAGAACAAGAAATATGTACTAAAATACTCCCAGTAGCACTGTATGTAATAACAAAAAACCTAGAATCAACCAAAAATATCCATTGCACCACAATAAAACACGTTGCCATCCAGCGCTGAAACTTAAATGATAGGAACAAGCAACAGGATGTGTTTCAAGAATTTAAGTTGAAAGGAAAAGAGGCAGTTGCAGAAGTCATACAGCATCATTTTGTTACATAACATTAAAACGTGCAAAACTAAACTACTTAGTGTTTAGGAGCAAAGGCATGGAAGAAAACTAGAAAGAAAAGTAAGAGCATAGCAAATAGAATTCTGACAGCTATTGCCTCTATAAGGTTTAGGGGAGTAGCACACAGTGATTACAAAATTAATGCAATATTCTCCATTTTCAGTAAGACGAGTTCTTAGATATTTGTGTCATTATAATTTATGCATGATATATACTATAAATATTATTCATAGCTACTTAATAAAAATAGTAAAAAAGAGAGAAAGGTAAGGTGGTGGTGGTGTTACCACATACAAAAATATTATTACCCCATATCAAAGCTCAATTCAAATTATCTCTGCCGAAAATACAGGGTTGAAACTCCATTGTCTACTCCCTCTAGGTTAAATGTATATAATACACCTTGTCCCTGGCCTGGCCAGTATCTGCTTTGGCAGAGTCACAGTCCGCTCTCCTTCCTTCTCTCATAATCACAGAAATGATTCTCAAAGTCTCTGTCTAAAGATCTGGATGTTTCGATGCTAATAAACCATCCTGCCTGAGGATTCATCCCCAGAGCTTGGACTGCATTTCCTCCATCCTAGAACTAGCTTCCTCCTTTCTTTTTCCAAGATCACTGGAGTGAGGGAAGAATTTCTCTTACAAATCCACTCTATCAACCAGAAACACTTTTCATCTCTTTTCCTATTCTAAGCAGCTGTCAGGAATCCTAAGTAAGTGGCCTGAGAACAATGCAGCCCTCCTTTGTAAATAAAGGATTCCATGCTAGATTTGAGCAGGACTTTGTTTGCTTAAGATGACGGAAGAAAATTGTTGAGTAAGTCTTAGCAGTCTAGGGGACAAATGGGAAAGTTCAGATAGAGAAGATGATCTGAACCAAGTCAGTGAATGTGCCAGAAGTTACATTCAGATAGGACATGATTATAGTACAATAGATAGGACAGAACACAGAGAGATTTGCCTGAAGTTGTGTTTATCAGTAAATAAAAGACAGTTGGGGTAACAAAGCGGATGAGCCATCATCTCCATGAAACAATAGTGGATAGATTAAAAATGTTAAATCCTGAGCACAAGTCACTGTCTACAATGAGCAAGCAGAAAAGTGAGTATTATGAAAGCTGTAGATGAGTGTAGCAAAAATAGTAATGGAACACCAACCTCTGCTGGTGCCTGCAAGAACCAATAGAAAGAATATTACTTGTAATCCAGTCAAATCTTCAGAAATTAATAACTTACCTTGTTCATAGCTGCTATAATTATTAGAATTATACATAAATTGGAACATTTTTATGCTTATACGTGAAACTTTCTCTTTGACAATTCCTAGATAGTCACATGTATCCTTCCTGTTCCATAGCAAAGTAAAGACTGTATTGAAAAATGCAGATGAGATTCATAATAATCTTTTGATTTGATATTTTATGAGAAAATATTTAAAATATTTTAGTATAGTATATATAGTATATATATGTTAAGTATATTATATAAATGACAATAAAAATCAGAAGAGACAGAAAAGTGTTCTACTTTAGTCAATAACTCATGCCTTAGGCTGAGATTTACAACAAAACAAAAAGAATTCTGATCATAAATAGCTCAACCACATTTCATTAAGGAGACCAAAATAGACTTCAAAACATAGAAGAAAAATATCAAGTAAATTTATTTTATGATTCTTAGTTCATCATAAAGACAGTTCTTCAATTTCCAGTACACGTTTTGTTTTCCCACAGGATAAACATATTTTTATAACAAAATTTAGCATTTTATGGCCAAGGAAAAATATGCAAAAAAGCCACACCATATAATAAATTGTAACTCTACAGCAAACTACATGTGAAAAAAATTTCCATAGATCTATTAAGTAGAATTTAAGATGTGGAAGGGATATTTTTTTAATTGAGTAATAAACATTACTCAAAATGTTTATGTATTGCTTGTGTTTAGAAGAGATTAGGTCAACATGTATATTTCCTAAACAAATGTTATTTCTTGTAGACCAGTACGTCTCTTCTCTTTGTACTCAGTCTGTGCCATATTCCAATGCACATCTTTTTTTATTATTGCTCTCATACATTGCATGATTTTTAGTTTGTTTTCCTTCTTAAAATGTTAGCACACTGAAAGCAGAACTTGCTATTCTTTTCTGGATCTCTTTAGTTCTTAGCACAGAGAATAGCACAGAGTAACTGTTCAAAAATACACTAAGAACTGATTTGTACAAATATAATGTGTATTAGTAGGATACCTAACTTCTCTAAAAATCATTCGTTCTGAGTTACAGTATTACAATCTTTATAAATGATGGTTTAGAAGTCATACAATCTCTGTAGTGGAAACTTGATTCATCTGTCTAAATTATTATGTAAATTTACTATGTAAATTTTGGAAACCAAAGCCACAAAACATCTTTTCTCCATGAAATACAATACAATTAAACATTTATTTTGATTTTGTTTTGTTTTTTGTGGGTTTTTTTTTTTGTATTTTGGAGAAGGACTGTCTAGTGGAAAATCACAAATTTTAACATTTCCATAAAACATAGCATATAGGAGTGTGAATCTTCTCTTGTTCTCAGGCAAACATTCTGCTCTGGGTGTTGCTAAGATACACTCAACTTAAAAGTACAGAAATGTGATTTGGCTCTTTAAAAATAGGCTAGGCAACTTTCGTATTTCTGAAAAAAATTAGTCTCTAGGGAGTGTACACAATCTCAGTACAATCATTTATTCTAGTCACTTTCTAGACTTAATTACATGGTGCTTTATAAAGATTTTAATCTTAAATTTAGTATTGAGATGGATAAAATTATTTACAAGCATTAATCAAATCTTTCTGCCTTTTGGGTCTCAGCCCTTATTTTAGCCAAATTCATTTCAATGAAATGATACTGTGCCATCCCATCTATTCATTTTGCTGGAAAAAAAAATGGTTATACCACACCCCAACTTCTTTATTTTGAGGTGACAGTATGGTGAATACCACCTGTTCCCACCACCACACTGAATTCTTAAATCATGACAAAGTGCTGGTGAACAGAGCTTTTCTAGTTGATTACAGTAGAAAACATTATGAACATCTTTAGAAGGTTCAGATTATTCTAGTTGCGAAGACTGACCTTAGGACCTACCAGTTTTCAGGTGCCAGTATTTTCAAGCGGAAATGACACTTCTGGGTCATTTTCCTGTCACCAGCTGTGAAATCTGCTTGTGGATAAGAAATAAACAGTTTTGGGTTTTTTTTACAGGAGCCTCATCATATACAGAAGCTATAAAAAATATGTATATATGTATGCCTTAATATGTAGCATATACATATTTTTATTATGTATTATTTGTATATGTGTTATATGCAAAAAATGTACCTATGACAGTTTAGAAGCTACAGACATCTTTATGTATTTATAGAAGTAAATATTTATATACATGTATATAATATTGTAGACTCACCAGACCAGAGATAATAGATACAAGTCAAAATCTTATCATGTACTATCTCCACATCCCTAAATTTGTTTCTGTTTTCAATCTTCATATTAACATTCCCCTTATTTACTTTTACATTACTGTCTCTTAATTCTTTGCAGAATTTCATTTCCTTTACATTTCTCTTTCATAGAACCTCTTATTTTGCCTGCTAAAGAATTCCGTCTCTTACCTCTTCCTTTTTCACTACTATGTTTCAATTAATATCTAAATATATCTATTATTACTAGTTACTGAACCATTACCTCTTCTTCTAAGATGTTTTCTTCTTCTCCAAATATGTATGTAAATATATTTTTATATGCACACAGAGGCAACATTTTGTTCTTCACCTTTCTTTTTTCATTTAATAGTATCTCCTGGAAAATATTTCATGTAATTCATAAATTGATTCCAGATTTGTTTTAAACTGTTGCAAGTTATTCTATTAAATGTAGTATGGCATTCTATTACATGTAGAAAAGTAAAATATCTGATAACCATAGTGCAAAAACTAGGAGAGGAAAATGGAAATATACTGTTGTAAAGTTTTCATAATACCATGAAGTGGTTTAATACCACATTAAATTGAATTATTATATGTCAGTAATTAGTCAGACTAGGGTAACAAATTAAGTGCCCTAATATAGACAAGTTGATTAGGAAGTTATAGTATATATACATAATGGAATACTACTCAGCTATCAAAAAGGACAAACTTGCCATGTGCAGTGACATGGGTGGAACTGGAGAAGATAATTAGTAGATAAAATAAATCTGAAGGAGAAAGACAAATAAAGGATGATGTAACTTGCTGATAGAATATAGAGATACTAAACAATGGATCTGATTAAGCTAAGCTAACAACAAATCCTATAAAGCTGATTGTAGAACTGAGGCTACAAGAGAGGCAAGAACAAAGTAGGGAGGGATCACAATGAACTATAGGGATAGAAAATGGGTGCTTTCATGGTGGGTGTGGGCATAGTAATAACACCTGAATGGAGAAATCCTAAACTTATAAAACACAAATAACAATACAAACCAATATTTATTCAATAAATAAATAAACAGAACCACAGAGATGCTATATTTATTCAAACAGTCCTCAAAGGAACTTGCCAAAGCAACCTTTATATACCTAATTAGTTAATTAGTATAAACAAGAGACTTTTGATTTGGAGAACTATATTCACCTGACTCTGCCACAGGTAAAAGCAATTCTATCATAGGAGTAGAAGCAAGTATTAACAGCAGAGACCATTGAACATTTCTGGACAAAAACTTTTCAAACTAAATGGAGACTTTCAATTTAGCAAAACAGATCTTGTCTTTGTTCCCCCTTCTCTTTTCTTTAACCAACTAATAATTACATTTCTTGTTGTCCTTTCTATGGTGCCACAATTTCACTTCCCCTAGTTGTCTTTCTTCATTTTTATACTGTTTCAGGGATAAAAGTTTTCATTATTTCATTAAAGTTGATTTTTTTCTGTGTATTTATTTTCATTCAATTATTCCTTGGTTTAAGAAAGGAGAAGCCATGCTATTTTAAAACCTCAGATACCCATTTCTCCGTCAGCATGCAAAAATATTCTACGTCTTTATGCAAACATTGCATTAACTCAAAGCTATAATGTTTAATGTCTTAATGTTTTACTTTTTATACATATTTGAAAATGTTTATTAACCTTAGAGACATATAACATACATGTATATATGTACTAGGAATACAAAAGCAATTGATTCTGTGAGTCATAAAACCAAAACTCATTTTCCCTTCTTCTCATATCATTGATCAACTGTTCCCATCTTCTATAAAGCAAAATAACTATTGCCAAATTCAATTCCAAAAATTCAAATATGAACGTTCAAAAATTTTAAAGAAATAAAATATATTTCATTTCTGGGGTGAGAATCTCAAGACTCACAGGCAAGGACTGAATGGGGTTGATACAATCCTACCTTTTCCCTATGTTTTAAAAATCCAAATAGGTGATTCTGATGATTTTCATATAGTATATGTAGCGATTGTTTTATTCCAGCAAATTAGGTTGCTCAAATATCTGGTTAACGTGGAATCTAGAAGAATTTTTGAATATATCACTTATTTTCCTCTTACATGTTACTCTGAACTTTTTCTCCAAAATGTCATTTTTAAAGTCTTCCCAAATGACAAGTTCTTATGTTTCTGATGATCTGATGCTGCCCTGGAAATGCCCATCACTCAGTTGTCATCATTCTCTGCAGTTATTATCTCTGAAATATTTTTCTCTCTCTCTCATGTGATATTAACACCTTTCCTGACTGCTCCAGTGGGGATTCATCAGCATTCTATCCTGGTATCTGGCAGCACTGGCTCAGACTGGTAGTCCAACTTCAACTTGAATTATTTTTTAATCACAATTTTCACCTCCTAAGGACTTGTGTAATCATCCAAAGGAGAATAAATAGTTTAGGTGGCACATTGAATAGCATCAGATTGTCATGTGCCAGCTACAGAAATAGATATTAGAGTTATTTGTTTTTTCCTTCTATAGTGTATCTTGAGATATGTTTATGAATAAACCTCCCCAAATGTAAATAATCTAGATTGTAGAATCATTTTCATTAACATGTACACATTACATATCAGACAACATTCATTGTTCCATTCTTGTTTTCTATGATAGCAATTACTAATGGTGTGTCAGCATTCTAGTTATTGCAACAGATGCTTCCAGCAGGACAGAGGAGCTATCGGTATTAATTAAGTGCTTCCCCTTGTTGGCCCTGTGCTAAATACTGCACCAATTTCACATCTACTCATTTATCCTTACAAAAATCCAATGAAGGAAGTAATATTACTATCCCATTTTGCACATACAGAATATCCAAGAAATAAACTAGCATAGGAAGAGTAATTCGCCCCACACAGCTGTAAGTGGTGAAGCCAGAACGAGACCCCCAGCAGAGCAACTTCTGCTCTCGCCTTCTTCACTTGTATTAAACTGCTGCTCATAATGAAACACACATGGCCAGTGATTTCTTCCCTCACCCATATTGAGATGTAATTGACATCCACTACTGTGTAAGTTTAAGGTATAAAGCACGATGAATTGATCTATATATAGGGTGAGATGATGACCATAATAGGTTCGGCTAATATCCATCTTCTCTTGCACATACAATAAGAAAAGAAAGCCATCACAGGCATTTCTTTCCACCAACCTTTTCCTTTTGCAAAGGATCAGTGGTATCTCTGCCCAACTGGGTCTATGCATGTGCCTCTTTTTATCCCTTTCTCCTTTTCCTAATAAGCCTTTCCTTTTGAAATTAAAAAAAGGTGGGGGGGAGATAAAATTCCTTTGTGATGAGAACTCAGGATTTACTCTCTTAATACCTTTCCTATATGGCATATTTATTTGTTTTCTCTTTCTTCTGCTTATATATTTTCCCATACATTTGATTTCTAAACCAAACCCATATTGATGGATATATAGGTTGATCCTACCATTTTGTGTTTAAGGAGAGCATTATAATGATATGTTTGTAGAATACATCATTTTACATGAATTTATAGACCAGACATCTATCACTAAGTACATTTTATATTTTGATAATTATTGTTAAAATGTTCTCCTTAGGGGGTAGCATGAATTTATTTCTGGGAGTCATATTAGAGTAAAGCAGTGTATTTTTACAAGTTTCAAGTTATTTTTGGAGATTATTCACATGTTCTTGCTTTTCTTCTCCCTCAGGTTCCCTCCTACACTAAATGGATACAATTATCTAAGAACTTGGACTACGAATCGTTTTGTTCAAAAATTCAAAATCTAGCCAAAATTATGTTTTGTTAATTCTGGAGCATAGGAGAGGATAAATGTAGTGGCAAAGTGACAGGCTGGCAAGGCAGGGGGGCTAGGAGGCTTGGGAGAGACTGAAACCCCCAGTTCCCTGCTAATCTTCATGCTCCTTCTCTGGGCCCTCCCTGGCATGCTCTGGGCCCTGCCTGACAAGCTCTGGTGACCTTACTTCTTCTGTACTCATCATCCTCTTGCAGCCATTGCCATCTCTGAGTGACATCGCCTTAAAGCCCTGACCGCCAGGCTCAGGAGTGCACACTTGCACACACGTGTGCACACTTACACATGCGTACCCACCCATGCTCTAGGTGTCCAAAATCAGGCACATGTGCCCTGTGCCCACACTCCCAAGTGCCTTCCATGTTAACATGATTGAGGTGTCAGGGACAGCCACAGAGGCTGATGACTCTTGCAAAAAGCCTGATGAAGTCACTTACCCGACAATGAAGTTATCTGGATAATTAGATCTACTTGCCCATTTCAATTGGCAAGCTTAGATTTGTACATGTCAAATGGGGCACCTATTGGGTTTTCTGAAAATCAAATATTATACAATCATAATTTAAGAAAATAAACTTTAAAAAATAGGGGAAATATAAAATGAAAAAAAATCTCAGTTCAATTGGCAGTTCAATCTTTGTAGAACTGTTTTTAAAATAAAATTGATTTACAAAACTGCATAAAACTTAGGGGTACATCCTCACCTTTATGTGTGGCTAAGTCTTCCTCATTCATCACCAAAGTTCTAGTGCTATTCCCACTAACAGACTGGCGCCTTCACCTTCCCTCACCCCTTTTCACTCCCTCTCTGGTAACCACGTATTTGCCATCGAGTCTGAGTTACTCTTTTGTGACTTGTTAGGTCATCTGCTTTGGTTATTTATATCCCACCTAAGAAAGTAGCCACCCAGCAATTGTCTTTTGCTTTCTGAATTACTTAATTTAGCATAATCACTACAAGTTCCATCCATGTTGCTTGGAGCTATTGCTGCCTGGTGATGCCTGCCTATGTCATTTTTGTTATTGTTTTTGAAATCTCTCCATGCACTCCATGACCCCGCTTCTCCCTTTCTATGACACTACTGTCCTTAACTGAGATAATGAATGTGAAAATGCACTGATCTCAACAAGTTATTTTCTGGTGATCACAGTGGTGAGTGTTAATCATTAGCAGAGTTTATCCTTTGGAAAGTACACGGAGGCTTCTTTTTAAACCATTTTCCAATAGAGCATGTCAAATTAGGATTTTTGTTTGTGCTTTTACTGCAAATGATTTTTATCATTTTCCCAGGGATACTGAAGCCATGCAACCCCGGGGAATGACATGGTTCATGGGTCCTCAATCATGCACTCACATTTGCAAGATACAGACTCGGACTGTAACTATAGAATTTTTACACAAAGGGGGAATTGGGAGAGAGTGAAAAAGGAAAGAATGTCTATGGCCACCTGTCCTACCCCAAATAGTGTTCTCAGTGTCCCCTAGTCCAAACCAAAAGCTGCTTGTAAATGATAGTAAGGAGCCTAGAGTGGCTGGCCACTGATAAACCACATGATAAGCTGGCCACATGGTGACCCACACCTATGACCCAACACATGGTGGAAACTGGAGGTAACCACAGGTAGTGTTGCCAAAGCAGCACCACAGGAGCCAGCAGCAGCAGTTTGGAGGCTGGGCTGGGAGGTAATGGAAGCAACAGCAATAGGAGATAGCACTAGAGGTGGTGCAGGCACAGGCCAGCACAAGTGGTCAGCAGGTGACAAAGGATTCAGTAGACACAAAGTGGGTAAAAGAACAGGCAGGTTTACTGAAATACACTGCTAAGGGGAGCTATAGCAATGATAGCTTCGAGACTTAACTCCTAGGCCACCAGGGCAGCCCAGATATTGCTGTCGTTAACTAATCATAACAATTAATCCTTTGTCTTTCCCCACTTTCTACCTCCCCCTAATTTCTATTTGCTGCCACCCAAAGAAAGTTCAATTATCAGGACTTTTTTTTCCCCTCTTTGTTCTCTCTCATTTTGAAAAACCCACCTATTTTCTCAGACAAACTTTTATCACCGCAAAGCAGCAATATTTTTGTGTAGTGTTGCTTACACACGTTGTGTTTGCTATTCTGCACTTTTCTAGTAGATAGTACTGTTTTATGTACTAAAACATCAACCATTTTGTCAGTGGAATATAACTATTTCTAGATTAAAAAAATTATTTCTGAATCATTTAATTTGGGGGAACTCTTAAAACTCAAGGAATCAAAGTGCTTTAAAAAAAAAAAAAGACAAGTCATGAGCAATCTGCATGTCTGAGCAACCCAGTAGCAGTGTGAATCTCGATAAGCAGCCATACCCTGCAGTTGTCAGGAGTTGTCAAATTAAAGGCGAACCCTTTTCAGGTCTAAAGACTTTCAGGATAAATGGAATATAGCTGTGAATGTGGGATTGCATCAAGCTCTGTATCGATGAGCAATAAAAGTAAAAAAAAAACCAAAGTGCTTTCTTTGGAAAAATAGTATCTAGCCTGACATCCATAAAATGTTACAGCCTTTTCTTAAACAAAATGTTGCTCAAAATGCACTTTGCAAGGTCATCAAATGAAATATTGGATTAAGATGGTAGCAGAGGGAAACATTTCGATCAGCTAGAAACAAAACTGTATACCATAAATCTGCTGACTAGCTTAATAGAAATAGAATTATAGTAACTAGGAATATTTTCATTAAAAATAGGCATATCATTCAACTGTAACTTATTCATGTTAGTTAAAATTAATAATATTACATTTTTAATATATCATAATTACATTGTCCTCATTCTACATAGTGTTGATTTTAATTTTAATTTCAATTTTACTTGTAGTAGTCCTGCCTGCTAATCATCTATATCAGTAATAATGTATATTGATTAACATGTAGTATTTTGTAAATGTTTTATAAAAGTAAGTACTTACCTATCTGTAAATATTTTACATTGTTATAGATAAAATGTATTAAATATCTAGTACTGGTGTTTTATTAGTTCTAATAATTCTTAATTACAAAACTGGGATTAATTAAATGCAAAATTAATTTCAACATTTCTCAAATTAAATAAATTAATCTGCCTCAATATTCAAGCATTATAGTCATATATGCATGCTGCTCTGGATGTTCAGAAGGAAAGAAAGTATTTAAAATCCATCTTTGATTTATCTTCAGACTTAACTTGCCTCATTCCATTTTTAGTTAAGCAGGAAACATGTTAAAAAGATGCCAGATGAAGTATGATGATCAGCAGTTTTTTTCTGTACTAACCTTTTTTTTTTTTTTTTCTGTTTTTACAACTCCGCTGTATGGTTTTCAATGCATTTCACACAAGATTCTCCAGGCAAACATAGATGTGTCCTGAATATTCACTTTTCTCTGCACACAAAAGTCAATCAAAACTCTGGCTTTATTTTCATTTTGGAAATGAAAATATTTCTAATATGTTGGTGCTAAAAGAAGCCAGAAAGCATTTCATAGAATGTTTTTGATATCACCTTGAAGAAATTGTCATACACCATCTGCTGGTTTATTGAGCATACATAATGGAGATGTTGATGAATTCTCCTTTAATAAATGATACATATTGACATAACCACTAGCCATAACCTAATGACAAGAAACATGCCAAGGTGCTTTGAAACATATCCAGCTTAAATTATCCATAGGTCTATCACATCTGTGAAGCAAACAGTATTTTAAATAATATATTTTGGTTTGTTCTGTGCTTCATTTATACATGCTGGTGTGTCTTTCAATCCATTTCACAAATGGGAAGGTTAACAATCTTCCTTGTGTTCATTGTCCTTGTCAGTTGTCATCTGAGAATTCTTACCCTGCTAAGACCCCGTACAAGGTGATAAAAGGTCAATCCACTTGAAAGTCAAACATAATTTAGACACCAGCCTCTCTGTTTTATTGCTTGAATTTACTAACAGGAATGAGGGGTAAAGTGGGGGTGAAAGCCATAGTTTACAAATGAGAGAATTATTCCATGTCATTAAAATCAAACTCTTCAGTAACTCCCCAAACAAGTTCTTAAGTGACAGTGGTATTAATAGCAATAATTAGCAGAAATTAAAAACAACTTGTTAAGCAGAAAAGGTTTGCAGTCCAAGTATGGATGATGAAGCAGGAGAGAGACTGCAGATATAATTAATAAATAATTAAAATATAAACGAAGGTGACTTTTATGAATCATGTGGGGAAAAGTCATGAATCTCAATGCTGCTGCGTAATTTATGGATACATAAGCTTAAAGATTCAAAAGAAAATACAAACATGCAGACAATCATTGATCCCTGGTATTTCAGTGTGGCTTTGTAAGTAACAGTATTAATTCAGATCAGTTCAGTTCAGAAATTGGACATCACTCTAAGTACTTTGAGCAGGAAAGAAATTAGATCCCAAAATTACATAAAATCCTGGGGAGAACAGGAGGTAAGGAGTGAAGGCAGGACCTTCAGATCTGACCTCTGGCAGAATCAGGAAGACAGGAATCATGAATCACTGATGAAACTACTGAGTTATTAAAAAAGAAAATACCACTGGTGGTTGCTGTGCTCCAAGGAATAAAACCCACTGCCAAGCAACTCCCTCAGCTACAAGACTAGTGCTGGAACACTGGCCTCCTGAGACCAGCTGCCTCCTGGAAGCAGTTCCCTACTGACATCTTTAACTCCACTTCTTTAGTATGCTGCTAGCAGAACACAGCACAAAGCAAGCAGATGTCTTCAGCTCGCTCCCACCCTCCTCAGATCTGACATCTATGTTGGGGGAACTTATTTTAAATACAGACTCACAGACAGAAGAGAACATGGGTGCTGTGATTACGGTCACCTAGCCTCTGCACTCGGAGAAACTCACTAAAAGAAAGTGGGCGTGGATATGTGGATCTTATTTTAAGAAAGATTTTTTTTTATTTATGCAAACAAGAGCTGGGGTACAGGCCAGAGTCCAGGGAAGTGAGAGGATTCACCAGAGACAGAGTGGGGAGCAGAACAGGCAGATCCATCAAAATACACTGCTGAGGGGAACAGCGGGCGAGGCAGGAGAGGTCTGCTAGCCATGTGGGGCCCCTCCTTGGTCGGAGGCAGGGATCGAACTCATGCTGCAGTGACTGTGGTTTGCTTCATAGTGCGTTGCTTAACCCACTACGCCACCACGGAGGGCCTGATACGTGAATATTTTTGCCAGTTAAACTATATTTAGTATATTTTCAAAGCATTTTCATTGCAGACTTATGTTGTCCTCATAAAACTCATCAAGATAGGTGCTGCCAGCCTCATTGAACAAAGGAGGGAGTTTATAGTTTAAAGCTGTACCATGTCTAAAATTACAGATGAAATAAGATCTTGATAAATGTGTGTGGATAACACAGGTTTGCTCGTGAAATTATCCCCATTAATATTACATTGCCTCTCCTGGTTTGTGAAGTAAAACCATATCCTATGTGTTGATTATCAAATATTTGCGAGAGTCATTTAGCTAAAACTTAAGAGAAAGACCATCCAGTGAAAAATAACATACACATTTATAATAAATTTGAAGAAACTGCACTGAAGTTAAATAACAAAATACATTTATTGGAGCACTAAAGTTAGATAAAATACATTTATTGAAGCAAAGATTGCTCAGTGCAATAATTGTATTATCAAAAGTCCTGATATGTGGGAAATGTTCACTGCTTAATGTTTTAAATGACAGATGCAAATTATGAAACAATGGAAAGTATTAGCTCAACTTACAAAACTATACATGAAGACGACATCAAAATTAAGTAACTTTCTCTAGATAGAGATAGTCTGAGTGTCCTTATTTATTTCTTTTACATTTTTAAATTTCAGACTTTTTTTTTAAATGAGACACACACATTTACATTTTACATATTTTAAATTTAAAAAGCTGGAAGACAAAACAAAATTTTAAGACTCTAATAGCGCTAATAACTTATTTATGTCAAAGGAAGATAAAACAATGACAGACAGGTAAAATAATAAAAAAAAAATACTTCCCATTTTCACTCTCCTCTCCCCCATCCCTTACGTGTTTTTGGAATCTTGTTGCTTCTAAGTGAGGTTTTCTTCATTTTACAAAAGTTCACTCAATTTTTTTATAGGTCACTTTGAAGGAGATGAGTTCTTTTGACTATTGTTTGTAAAGCTGTTTATCACTTCTTCAATTCCAGTTGTTAGCCTAGCTGAGTACAGGTTTTTTAGTTTTCTCATCACTTTGAATAGATCATATCAGTCCCTTGTGGTAAAACTTCTGCTCAGAAATCTGCTAATAGTCTTATGGGATTTTCCTTATATATGACTCTATAGTTTTTCTAGCCACTTTTAAGATTTTCTCTTTAACTTTTGCCATTTTAATTATAATATGTCTTTGTATACATCTACATGGTTTTTTTTTTTTTTTTTTTTTGAAACACTATTTTCTTGCATCTGGGTGTCTGTTTTCTCTCCAGCTTGGAGAATTTCTTAGCTATTATTTCTTCAAATAAGTTTTCTGCTCCCTTCTCTCGCAAATCTCCTAGAACCTCTATGATGCAAATATTTCTTTTGATGTTATCCCATAGTCTCTTATTTCTTAATTCTCTTTTATTTCTCTTTTGTTCTTCTCAGATTTATATTTTTATCTTTGGCCTCATTGAGTCTATACTGTTTAGCCATTCCATTGCATTTTTTAATTCAACTACTGTATTCCTTATTTCTGTGAATTCTGTTTGGAGCTTTTTCATACACACACACACACACACACACACACACATCACACACATTTGTCCTTGTTGTACTTCTCATTTCTTATTTCTTCTTCCATTGCTCTACTTATTTCAGAAGACATCATTAAGACTGCTTCTCTGAATTCTTTTTTCTGGTAATTTGGCTAATTCTGTTATACTAAGGATTTTTCTCAGGGTTGTGTCTTGACCCATCGAATGGGATGAATTCCACCACCTGCTTACTCTATTTGATGTTCTGTGATCATTTCTATGGATGAAGTTAGGTTGCTATCCTGCTGTGATGGACTTGCATTACAGTTGCAGATGGCAGGTATTGACCTACTGTGTTGGGCTTGGATTCTGTGTTCTGTTCTATTGGTTGAAACCTCATCACAAATCAGGATGGCTGGAGTTCAAGAGTCAGAAAGGGGTTATGGTCCAAGAACCCAGTCTACAAGATGAGGTCTAAAGAGGTAAAGGATATAGAGGTTACTATGGTAGACTTCCAAGGGCATAAATCTCCTTTGGTGCTACAGCCACTTAAGCCAAGGGAGGCATCTGCAATCACTGTGTGGTTGAGGGAGGTTGAGGGAAGGTCCATTGGTGCTATTCTTCCTGAAACCCCAAACTGCATCGGACCAGTCAGCTTCAGCCTAGTGTTGATTTCAGCAGACTTTGCTGGCAGTGCCTGAGCAGTATGGCCAGGGGGCTGTGGGCTTGAGCCACAGGCAGACACCATGCAAAGTTGCAGACTGTATAGTGGGTAGACTGTCTAGATACTTAACAATGCCTGATAGTGGTGGGGGCTAGTGTTTTTAGGGGCCACTGAGCAAGCTGCCAGCCATCCTGGGTCCATCAGCTTAATTCCTGCCCAGCAGTTAGTGTTCTTCATGAACATGACACTTGCCAGTCTACAAGAACTAGGAGACCAGGGTGTCCAGGCAGGGGAGGGACTGGTATCTCTTCTGTTCCACAATATCATTGTTTTATATATATTTTACATTATTTCTTGTTCCCATGAAATTTCTATCAGCAATTCACCTGTGCACCATCACCATAGTCCCTTGTGCTTTTCCCACCCATTTTGTTCCTTCTTCTTCCTCTTCCCCTAAGGAATATCTCAGATTTATAGTTGTTGATTTTGATTTTTAATTTATTGTAATTAATTTTTTTCCTTAGTCCCTTATTTGATTCCTCTACATTCCTCCTGTAAGTGAAACCATCCAATATTTTTTCCTTTTCTTTCTGGCTTATTTCACTGAGCATAATCCCTTCTAGCTCCATCCACGTTTTGAAAATTGCATGAGATTATCTTTTTTGATTGCTGTGCACTATTCCATTGTGTATATATACCACATCTTCTTGATCCAATCATCTATTTTCCGGCATTTGGCTTGTCTCCATAGCTTGCTTATTGTAAAAAGGGCTGTGATAAACATAGGTGTGCAAGTTTCCTTTTGAGTTAGTGTTGTTGTGTCCTTTGGGTAGATCCCTAGGAGTGGGATTGCTGGATCATATGGGAGCTCCATTTTTAGTAGCTTGAGGAACCTCCACACAGCTTCTGATAGTGGTTGGATCAGCTTGCATTCCCACCAGCAGTGTAGTAGAGTTCCTTTTTCTCCACATCCTCACCAACATTTGATGTTGCTAATTTTTTTTTGATATGCACCATTCTCACCACAATATCATTTTTTACGGGACAATTTCTCAGACTTTCCTACCTTTTCAGGTGGCCTGTGTCTCACTTCCTTGTGGAGATCAAGATCATCAATTCCTTAGTTCTCTTTCAAGTGCAATTAATTGCTCCCTCATTAATGCTGGCTGGAGTATTGTGCAGAGGATTTCAGGCTGTGTCTAGTCACCCATCTTAGATCACACGTGGAACATAAGTTTTTAAAGGTGTGGCTCATAGTGAGAAGGAAATGCAAAAATTTTTTCAGCTCTAGCCCCATATATATTTTTAGCAAAATTTTAGGAATATTAGAGATTCTGGGTACACAGGGGAGAGGCAGATTATGTTTTAAATGAATTTATTTTCTTTTTAATAAAAATAAATTATTTTAGAAATCTTTTTTATGAGCACAAAGTGCTTTGATAATTAATAAAACTGAAACTATACATCAGCAATAGTGTGGTTTTCTTAGTGGCCTGTCTGATTATCTTAAGTAACTTATTTAGTATTGTTTTGAATCAGTTGTTACATAATCGTTCAAGCAACTTTTAAATCTTAGTATTTTGTATTATTCAACATAGCCTTGTCTCAATGAATTTTACTTTTTCAGTAAGTTGCTGCTTTAATAAGAAAATGAGTATTATGTAAGACTCAGTAACTTTGAAAATAAGAATTTGCCTATCGCAATCTATTAAAAAGGAAAGTAGAAATTAATCTTCAGGCAAGTCAATTTACTTAATTGGAAGAAAATGGTTATAATATCTACAAAACCTGGAATCTAGTGCCTGTAATTTCTTATTTAGTCTACATAATAATTTCCTGCTTAATTTACAGGTTATGTGATATTCAAATAATAGAATATATAGAAGTGATCTTTCAAATTATAAAATTGTGTGTATGTATATAGGTGTGATTGAGTTTCTTATTTTAATTTAAAGAATTATTCCTAACACGAACATTTTAACACAGATCATAATTTATATTTTAACTAATAGAATGAATAAACAAATAGAAAGGTTTTCTATTTCCCAAAAGTCCTACATAGCTGAGTAATTTAAAAATATCTAATAGGAATGGAAAGACTAATTCAGCTTTTTTTGTTCCATCCCCAAACCACTGAAATTTATTCTATAAAATGTTTTTAAAGGACCTCAAAGTAACTCTAAATCAGTAATCATTATTGCTAAATTTTAAAATGATTGACAAGACTGAATACTAAACAAGGTTTTGATTATTTTTTTTTTTTGTTTAGCTGACTGGGTAAGTTTACACAGTACAGTATATATGATTTTAAAGTATTTAAAATTGCTAGTAGTTAAGTCTGTTTTCAGACATTTGATATAAAGCATTCAAAGATGGATCGCTGACAAAGAATTCTTTGCAATTTTAGTTTTTAAAATTGTTGATAATTATGTAACTGTACAGGAAGACTTTAAAATAATTATTATTGAATTAACATGCCTCTAAATTGCCAGTGGCTATGATTTACATGTGGTATAGTTATAAGGCCACTGTATGTTTCTCCATCTAGCTTTCAATGAAATAAAACCTTCAATGCTAAATTTCTGTATTTAATGAAAGTAAAATCATATACATTTGAAACATGATTATCTTAAACTTAGAAATATATAGCTTTATTTTTTTATGCCAATAAACTAGAACTGTATTCTAATATTTTTCTTTCTGGGACCTTGAGAAACTATAAACACACACACACACACACACACACACAAAGACGAGGCTCTTGTTCAAATAAGCAATTTTTAAAACCTGTCAACTGTGAATTACTACACTCATGAGATATAATTAGTCACTCATTTAGTTCCTTCATGAGTATACTGAAATTAATAATGTTATCCCTCAAATGCCCTTTCAGGCTTTACCTCTAAACCCTATTATTGACACCCTGGTACTGAGTTGAAATTCCAATTTAAGGAGTGAAAATATCTTGAAGAAATTAGGAAATACTATACATAGATACAAATCTGTATGTCCATGGATAATTTATTGTTTCCTACATCAAATGTTGATGGAAAGCATTTGAGAATAGAGGTGGATTGAGCAGGGATAAAATTTCAAGGGGACTGAATGGGGATTAGCTGCTACTGTTTTGGAATCTCTGGTCTGTGGAATGTTAAACTGCTAGAGCTCTCAACTCAGATATTCTCACTCAACAAATTTCATATTTATAAGTACCACTCATTCCAATAGCCTATGACATCCTTATGGCATGCCATTTTCATTTATATTTCCTAATTGCTCACTTTTTCTTTCCAAAACATATTCTGATCTCAAACTCAGCAGTCTCCTCTCTGACTTCTGTGTTCAGAAATGGACATTAGCCCAGACATTCTTAGCAGATGATTTGTAATCTCCATTACTACTGTTACAGCCATGAAAACCTAGATGGGCACAGAAGGCACATCCATGATGTCACACTTTAGTCAACACTGTGTCATACCCATATAACTCACTCATTTTGCTTGACCTATTTTTTATTCTCCCTCCCCCGTCCATCCACTCAAGTTCAAAAAGCTGATTGTATTTTCCAAGTTGTTCTTGTGGAGTTACAGAAAGCAAGCAGAATTTTTACTATTTTCCCAAACAAAAAATAGTATATGGTTAACTTATAAAATCATATCAAGACCTACCAAAAGAATATAGGCATTTATTTATTCATGATTTTTGGGAAATCTTGTATTATCCTAAAATCATAAAATCTTTAATTGTAAAAATGTTGCTGCTTCCCATGATAATAAATAGGAACTATAAAGGGTTTAGACACAGACATGCACATGTGAATTTGAACTGGATGGAGACAGTGGACAGATGTAGACAAAGAATTCAGTTTCAGTAAAATGTGAAGCCAAAGATAGGTGTCTCCATCGATCTCACTAAGAATATTTTCCTTACTTTTCTCTCATGATTTTTGCTTCCATTCATTTAAATTCTGCTATTTTAGAGGCCCTTTTATGGGGTCTAGATGTATGTGGAATAGTGAGGTGGGGGAGATAAGGAAGAAGGGAGTAGAGAAGGACAGAAATTTGAGGATTTTGAGGTGAGGCTGAAGGACTCAAGTTTCTTCTGTCACTGGCAAAGTCAGAGGGAACTCCTGCAGGGAGTTGAGTAACTGGTGATTTCATTTCAAAGGCAGCCATAACACTGCTCTTTCCAAAGAAGGAATCTGTAACTGTTTATATAAAGGTCTGAATTGCCCAACTGCAATTCTCAGAGTTACTTTACCTGTTTGTGTGATGGGTATCAAAGTATTTTGGGACATCTCCCATTATTTCCTATTACCAGGAAAGGGGTGACATTCCTGTTCAGGTTTTGGAAAAGTTGCTTGATACATCCCTCCCCACACCTTTTAAAGACAGAAAAAAAACATTTTTTTTATCAACATGTGGTAGAGTTGTCAAAAGTGTAAGTCATTACTGAAGTCAAATATGAGCCTGAAATTCCAGTTACATTTGCTTATTAACAGGTGAAATTTTCATTGAGAAAAATCAGGAGAGTATACCAAACTAATATTGTTAGTGCTTTATCAAAGGATGATATAAAAATATTTAACAAATGGCACAGCATGTAACAGTTAGAGTGACAGTTAAGATGTACAAAAAGAACCCTACAAGATTTGGGGGATCTAGTAAAGGAGGTTATCATCAATATGTACTTTATTACTTTAACAGTCTGTACAGACTAACAATGTATATACCACTCAATTTCAGCTAACCTTGATATAATTTAACTATTGATGATATCAGAGACCTGATGCTCTGACTAACAACTTACTTGTTCACATTAACACACAATTCTGCATTATCGCTATACACATATTTTATTTTACTTCAATCATTTAGCATGTTAACATTGGCTAGTTATAGTTTATTTACCAGAAACTTTGATTCCCCTAGGAATAATGTCAAAACAAATTCTGTTGCTTTTCACAAATTTCTAAGAGTTTGGTTACTCTATGAAGGAAGGGTAATATTGTGTAAAATAACAAAATATTTCATCAACTATCCTTCAGTGTTTAGATAATAACAAATGCCACAGCAGGGGTCTGTTCCAAAATTGACCAATAAAGAACGAAGGTCAAAATAAAGTTTAAACTTGTAAAGAATATTGGTAGGAAAACTTCCATTTCTTAGCTGACTTTCCATATGTTTTATTCTGCTTATGTAAAATATTTAGATATGCTTTCTCAAGTTCAACTAGATGTGGGTTTTATGTGATTAATCCAGCTAATTTCAGTTCAACACAGTGATTGCTACCTGCAGTGTTTGGATTTATTGATTAAAAAAAAGAAACTTAGAGAGAGATTCAATCAAGAGCTCAAGCAAGGAATGTTTATTGTTGATCACTCAATGTGAAAGGACAATTGCCTTGGGCAATTGCTACACTGAGACCAGTGGGGATTGTGGGAGGGGAGTGCGGTTTCTGGTTTTATGGGGTTGATCACCAGGGCAGGGAGGATCTCACTGGTGATTGGCTGGTCAGAATTTTGTGATTTTCCTATTCACCTGTGACTCAACTACAGGAAGGTAACAAACAAGGACCAGGTTCCAGGAGCCCTGTAACATGATCATGTTTAAAAAATAAATAAATAACTATTAATTTACCAAAGGACAGTGTCAGGTAACAAGTAGGTAAATAACTATAAAAGCTGTATATTTTTTAATACTAACAGAATCTTTTTTGAAATCAAGCTTTGAATTTCACATATTGCTATATTAAATACCAACTATTTTGAACTTAATGAAATACATTAAATTGTGGCTGAACATCTTATGCCTACTTAAGCATTTTTTATATGATTTAAATTTTAAAAGATAAGAGTATAAATAATGCTTAATTGTTTTTGATAACTTTAAGAAGGAAACTAAATAAAATAGAAAAGGAGATCAAATGGACTAAAAGTCAGAACAAAACTCTCATCTAAGCAGAAATAGTACTCTGAGTATAACAAAGATCATGTGAAAATGAAGATCACATTGCCATGGGGTGGGTCAGTGTGAAAGAATATGATATCGCAGGAGTTATAGTGAATATTAATATCTGTTGGAATAGTTTGCTTACAAATGATAGAATATCCAATTCAAAGTGATTTAAAAATTAAAAGGAAGGTATTGGCTCACGTATCTAAAAATCCGAAAAGTAAACCTTGTAGGAGAGATTTGAATTACCATGTCAGTTCTTCCCCAAGATCTGATCTCTGTGTTTCTAAATTGCCTTTTGCAGAGCTGGTTTCATTCTAGAGATGACTTCCCTTAAAATACATGATTAAAAGCAGATCCCTGGGATACTCGCTTCCTCATTTGTACTAAGGAGGAAAGCATGTTTATTGTCAATGTTTCAAGATAAACTCTCTCTTTTTTTAAAAAGATTTATTTATTTATGCATACAAGAACTGGGGTGTAGGCCAGAGGTGTGGGGGTTGAGTCACCAGAGACAGAGTGGGGAGCAGAGAAGGCAGATCTACGGAAAGACACTGCTGAGTTGTACAGCAGGGATACAGAAGAGGTCTGCTGCACCAAGTGGGTCACCTCCCTGGCCGGGATTAAACTCATGCTGCAGTGGTTGCTGATGTCTTCATAGTGCTGTGCCTTAACCCCTTGCAGCACCAGGAAGGCCCCTCAAGATAAACTCTCTTTGTACTGCCTGATGCCACATGTATACTTCCTGAACCACATCTTCTGTTAGGGGGAAAAGTAGTTCAAAAGAGATTACACAAATACATTTATAGACTCCAACTCCCACTCCAGACCAACAATATCCCAGAACCACAAATCCTAATAGGTCATTATGGAAGAGTGAATCACTGGGGCCTGAGGGTGGAGTTAAGCAGCCAGGTTAATTATAAAAGCAGACGTATAGGCCTTAGGGGCTCTCTTCTTTTGGAGCCAACTCTCAGCGTGCTATTGGGTTCCAGCTTGAAGGAACTGGTAGGACATTTACAGATTTACATCCCTCTCTTCTCCTTCTAATATTCATTATGTTACTTCCCCTCCTTTTGTAAAATAAAATCTTTTATTAACCTTTGTTGTGTGTACCTGCATTTGGGGAATTATAAGTGCCTTTCGAGTGTGCAAATGAGGACCCAGTCAGGCCCCCATTTTATGTTAGGGTTGCCCTGTAACACTTGTACTAAGTGGTGTGTAATCAACTTATTGGAGAGACTAGATCACATGCTCTATACCAAGAACTTTTCTTTAACTTCTGTAAAGCCATATGGTACCATACAAATTATCCTCCCACCCATTAACATCACACACAATATACACACACACACACAAAGAAACATATATATATGTATGTATATATAATACCATTGGGAATGGGTGGTGATCAGCCATCCATCAAATAGAATAGCAATGCAAGAATTTTGGGGGGAAATAAACACGATGGCATGATGAAAAGTTTTTTCCAACCACATCTTTGATATGCTTATGTTATTGTGAGAGCCATTTATAGGGATACAGAGAAAACAACAATCATAGAGAACATAGAAAATAAAATCATAGAGAACATATAAAATTAAACAATGACATTCACTTCATTTGTATCATTATAAAATTTATTACTACCTGTTTTTAGTCATTGACATTCAGGAGTTTGATTACTGGCTATTAAATATTAAACCTGAATATGATGAGGGTGTTAATTATGCTTATAATGAAATGTTAAATAATTTAAAAATAATAATTAATAAATGTTGTACCAAAGGAGCACATTTTTGCACTGGTTATAGTTGCTGATATAAATAAGCTGATTTCCTTTACTTACATTCCTAACAAAAATACAATTATGAAAAAAAATAACAACTGAGGACTTCTCAGTTGTTAAAAGTTCTCAGTTGGATAAAAGTTATAGGAAGTCCTGAAAACTTCTAATGGAATGCATTTTTAATTTTTTTTTAAAAATATGAATTCACAGCAAAGCTGACAATAAAAAATTATCACATTTAAACAGATTTAAAAAGACTTAAAGGAGATTAGAAGCATCTTAAGTCCATATTCAAAAATCATATTTCATAGAAAATAGCTCTTACTTAAAAGAGCTATTTTCCGTTCTTTTGTATACAAATTTAAAATCAAATAATAGGAATAGGAACATGAAAACCAACATAGTGAGTTGTAACTATGTCTTCTCAATTCATTTAACAGAGTAGGAGATAACTTGTGAGACAAAAGAACAGTTGTAGATTTCTTTAGAATACTAGCAGATACATCAAAAAGATTTTAATGAAAGAGATTCTGTTGCCTATTTTTATATTCACAAAATGACTAAGGTCACGTTTTACAGGATTAATAACCTTTCCTGCAGCAAATCTAAATCATGAACTGGCTTGTGATTGACCATTTAACTTGGTCAAAGATTTAAAGGTTGTCACTACATTTGGGGAAAATAACAGTTCCAAAGATATACATCATATCTTTGAGATCTAGTAGTAATAATGTTTTATAAAAACAAAATAAACTATTAAATGCTTCCAGTGTTATCGATTCTCATCTGGTTATATACATGAATTTGCAAAAAGACTTAATTTTCCAAAACATTTTTATGTGAAACCAAGTTTAAAAATGTAGGTACTCCTGACATTGAAAATACATCAGCCTATATAGTACTGTGTCTCATTCATCAATATTGAAGGATATTTATCAATTCTGGGATTATTGAAATATATGTGATATCAAACTGCTTTAAAATAATACATGCTCATTTAAAAAGCTCAAATAGCACTAAAGTGTATACACTAAAAGATGTCTTCCTTCATAGTTGTTTGCAAAGTCTTATACATTTCAAGCATCCTTACCCCTGTTCTCCCAAGTCCTTGAGTGAACTCATTGTCCAGAATCCAGCACTTTCCTGACATTTATGTGGGTGGTGGTGATGGAAGACTAGGGAAGAAATAAAGGTAGCTGCAGTTGTGACAGCCAGATTTTACATTTTGTCTCCCTGTCCTCTCCCAACACAATTTCTAGCTTGCTACCAGATGAAGAGATAAGGCTGAGGTTTTTTCAAGAGAACTATGAAGTGCCCATACTTACAGTAGCTTTGTCCATATATAACTTCCTACATATCTAAAGTTCTATGACATAACTAAGGAAACTTGCAGAAGGTTAAATTTCACATCACTGGTATGAGTGATAAGGAATGCTGTACAGTATTTTCTTTAAAAGAAGTAATGTTTATATCATGAGGGGAAGTGATGTATGTTTAAAAGCCATTAAGGTATCTCAAAATAATTTATTAGTTCAAGACAATGTGTCCTTAAAGAAAAACATTCTGGGCAGGAGGAGGGTAAGTGTGGGGGAAACCTTAATATTTCATCTTATTATTTTCTCATGAACAGAATAGTATAAAATTAATATTTATTCCTAAGTGTTACTAAATTATAAATTTAGGTATATATCTATTTTTACTCTGTAGTATTCAAATCTGTATGCAACGCTATGTTATGAAAGTAATTCTGTCTGGGACTTAAATGAAGACTTTCAACTATTATTTTTCCAACTTAATATGAAAAGGAGAAAGTAAAATTCAATATTAATTAATTCATTCAGGTCTTATATGTTTACATATCTAATGGAGGGGGATGCGACTTTGTTTCCTAGGACTTCCTTAACAGATTACCACAAATTGGGTAACTTAGAACAATGGAAATTTGTTCTCTATCAGACTTGGGTACCTTAGAACAATGGAAATTTGTTCTCTATCAGAAGCTTGAAATCAAGTTAAGACCCTGCTTCCTGGGAAGCCTTTAGAAGTCTCTTCCTTGCCTCTTCCAGATTCTGGCAAACCTATATATTCTTGGTTTATGACAGTCTAATCCAGTCTCTGCCTCTTTCTTCACATGGATATCTTCCTTGTGTGTCTCTTCTCCCCTTTCTTGTAAGGACACCAGTCTTTAATTTTCATTTTCCTCATTAAAATAATTACATATCCTTGTTCTAAGGAAATAGACCTTGTATTTAGGGGTGAAACAGCAAGTTGGCATGCTCTCAAGTGTTTCAGAAAAAGGTGATATAGAATGATAAAATAAATAGGACCAAATAGAAACAGTTAATCAATCTGAGTCAATAATATACTGTAATTATTCAGATCATTCAAATAAATTTTCACAATTTGAAATTAAACCAAAATGTTTAAGATTTGTTTATTACAATATTGATCATTTATATTCTTTGAAAATGGATATTTTTTCCTCAAAACATTTTTTTCTATGGTTCTCTCTCTGTTAGAATCTTAGATCAATATAGCCTCCCTGTCAAATTCTTTGAGGAACTTGGGAGCTCTTTCTCCCACATTTAAATTTTTGATATTTTGACTACTATGAAACCTATGATTTTCAGGTTTCAAATTGCTGCAAATCACAAAGCAGCACAAAATTAATTGAAAAGTGTGCAGAATTAGGAATCTAGGCTAACTTAAAGGCATGAGTTCTATTCTTATATATGTAAATTAACCCAGTTTTACTCAAAAGAATACTATCACTCTAAATGCTCGTGAACTATTTTATAATATTACCAACCATTTTTAATTAAAGTTATCATTGCATATGTTGAGATTTAATAGAGAAAAGAGAGCAAAATTCCTCGATAAGGTAATTATGATATAGAAACTCTTAGGAATAATTCTAGTTATAAAAACAACAGAAGAGAAGAGCCCTTATTATTTCAACCACTTATTTCATTAAGAACTCCTTTTAAATGTAGTAAAACTCAGAAAACAATGGTGAGGGGGATTAATTCTTAAAATATTAGTTTCAGTGTTCATTCCTGGTTCTGTTGTGGAAAATGCAAAATGGAAATATTATTTGTTCAGTTTCATTAATTAAAGCACTCTCTATATGTAAGTTACACATTTTGAAAATGACTCTCTCAGTGACCAAAAGTAACAAAGGTTAAAGTGAAAAATGTTTTCAGGAATGTAGAATTTGTTATTTAAAGAGGAAGAGTATAAATTTTTAACATATTTTGAAATGCATAGATCATATTATTTAAAACTGTATGGCTGTGTTTTTGAATATGAATGGCATTTCCTACACATAAAAACAGTTATTTCATGCACAATTACACTTCAGTAGAAAGTACGATTTGAAAATTACCACCTCTTGACTGTATCTTAACAAAGTATTTCTGTAAAACTAAGACAGAAGCATCTGTCTTTAATGCCTATGTTTTCATTCTTTTTAAATAATATATATACCTCTGTGTGTGCATATGTGTCTACATATGTAAAATTCTGTTTGGTGAGTTTAGGGAAAACATCAAAAACACTTTGTGTTCAAACCTAACTATCATAGAAATGTTACTGTTTTTGTGTTATAAAGTGTGTAGATACTATTTTCTTTAAGCCTTTAAATAATACAGATTCTCATCATTGCTGAATTTGCAAACACTTAGTTGAGAGGAGGAGTGGCAAACAGCTCTTTCTTACTCATTGCAGTGGAATCTTTTATCCATCTTAGTACTGCAGACATAAAGCAGGCAGGCACAAAGGTCTTTGTCCTGGAAATGACACGAGTCAGATTCTAACCACGTCCAGACTGCACATTCTCCATTATAACCGTAGATTTTGACACAGATGAAAACTGCACAAACATCTCTCAGGTCACCTGAGAACTGCACAGGGAACAGGGGCTGTACACTCAGTTCAGCTGCCCAAGGAGAGGAGGCAGCTGGGTCCCATCTGGATTCCCAACAGCTGACATAATGAACAACGCGGTGATCAATGGTGATGGCCGCTGATGGCTGATCAATGAACAAATGAACAAATGTCTAGGTGAGAATTGATCAGCCTAACATTATTATTAGTTATCAATGATTTAAAAAGATTTATTCTAAAATTTGATTTCCACACCTGTCATTTTTCTATTAGAAAATAGATCCCTAATTCTAAGATTAGCCATCTGAGCAACCAATTATAAAGTAAATTTTATGTTCATTATTTTAAAAATCTCTTGCAAAGTCTTTCTCCTATGCTAAGCTATATGGATACAGGGAGCAGAAGGTATAGACATAGATCCTGTCCTCATGGAACAAATGGTCATCTAGGAAGACAAAATGTGATCTGAAACTCACCCAAGCATATAATTATGAACTGTGATTAGTACATTTTAAGAATTTATGAGAGTGTGTAGCAAGGACACATGATTTAGTTCAAGGAGTCATAGAAGACTTTGATAAGATGGAGACTTTTGCATTAAGATAGGAAACAAAATTTGGAATTAAATAAAGTGAGGAGTTTTGGAAGAGTTATGTGAATGGGGAGAAAAGTACATGGGCGCATATCTTAGGGGGAGAGAGAATAGAATGCTGAAAGAATATCAGTGTGGATGGAAATGAACCAATGAAGGAGAGAGAATGGCACAAGCTAGGACTGGGGAGTTGGCAGGATATAGATCTTGAGGTAGGGTCTTGTGGTTACAGTTAAAAGGGCAGTGATGTTTTCAGACTAGAGAACAGCATCAGATTTGCTGCACTTTTGACTTTGCTGCATGTGGATGAGGTAACTAACCAAATGAGGGACTTCTGTTGGCAATGACAATAGTGGGAAAGGAAGCTAGTTAATGGCATCTGAACTCTTGATCCTAGCTTTTCCTGGTCCACAGATGAAAAATTCTCATAATGTGCTTGATGTACACACTTGGGGAACACAGAGTTTGACATGATTACAAACACAGAGTTTGTTGTGATTACATGTCACTGAAATAGAATTGGTTCAACGTCATCAGCAATTAGAAGTGAAATATATAACCTGAATATCTTGTCATAAAATGATTTTAATTACAAATAAAAATTTGAAAGAGTTTTCTCTTTGCTATCTAAATAACAAGTATATATTTTGACAAGTTCTTTAAAGAAGCATAAAACTCAAAGGCCTCCCTGGTGGTGCAAGGGGTTAAGTCTCAGCACTATCAAGCTATCAGCAGCCACTGCAGCATGGGTTCAATCCCCAGTCAGGTAGCTAACCGACATGATGAAGCAGACCTCTCTTGCTTCATCTACTGCTCTCCTCTGTAGTGTATTTCAGTGGATCTGCCTGTTCTGCTCCCCACTCTGTTTCTGGTGAACCCTCTTACCTCCCACACCTCTGGCCTACACCCCAGTTTTTGTATGCATAAATAAATAAAGAAGCATAAAACTCAAGCATTAGATTCTATGGTCCTCAAGATTTCCTGTAACTTTTCTACTTGAAATGTATCAGCATTATCGAGTAATGTATCAAAATGTCAGAAGTTCAGAATTTCAGGTGCTACCAGAGACACAGAATTAGAACCTGTATTTTAATAAGTTCTCCACTTGATTTGTCTGCACATTAAAATTTGAGAAGAATTACTTTAGAACTTTATTTAAGTCCAGTGTAGGAAGCTCTATTTGAATAATTGAAATAAGTTGTGTCATGATTTTTTTCAACTTTATTTAATGTACATTCTCTGCTCCTTAAATACATGGCTATTTTGTACTGAATTATAAGTTAAATTGGGAGAGTTTGCAACATCAGCATTTTAAAAAATTCCTGTTCTTCAAACGTTTCTTCTCCTTTTCCTTTCATAGACACATCACTTATACATCTACCTACAAAATGTATGATGTAGTGAAAACAAACATATTTTAATGTTTTCTTGGAAGAAAAATCAGGCTGTTTCTAAAAACATCCAACAGTGTATTTGTGGTAGAAATGATAAGCGGACCGGAGCATGGATGGACTATTTCACTCATGTTAAGGTTAGATGACTTTCATAAAGGAAAGGAAGTTAAAGTTCTTTTAATATAGCAAAGTAAGGTCCTAAACTTTAGACTAGAGTAGTACATTTTGATTAAAAAAGAGTTAAGAACTTTCAGATTGACATTGTATACAAATACCAAACCATTAAGTTTTAGCCCTAAAACTAGTATAATGTATGTCAATTATACTTCATTAAAAAAAAGTTATTTCATATCCAAATAAATCTGGGTTTGTTACCTTGGTTCTTGTGTTATGGTTCTATTTTCAGTTGTAACAAATGATTAAAAACTTAATTACTTAATGCAACATATATATGTATTATCTTAAAGTTCTGTACATTCAAATCCATCAGGGTTTAGGAGACTTAAGTCAAGATGTCAGCTACCCTAAAAACCTATCCCGAAGCACAGGGGAGAATATACTTCAAACCCATGCCCTGCCGCTCAGTGTTCAGAGGTGCTATGCCAATGACAATCCATTTCAACTAAGTAGATGTGATTATTGATTTGACAAATACGATAAATTCTGCATATAGATTGGACTCTGAGAATCAAAGGTAGATAAGATATGTATCTATCTTCAAAGTGCTTGCATTCTAAAGGAGAAGTTTAATAATGTCTATTATAGGATAAAGTACACCCAGATCAATGCACTGGAGCATTAGGACAAATTCCAAAGCAGATTGTACATGTCAAGTAAGGATTTACAGAAACAATGTTTGAACTATGTATGGATATATGACTAGGAGACTATGTATGTATCTGGGAGGACATTGTGCCTTTCGGAAATAGCAAATAGCGACATGTACAAATGTGTAGTTCTAATATAGATACTACAGACATACTCTAATTTTATTTTTGTCACCTATCTATACTTTTTCATTTCTCACGCAATGTGTGGTTTCTCTTCCTTTAAAAATGAATGCTATCTGATTCCATCCACTTCTGAAACCTAAGGTTCTCTCTGCTAGCTCTTTCATTCTTCATTTCTACTTGAGTCTTCAGTCTTTCTGGACCCTTATTTTCTGAACTCAAAGAAACTCTTTAATGTCTTTCATGTTTAATAATTTGGTAACCTCTGTCTCATCCCCACATCTCCAGTCTGCTACTGTTTCCTCTCTCTTTCCTCCCCTCCAAACTTCTCAAAAGAATGCTATTAGATTTTTCTATTTTTTAACATCCTATTTAATTCCAAACTTTTGCTTATCTCAGTTCCAAATGATATCTGAAAACTTGTCTGAAGCTGCTTTCCTGAAGGTGCCAATTTTTTATTGTTGGAATTGTTTTTCAGTCATTAACTTTTCAACTCTGCCATGATTGCTGACTTCCTTTTGGGAGCACTACAACCTCTCTCCGTGAATGGCTAGATTCTGATCTCCCTCCTCCATGGTCAAGCATGCATCTTATTTTCACCTTCCTCATCCTCCACTTCTCTAACAAGAATCAATGTTCTAGTGTTCATTTATATGCTTTTAAGAAAAGACCTTATTCAAATGAGATTCCTGGTTAAATAATATTGAAGTATAACTTAGAATCCACTGTAGTAGGATTCTACCTATACAAGTTCTCATCAAATATGCAAATGTTTGAGAGGGCTGACATAATTAGAGTGGAGTCTAGAAAGATTACAAATTGTATTGTTATAAGGAATAGAATATGAGAAACATGATGGCTTAAACTTGCCCCCAGCCACATTTTGACACACACATTGCTGTTATGGCTGTATTGTTCAGCTGGCAAATATGTCATTTGATTTGAAAAATTCTGTTCAAGAATGTGGGAACAAGGCAGTGCAGTAGAAAGGTGAGGGCAGGACAATCATAAAAACGGCATGGTACTGGAACAAAAACAGACACATAGACCAATGGAATAGAATAGAAAGCCCAGAAACAAACCCACAAACTCATGAACAA
>JAGFMF010011629.1:4856519-4996228 GCA_019455555.1 Galemys pyrenaicus
GATGGTGCACTGGTGAGATGGTGATGGGGAATACATGGGGATTACAATTAATGGCAAGTATATGTAAATTTTAAAATATTTTAATTAAAAAAATATATAAACTAAAAAAAAAAAGGTGAGGGCAGGAAATAATTGAAGCTATGAAATTCACTATGAAAGTCACATAAGGATAATCAAAAGTAATCAACTAACAATATTTAATTTAAATATTTTTTCATGATTTCTTAGACAGGAGAAGTTTTTCAGTAAAGAATTAGATTATCACAGAAATATTCTATAAAGGAGAAGGAGGAAAAATTAGGACAGGGGTGGGAAGAGCACAAGGGACCATGATGTTAGTGCATGGGTGAATTGGTGGTGGAGATTTCACAGGGAAATCATACATTGTACAAATATGAAGGATGATGTAATAAATATATATATTTTTTAAAAATTAGATTATCAGCATACCTAAGTGCTACTTGACAGATGACTGGATTAAAACAATTATGGAGGGCCTCCCTGGTGGCGCAGTGGGTTAAGCAACACACTATGAAGCAAATCGCAGCCACTGCAGCACGAGTTCAATCCCTGCTGCCGGCCAGGCGGGGGACCCATATGGCGCAGTGGACCTCTCCTGCTGTGCCCCTTGCTCCCCTCAGCAGTGTACTTCCGTTGATCTGCCTGTTCTGCTCCCCGCTTTCTGTGGTGAATCCTCTCACCCCCCCCACCTCCGGTCTGTACCCCAGTGCTTGTATGCATAAATAAATAAATCTTTAAAAAAAAATAAAAATAAAACAATTATGGAATATATAGTCAGTGGAATACTATTCATGTATTAGAAAAGATGAAATAATAACTTTTTGGAGGAAATGGATAGCTCTTGGGGTGATTATGCTAAGTGAAATTAGTCAAAGTGAAAAAAAGTACTGGATGGTTTCATCCATTTCGAGAATACAAATTACAAAAATGACAAAAAAAACCCTCAAACTGGAAAAACACAACAAAACTAACTCTTAGACTCTGTGAAAAAATATGGTGGTTACCAGAGGGAAGGGGAGAGTGGGTAAGTGTTCTAGTGTATGAGCACTAGAGCCCCGTGGAAGATGAAAGAAACATGCACAAAATTGTGGTGTGAACTTGAACTCCCAAAGTCATATCCTTAAGTAAACAAAATGGCACATCAATAAAATTTGGTTTAAAAATAATAAAGTTAAAAATTTTTGTTTGATGAAGAGTAGAAAGTCCTAGAAAAGTGTGATAGGACTAAAAAGACAAGGGCTTATTAGTAATCTTAATATGAGAGAAGAAAAAATTAGTGAGCTTTAAGATTAATAGTGAGCTTGATAGATTAATAGAAATAATTTTAAAAGTTAAGGGTTGGGGCCTCCCTGGTCGCACAAGGGGTTAAGTACCAGACTATGAAGCATCCTCATCCCTGGCCAGGGAAGGGACATATGGTGCAGCAGATCTCTTCTGCTTGCCCACTGCTCCCCTCAGCAGTTTATTTCAGTCAATCTGCCTGTTCTGTTCCCCACTCTGTCTCTGATGAGTCCTCTCAGTCCCTCCCCCACACTGCTGGCCTGTACCCCAGTTCTTATTTTTTAAAGATTTATTTATGCATACAAGCACTGGGGTACAGGCCAGAGGTGTGGGGGGTGAGAAGACCCACCAAAGACAGAGTGGGGTACAGAACAGGCAGATTGACTAAAACACACTGCTGAGGAGAATAGCGGGTATGGCAGGAGAGGTCTGCTGTGCCATGTAGGTCTGCTTCCTGGCCAGTGGCAGGGATAGATCTCATGCTGCAGTGGTTGCGATTTGCCTTACAGTGTGTTACTCAACCCATTGCACCGCCAAGGAGTCCCCTATACCCCAGTTCTTTATGCATAAATAAATGTTTTAAAAAATTTAAGGGTTGGAAGAGACATTAAAAGTTATCTAGTATATCTACTATTATCCTTTAAAGAACTGTGATAAAAATATATTCTCTTTTCTAATAGGATGCTAATTTTGCTAAGTATCATTTAACTCTTTCCCTCAAGCCTATTGAAAATATAAGCATTTAATTTAAGACATCTATCATAAATGAAACATCTTTTCACTTTTAAATGTCATTTGCTTCTAAAAAGCACTGCCACCACTAATTATATCCAGTTAAGATTTAATTGGGGGCCTCCCTGGTGGCACAATAGGTTGAGCACCGCACTGTGAAGCATCCGTGGCACAGCAGAGTGAGTTCAATTCCGGACCAGGGAGGGGACCCGTGTGGCAAGGCAACCTCTCCTGCCTTGCCCGCTGCTCCCCTCAGCAGTGTGTTTCAGTCCATCTGCCTGTTCTGCTCCTCACTCTGTCTCTGGTGAATTCTCTCACCTCCCATGCCTCTGGCCTGTACCCCTGCTCTTGTATGCATAAATAAAAAAATCTTTTAAAAAAAAGATTTAATTGAAAAATTAGAATAACAGTATATTTTCTCCAATGTCAGAGAACATCCTGGCTGAATTTTCTTACTAAATTTCTCATAGGCTATCTACTTTAAAGTTATCTGCTTCTACTTTGATTTCTCCTGGTATTGAGGATCAGTTGTCAAACATTGGAACTAAAGCTCTTATTTATGGACTTGGCTTATATGACTCCAGTATTTAACGTCATTTCAGTGTTCCATTTCAGTCCAGCTGTTCATGTTTGCACATTTAGGTAACTTGTTTCTAAATATTCATGACACTGAACTATTGAAGGTCAAGTTACTAGTAAGTGAACTTTTCTTTTTTTCTTTATAGCAGTGTAAGAAGAAACATGTAGCTTTTTCTTAAGATTATTAATTCTGCTTTCTTTGACTGAAATTGGTATTTGAATTTATATTCAAATATTTCATGAACTCAGATTTCACGTGTTGATACAGAGGCTGTGGAGAAGAGATGGCCCTTGTCTTCAAGGTATGATCTGCCTATAATTGTGATTTTAGAATTATCTTGGAAACTTTTTTAAAGTCTATTATTCAGTCTTATTTGAAGTAGAGCCTGTTTACAATGTAGCCCAAACATCACTAATAACCTTTAAAAGCTTCCCAGATAATTGTAATGTGAATCCAAATCAGTTACTAAACTATAGTAAGAAAAATATCATATAGAAATATTTGGAAGTGACAGATAAGAATGTCATACACACACACACACATACACAGATAAGAGATTTCAGAGGACAAGGAGTTCATATCCAATGGAGAAATCAGCAGTAAATGTTTCTGAACTTAAAGGGCTATGCAGATTTTATAGAGGAATAACTGACTGAATAGAAATGCATATCTGGGAGAGGAACATCAGAACTTAAGGAAGGCAAAAAAAATGCACTTAAGTTGCTTTTCAAATGATATGAAGAAGAGTCAGACCCAGAATAGAATTGTGGAAAATAATATAAGACAGGGAACAGAGTTCAAATCAAGAAGACCTGAAAAACTTGAAAATCAGAAAAGTAGTGATATATTTACCCCCATGTATTAGTAGATGACTCATGCTTCTTCAAATACATAAATTGATTATTATTTTATGGGCCTATCAAAAGTAATGATCCCCCTAATCTTGTTCCTTTACTTTTACATCAAAGGGAAGATCGCAAGAGGAACTCTGTTTTTATGTTCTGAAGATGAGCTCCGAGTTGTTGAACTGAACCTCTCTAGACTTTCCTCCACTATGGTTACTTTATCCATTGTCATGAGTCTGCCATCTGATACTCTGAGTACAGTTAAGATAGAAAATTAAGAAGTTAAAACTTCTCTGGCCAGGGGAAATCTGAAACCATATCCCTAGTAGCTGTTATTCTAACCATTTCTTGGTGTACTTGAACTTTACAGCTCCTAAAGAGGAACTGGGGGACTTGATATTCTAGTTACCCCTTGTGGCTTCCTGATAGTCCAAACACTTAATATTAATTTAGTACCATTTGCTAGGTAGGAAGAAGGGAGGAAAGTATCTATGCCTTGTGTAGGGTCAGAGAAAACTATCAGGTCTTTCCACCCTCCTGCCATAGGTATAATGATGGACACCTGTGGTGCTGCACACATACTTAGGTGGGCATGCACAAGTGGGCACACCTAAGATTAGACACGGGTATGTAAGGGCGGCGTCATGAGGACGCCAGTACAAGCAAGAGCATGGAGAGCAGCAGGAAAACTAGAGCAACAGCAGCAGCGGGAGAACAGGACACCAGTAGTGGAAGAGCAACAAAGCAGCTCAGAAAATAAGATGTGCCAGGGGCTGGGAGGCCTGCCAGTCTCCTGCCCCCCCCCCCCCAGCCATGTACCTGGTCGCCTCTGAGAGAATGGTGTCCCCTCTATAAATAAAAGCATAAGTCACTTAGGACTCCAAGACTCCTTTACCCCATCTGCTAGAATCATCCAGAATTTGCTAAGTTTTGTTGCAATAAAGACAAAAGGTAGTCCTGGAAGTTCCATTTCCTTACAATAAGGAACAAAGGTAGTTCTGAAAGTTATTTCAGTTAACAGTGACTTTAGATGTTTAACAAGTTGTCATTAAACTTAGTACATTTTAATTTTGTACCAGAGATTCTAGCAAATGATGAAAATTACAGATTTAAGATTGAGTTACTAGCTGTAATTTTAGTTTTTCTTAAGACTTGAATTTTAAATTCCAGGGTTGTTGATGAAACTATTACACACAGCATAATCAAACAAGCATTAGACAGATTGATAAAGTCAAGAGAGATCAGAGAGATTTAATAACTAGTACATTTTGTATACATGTGACTCAGTCCAACTGAGTAGTTTATCCACTTGGCTTTTCATCTGGATTTTGGCTAGGACCAAAGGGAAGAGAGTTAAGGCATTCTTCCAAGGACAAAAAAACTTGACTAAGAGATAGCTAGGTAAAACAGTCTCATCAATTGACATTTAGTTTTTGAGAATACTTTTTATGAGGTATCAATATACCCACATTGATTCAGTTTGTTTTTCACAATGAAAACAAATTTACTAAACTTAGCAAAACCTTAGTTTTACAAGAGATTTAGTCACCATCTAAATAATGATGAGAAGAACAAACTTAAGATAACCAACTACAGCTTTAGCTTTTCTTATAATTGGAATTTTTAGTTAATTGCACAGTTGTAACTGTAACAATCCCATATGCCAAGTTTTTCTTAGCTAAACACTAAATAGATTGATAAAAGCAAGAATATCAGACTTAATACCATATATATTTTCTGTATACAAGAGGGAGTCCCAGTAACTTATCCACATGGCTTTTAGATGCCACCTTAAATTTTTCCTAAGGGAGGAAAGAAGCCATTTACTGGGAAAAAACTTTCTTTTCTTAGGGGGAAAAGGTAAGTGGACTAGTTTTCCTGGAAAGAGACCTTATCAAGAGAAGTTCAGATAAAAACTTTAGAAGCAAGTTTGTTAACATAGAGGTTAATCTTTTTGAGTAACATGAGCTTCAGTAAACACATCTAAATAGTGCAATATTATAATTTTAAGGCATGCATGCTTTGAATCATTACATTTTAAACTAGCTTTTCGTTTACCAAAAATCTTAGCTCAATCTCAAAACTTGTTTTTGTCAGAGTTTATATAAGTGCCAGTTTATAATTAACCCTCAGAGGTAAAATGAGAGGTAAAACAAGAGATCTCCTGATTTGTATTTAAAATTTTGGCCATGTGCACCAATTTTTAAGGGATAGTTATTTTACCAATGTTTGTAAAGACACGGAGAAACCTGTTATTGATTTAAATTTTAGTTTTTAGCAACTTCTTTAGATGTAACACACCTTAAATTTGCATTTTTAAGAGTGGCTCTTTGGCTTTACAGAAGTTGTAAACAGAGAATTTATGTTAAGTTTGATACACCCATTTAGCTGTTTGATACACTTTTTGATAAACCCCAAGGTTTTGTTTTGTTTTTTAAATGAGATAGAGTTAAGATTCTTACATAGAATAATTATCCAGTTTTAACCATTGCAGAAGACCTAGAACCGCAAAGTCTATAACAAATTTAAAGATAAGCAGAGATAACCCAGGATTATTTTCAAGTTTTTGTCCAAACTAGGTAGGGAACCTGTCCATTTAGACAAAAAAAAAGTTAAAAAAAAACAAAACTGTATTTACAGACCACGAGGACAAGAGAAGCAATAGATTAAGATCTTTTGTTTTTTAACCAATAAAGCACCCTACATAGCCTGTTAGTAAGACCAAAGGAACTTGATAAGTTTTTCTTACACAACCCAAATAGACCTTAAATGTGGAAGGCATGGCAAAAGCAGACTTTTTTTTCTTTATCAATGGAACAAACCAAAAGAGCAAAAGATATCAAGATGAAAAAGAGAAATAAAGAGAAATGCGACCCCCCCACTCCCCACCCCCCACCCCCTGCAAATGGTGGTAGATATACCAATGGTCTAAGCCCTGGAGCAAAGGTCCAGGCAGGCAGCTGCTTGCTGAGAACAATGCTGGTGGCTCTAAATTTATTTTGGCATTTTTACCTTTTGTCTCAACTACTCTTTTGTCCTTCATCCCAAACAAAAGCAAGTCTTTCTAGGAGGGGGTAATGAGATGCATTGTTAAGAGAATAATGACAGTTTCTCTATACTGCTACATTCTGCTCAGATTTAATATTTCTTCAAGGTTTTTTGTTTGTTTGTTTTTTATAGAACTAAAAATAAAAGCCTCTATTCTGTGGGCAAAGGGCTTTTTTTTTTTTTTTTGCAGAATTTTCTTTCCCTCCTCAGCTCCACCCACTTAGGGCAGAACCAGGATTCTGGAGCTTTCCCCTTTCCCAGGACGACCCTGTTATAATTTCTCTAAATATAGAAAATAATTACAAATTTATTTTTTCTTTGCATGGTGCAAAGCTCTACATTATCTAGCCTCTCCAGATAGCCTCTTAACTCTTAACTCTACTCTCTACCCCCACCATACACCTTCCTGCCAATCAGCGCTCTTAAGGTTATTTATTTTTTAAAATTTATTTATTTATGCATTTAAGAGTTGGGGTTCAGGCCAGAGTCATGGGAGGTGAGAGGATTCACCAGAGACAGAATGGGGAGCAGAACAGGTAGATCTACTGAAATACACTGCTGAGGGGAGTAGCAGGAGAGGTAAGAGAGCTCTGCTGTGCCATGTGGGCCCCCTCCCTGGCCAGGGATCGAACTCACACTGCTGCTGTGCAGCAAATGCTTCATAGAGCAGTGCTCAACCCGCTGCACCACCAGGGAGGCCCCAAAACATGCAAGGCTTTAAACTTCTAAGCCTTTGTTTATGATGTGCTATACATTCACCTTGGAAGCAGGTATTTGCATTTTGAGACATAACTGTTGTTTCTACTATCTTAGTTTTGAATGCTAAAACAAAGCATCATAGACTAGACACAAAAAACAACAGAAATTGATTTGCTTCCCTTCCAGAAGTCACAGGCAGTTCCAGTGGGATTTCACACTCAGGTTCTGAATTATAGACTACCACTTTCTCATTACACTCTCTGATGGGGGAGAAGAATAAGAGAGCTCCTTTGGGGGGCACTTTTTTTAAAAAGATTTATTTATTTGTGCATACAAGAACTGGGGTACAGGCCAGAGTCCAGGGAGGTGAGAGGATTCACCAGACAGAGAGGGGAGCAGAACAGGCAAATCAACTGAAACACACTGCTGAGGGGAGCAGCGGGCAAGGCAGAAGACATCTGCTGGGCCATGTGGGTCCCCTCCCTGGCTGGGGATTGAACTCATGTTGCAGTAGCTATGGAAGCCCATAGTGAGTGCTCAGCCCCTTGGGACACCAGGGAGGCCCCTTGGGGGCCGTTTTTTAAGGGCACTACTAATCCATTCATGATGATTAGGACCTAATCACTTCCCAAAGGTCCCTACTCCTACATTGGGTATTAGGATTTTAACATGAATTTGGGGGTGGTTCACAAACATTCAGTCCATTGCATTGATCTTCCCCATTTGAAGTATCATGTTACTGACCTAACTGAGACATATCCCTGGCACTCAGGGAGCCAAACTCTTAATCACAAGGTTGGTTCTACAATGCAAGCATTGGATTATTGAGTGGCACCATGTAAGGAGGACAGCAGAGTCAGTACTCAAGAAAAGGCTGCCTCCTAGAGTAGCAAGTAAAGGAACATTTTATAGGAAAAAAGGAATATGGAAGATGCAGGAGCAGGGAGATTTTCTTCATTCTGAAGTCCAGGGATGGCCAAAAAGACAAGGTAGTCAGTCACAAGATTATTGATAATATTTCTGGAATAGCTATAGTCTTCTGTTACTATTATAGGGCAGCCCTAATATAAAATGGGTTTATCTGACTGAGTCCTCACCCAAGCACATGAAAGGCACTTATAATAAGCACCAACTGCAGGCACACACAACAAAGGTTAATAAAGGGTTTTATTTTACAAAAGAAGGGGAAATAAATTAGTAATAACACAAGGAGAAGAGACGGATACAAATCTGTGAATATCCTATCAGATCCTCTGAGCTGGAACCTAAGGGCACATTGAGGGCTGGCTCCAAACCAAGGGGATAGTGCTGAATGAAGAGAAACATCAAAGGCTCCCATCTCTGATTTTGTACCCACCTGAATGCTTCACTCCACTCTCAGGTCCCAGTTGTCCACTTTCGATAATCATCTTATTGGATTTGTGGTTCCGGAATATTGGTGATCTGGAGTGGGGGTTGGAGTCCATAAATATATTTGTGTAATCCATTCAGGACTACTTTTCCCCCTACCATTTCTAGTTAAAATCACCCATGGTGTACATCAGGCACTGTGGTATCAGCATCCTCAGAAGGAACAGAAATATTTCATTCCTCATTATGCAACTCATCATCATGGCCCTGAGGAGTGCAGAGCATTCTAAGGTAGAGACTGAGTCGCTATAATCAGTTCAGGCACTACTAAATCACTTGTCTTTGTTACCACGAACATACCCATCACACCTCTACCAGTTGTACTTACCTATGTCACTTATGATTTATCTCTAGTAGACAATAAATTTTCAACAGCCCAGATTATGTTACTTATTTACTCTTAAACCAGTGGCTGTCTAATGTAAATATCCTTTGTATCTTTTTATTATTATTATTGCTAGAACATTGGTTTACAACATTGTTTTTGATTTAGAGACATAGGACCTTCGCCTTCAGGTGTTGTTATCATACCTCACGCACCACCAAAACACTCATAGACCTCGGCCATAGCGCATTGTTCCTCTGAATCTCTTAATGAGTATCTATTGAATGATTGTTTCCAATTTTATATACATCTTAAAATATTTTATTTATTTATTTATTTATTTTTTATTGTTTGCCTTATAACTTCAGTCCTTTGTGGGCTCATGAAAAGCTATGGTTTTTAAATTAATTAGCCTATTGTCATTTTTAGGGTAGTGACATTATTTACAGCTTTGTAATCATAAACAAACTAATTATATTTTAAACTAATTTTCCTTATAGAAACAATAGAAGTAGAAAAATACTTTATTTTAATCAAAATAGATTTTGATGAAGAAAAATCATGTTGTTGTATAGTCCTCATTAAGGTATACCTCTACTAGAGAAGAGTTATTATGCCATGGATCTTTTACTTTGACTCTTATACTCTATTTTTAAAGTGTCTTTCATAAATACACAATATAATATATCAGTCAGAACAGTATCAATATTGTAGTACAGAATCAAAGTGTGATTTTTCAAATAGTTTAAGAAGGCTCTTAAAGTATAACAGAAAAAACTGGGGTGAATTTCAATTTTTACAAAAAATTCCCACAAGTCACTGTTCTGTTGACAAACACAATTGTTCTTATTTAAGAGCAATTCCATATTCACCAGCTACAGTGTTTACTTATTAAGAAAATAAATTTATTCCCTCATTTTCAGAGTGTTTGCAATATCGGGTGTGTGTGTGTGTGTATGTATAAATAATGTGTATATATACATATAAGTGTGATTTTTTATATATATGTATATGGATATATTTTGTGTGTGTGCGTGTATATAAACCTATGTGATATTTACCTGATCCTAGAAGTGTCATTAATTATCATTTCTAATGTAGTACTAAACAGAATGGCAATAATTTTCTCCATGTTACAAACATCAATTTAAATACAAAAAAAAATAATGGGCAAGAGTAAGATATATATATGTGTGTGTGTGTGTATATATATATATAAAACTTATATCTTAAAATTAAAGCTTACATTTGGCTTATATTTGTGTTTGTTTATCAATAAAATAGAATGCCTGAGCACAAGAATTTTGTGAAAAATTGTCATTATATTTTAAAAATAGGAATAATATAAATTAGGGTAATAAATCAATGCAGACCAGACTACTTACATTTTGGAATTAGCATAGACTTGAATTAAAACTTTGAGAACATTAAAGTTCTTTTTGAATTGCACGGAGAAAGGTCTATTTCTAGCCCTGTGATTTATTCATATTCATTCCATGACTCACATTTATGATTAACTTTAGGGCACTGTTTGATATCATCTAGATATAAAAGAAAGAGGAAAAAATATGTTTATCACCTTAAAAGTAGAATTAGTATAAGCAACAAATTAAGATGTTGGAAAATGAACAACAAATAGTATGCTATTTTACCCAAAATATGAAAGATAACTACTTAATTTTTAAATAATCACAAACTATAGGAAGAATATATTATTTTCAAATGCCAATCCTATGTTTAAGAAAGATCAAAATACAAACAAAAACCCCAGAAACCAAAAATCTGGAAAAAATCTTTTCACTTCCAAAAAGAGATAATTCCCAACTATGCATGTTTTTCTTTCATTCCATGGCTAAGTCCAAGAAGAAGGAATTGTATTATTAAGTTTTTATTTAGTTGAGTTGGGAAATAAGAATATGTTAAATTCTCTAGATTCTTGATTATCAATATAATAACATCTATGTTATTTCTGCCTTTAAAGATTTCCCTGACTCTAACTAGTTCTGTTACTAAGTTTTCTTTTTCTCAGTTGTTTCCTAAGAGAATATCAATATGAAACTCAGTAACCATTTTCAGTTTATTGTAGCACAGATCTAGGTGAGAGAGGTTTTTTGTTTAATGTTTTAACACATTAATAAATATTTAAACAACAAAATACTCATGCTAGGTAAATTCTAGCTAAAGCAAGATGAAAATAGTTTACAGTTCCCATGTTCTAATGATAAATTGGGGATTCCCAGATGAGGATTTTTGATGTGATTGTATGCATGTGCGTTTGTGTGTAATTATTTTTAGTCTCTTCAATATAATTTCCAGTTTAATTCTGATGTAAGTTGGACAGGCAATACAGCTGCTCAGAAGATTAAAATGACTCTTCCTAAACTTTTGTTTCGCTATATGCATTTGAACCAAATAAAAATTTCAAGAGAAAAGTAAAATCCCTTTCAAATCTAAGTTCTTAGCTGTTGGTATATGAGTCTGCTTTTATTTCTCATTTGCTTATCACTAGTAATAGGTTATTATCTTGTCATTAGATTAGCGTCTTTAGACTATAAATATTTTTTAACAAAACACTTTGCAAATCTGTTAACTATCTGCATAACAAATATCAGAAGTGGAAGTTAAAAGAATAGGGTTTTATGAAATATAGTTGTTTCCTAGATCCTTTAGGACAAAGATTTAATTGTACTAGCTAGTTGCGTAAGAACTTTGAATTCTATATGGCCAAAAAAAATTGCTAACATAGATTGGTAGGTAAATCAGGGTTGGTACTTAGGGATAAAGAGAATTTGAATTCTTTTGAAATCAATGTGGATGTAGCACAGAACTGTGCCTATAAAACACTGGCAGTCTGGTGTACATTGAAGATTTTTATGGATGTCTTCAATCTAGTGAAGTGTTTTGACTATGTGTGTTTTTAAGAACATTCAATGATAGTCAGTATATATTATTCAATGAGAAAAAGCAAGGTAAAAAATAGAATGTATTGATGCTATATTTTTTTTCTGGTTTCTGTGTACTTAGATATGCATAGAAAATATTTCAGAAGATAAAAAAGAAGCTGTAAGAATAGCTACCCCCACAAGGAAAACAAGGAAAGTGGACACAATAAATATTTTTACTTACATATGAGATGAGAAAATTAACAGTTTGCTTTTAAATACATGTATAATCTGCTAAAATAAAACCTATACAGATACTGGGGCCCCAGTCTTCCTGGATCAGAACATCTGGAGTGTGGCAAAGTTATCTGAATTTGTATAGTTATAAATCACCTTGGGCACTTTCTGCCTTCTCTCAGGATATGGTCACATGAGACTATAACTTTTATCCTCCAACTGAAAAAAACAGGTGGGGTGGAGTAGGAGACCCTTACACTTCCTTTTAATAAGGATAGAGGATATATATAACTGCCATTTTTCTATTACTTTATATCTATATTGTAACAACAAAGGCTTGTTAGGAAATAAATATCAATGTAATAGACTTATGAGGTCATTACAGTGTACGATTTAATAAGGGCAAGTGTCAATAAATGCTAATGTGATTTTTCAAACACATAATAATTAAATAATTGAATCCTAAATACTTGCAAGGAAAAAATGTGAAGTCCAAAGTTAAGTCTTAGATTTAGGTCTTGGGAATGTGGGATTACAAGATAGAGGGGAAGTCACATACATTACAGAGAGCTTCCCAGTCTCTAGGCTGATAGTTGTGCGCCAGTCCTATGGTTTCCATTTATCAGTATGGTACCAGTAGGATATACCTATTCTGGTTATACAGGACTCTTATGTAGATTTAATACCTTATCATTTTCTTCTTTTGACCATAGTGCTGCAAACTGGCCCCTACTAACCTCCAGGCCACCTAGACCTGTGATCAGTCCTTTGGCACATTCTTCAAAGTCTCCCTGGTTCCAATATTATCCTGCGCCCCTCATATCACTTGCTTGTTCCATTGATCAATGCCTTTGGGAGGTACAAAAGTGGTCCTCATGCAGGATGATCCAGCATATCTGGAAAGAAATGCTGCATGTCTGGCCACCCCTCATCAGCACATTGCACCTGTCTGAGGTGAAGTAACAGATGGTATCTTCAAGGAGAGGATAGGGACAATGGCCACCCTCACCCTCTCACAAGGTAGCAAAATGGAAGTAGTCTACTGAACCTTCCCAGACACCCTAGACACTTCTGCATGCATGATTTTAAAAGTCACAGCAAAAGGGACATGATTCAGGCAGTGAAAGTTAAGTTTTATAACTTTCTCTCTCACTAAGGTGACCAGGACACTCCCATATCCTCCTGGTGTTAGCTAGTTTCTATCTGGTCATATTATTGAAATGGAGACTGGAGCTAACTCAGATGAATGTATTTCCATATTCAGTTACAAAGACATCCTTCCTTTGGGATGCCATCACCTGTCTCTTAACAATCAAGACCATTCTTAAAATGTATTTCCCACAGAAATCGTTCAATTAGAAGTATTACCAGATACTATTGCATTATACATTCTGCTATTAGTAAAAACTGGGCCAGTTGAGATTCATTGTTATAAAGAACAGAAATAAATTCTGTCTTTAGGAAAGAAATCTGTTGGCAATGTACCTGGCAGCTAACAGAATAAAAGGAAGGATGGAGAATTTGTTGGGAAATGGGTAGGAACCAGGGAATGGGGATGGGGTGGGTCTAGGGGAGGGTTGTTTAGAATTGCAGCTGAAGATGTGAACTTCCAGCTGCCAGTACTACATCCTTGGCTTGACACTGGGTACCACTTATGAAGCCATCACCACTGTCACCTTCCCACTGCCTTAGCACTCCTACCACCAGAAAGAAATCTAAGTTGTCTCTTTCTTTCTCTTACTATGTAATGATTCAGTGGGCCTGGGGGAGCATGTGTTTGGCAGTGTCATTTCATGGATCTGAGAGAGCCAGTATTTGGAATTTTGGATTTCTACGGCAGTGGACAGAGTCTGTGTCTCTTCAAGACACAATAACCAATTGTCCAAACCTGGGGTTCAGCTGTTGCGCTGTCTCCACCCAAAAATATATCCCAGATATATTCAGATAAAAGTGTTTGTATTTTCTAGAAATAGGTCTAGTTTGCTACCTGTTTAAGAGAACACTATTTTATTATTTATGCATATAAGAAATGGGGTATAGACCAAAGGTGGGGATGAGAGGAGTCACCAGAGACAGAGTTGGGAGCAGAACAGGCAGATTTACTGAAATGATGAGGGGGAACAGCTGGTGAGACAGGGGAGGTCTAGTGTGCTATATGTGGGTTAGCTCCCCAGGCCAGGAGTTGAAACTTGTGTTGCAGTGGCTAGCGATAGCTTAATAGCCTGAGTCTTTAACCCCTGCACCACCAAAAGGCCCAGCACATATAAGTTTTAAGAAATATTTTACATTAAATAAGGGCAGAGAAATCCAGAACATCATAGTAAGATCATTTGATGTCCGAGTCTATGCCACTTTGGGGTAGAGTTATATGAAGAAGGAAATAACACAAAATGGTTTGGGAGAATTCTTGGATTCCCAGAAGTTGCCATTTGTGTTCACAAATGTGAATAATTTCATTAAAGCAAAATGGGAATTATGCAATATTCCAGAAAGTGATTGCCATTCTCAAAGTTGTTTTTCCCCAAAGTCCTCTACTCACCAGCCTGTTTGTTGTGGAAACTTCAGTTATAAGTCTTTTTGCTCATCATGTGCAGCTAATTGTTTCAAAATGAACACAAAAGGCTTTTTATAATTTTATTCAAGCTTCTATGAAGCAAATGTAAGGAAAGATTAAGTTTTTAGGGCCTTAATTTAGTTTGTTGGAACCTGATGCCCATATTGTCAATTTTGTTTCACTCTTTCTCCACCAAATGGCACCTACTATATCAAATGCCACTTTCTCTGTGAAACCTTGTTTAATTTTTCTCATTCTGAGTCCATTTCACCTTTTTCTGAATAACTGTAATTTATTTGTAAATAAATTTGCTTATTAGCATCTCATACTCTACTCTCTATATTCCTGATTCTTCCACTCAACTCTGAGCTATGTCAGATAAGAAATCTTTTACTTTAGGCAGAACCGAGTCCACTCTCCCGAGTAGCTTCATCACTTTATACACTGACATTATTTCTGTAGATAACACCACCCTCCCCCCAGGCTGTAGGTTTCTTAAGCATAGAGATCATTTTTACTTCCACCTTTTATCCATAGTTCAGAATTCAAAAGAACCAATATAGCCATGAGTTTGTCTAAAGTGAAGTATTCATATATAAGATGTATACTAAATTCTCATTTATTTGGCAAAATTTTGATACTTTTTTGAATTCCAGTGAAACTCGTGTGTGTGTGTTTTTGTGTGTGTGTGTGTGTTTCTCTTTTGGAAGTTAATCTTAATACGTGAAAAAGAGTAAGCAATTTAGCACTCTTTCAGGATGGAAAAAATTAATTTGAGGATTGAATATAAGCTCTTAATATAAGAATGCTAATCATCTACGTCTGTTATTGATCTTTAGACAAAGATCTGCATAAGTGAATGCTAAATGAATGTCATAATGTGACTTTTAAAAAAGTATATTATTTTTATTGAGGTGAATAATGTGGCAAATGAAGCAGTGCTGTTTTAAACCAGCATATGCCAGAGCTAAAACTCCAAAGTAGAGTCAGAAGAACAGCTATCCTCCTTTTGTATTACTCAAAATACAAAATACAATATATAAGGTATTATGGTAGGTACAGATTTTACCATAGTTTTATACTTGCTGTGTGATGTTCACAAGCCACTCAACCATTCTGAGCCTAATTTCCATATTTGCAGAATGGGTCTTGTCTCATAGCATGGTTAGTGAGAATCAAATGTGATACACTACATTTTCAAGTAATCTGTATATAGTAACACCCATAATTAAATATAAAACTATGATATTAATTATAATATGTAAAATAGTTATATTAGTTCAGTAAAATTTTATTTACTAGATAGTATTATGATTATCTTTCAAAGCCAAGTGATAACTTCCACAATTTCTGAACTACCAAAATATTATAACAATTTATAGTAGTATCATGTTTGAATAACTTATCAGTAAAGGATAATTCCAAATAATTCACCCTGAATCATATTTTGAAAGATTTACTTGTATATTTATGCATAGAAGAACTGGGGTGTTGGCCAAGAAGGAGTGCAGGGGGGCACGTAGGAGGATTCACCAGAGACAGATTGGGGAACAGAACAGGCAGATAGACTGAAATACACTGCTGAGGGGAGCAGCAGGCAAGGCAGGAGAGGTCTGCTGTGCCATATATGGGTCAGCTCCCTGGTGGGGGATCCGACTAATGTTTTGGTGGTGACAGCATTGAAACTAACCCCTATGCCACCAGGGAGGTCCTCGTCCTTAATCTCTGAGCAAGATGAAACCACCATCTCTGCTTTATTTTGTAACATATTTGTGCAGACATTTCTAGCACTTTATTTTTCTACAAGGTACATGATCATTTCCAAAACTAGAGTTAAACCAGCTTTTGAATGGTGCTTGGATAAAGAAGAAATTTTGATTCAATTTACTTCTGCTTCAGTTTTTCAAAGGATCACAATAGTGATCTTGAGAGACATAAAGAGCTGTCAGATCAGTTTTATTTCTAGTTCTTGCAAAATACCTGATGACAGTATAAGTCTACAGCAGTGGTTCTCAGCATTTTTTGATCCTGGGAATGTTTTCTATTCTTAAAAATTCAGGATGCCAACAAGATTTTATAGCTGTAAGTTATATCCATCACTCTTTATTGCATTAGAAATTAAAGCTCAGAAATTTCAAAAGTATTTACTAGTTCACTTAAAAACAAAAAAAAAACCATTATATTTTAATGTAAATATTATTTCTATTAAAACAGCCATTTTTTCCAGCGTGAAAAAGAAGAGCAAGAAAAATTATACTACTTTTCACTTTAGCAACTCTCTAAGGTCTTTAATTTGCTCAACAGATGACAATAGAATTCTCTAATCTGCTTCTGCTGTGCCTCTGTTACAAAGTATTATTTTGGATTGAAGTCATTCAGGAAAAACTCATCTTACACCAACATATAATTGGAAAAAGCAGCATCTTGCCCATGCAGAGTTTTTGAGAACCTCTACGAATTCAGCAACCACATTTAGAAAATTGCTGGTCTAAATAACAAATCCTAGAAATCTGACAGTAGAATTGAGAATATCAGAGAGGGATGGGTGGAAGAAAGAGCAGAGCTCGGAGGGACCAAATGGGCTAAGGAGAACTATAGGTGCCTTGGTGGTGTGTGGGGTGTGTGGTAACATATACTGGAGGGTGTGATCCGGTATCCATCAGTCATGCAGTGTTGTAACCTGTGCTACCTCACTTAAAGAAGAAAAAGGAAGAGGAGAGGAAAAGAAAAAGAGGATGAAATAAAAAGGAGGATAAGAAGGAGGGGAAAGAAGAAGGAAAAAGAAGAAAAGGAAAACTGTAGGTCTACAAAGTAGGGGATTTAAATGCACAAGTGCTGAAGTTCAACAGATATCCTACCTAGATTAAAATGATTTACTATATTTTGGTGTGTGTCGTTGGTTAATTTAAATAAACTATGAGTCACAGTTTCTTTTTCTGTGAAAAAAAGTATAATAATTCCAATTTCATGGGTTTATTGTAAGGACAAAATCCTTTGAAATGTAAAGGTCTTGGCCCACAGTAATTGTGCAGAAACTTGTATTGGGCCCTAAAAAATCATAGCCTCTTTCACTTCCTCCTTTGCTCCCACCCCCTATAGAAAGGTAGAACCACTTTGCAGTAGGGCCATTTGGGGGACGGTTCTGAGATTGAAATCAACAGGATTTCAATACACTATCCTATTTTTTACTTTTACAGGATTTATTACCAGTCACTATTTCCATTATCATTATGGATGTTTATGATATGATAGCCCAAACTAAAGACTATGGTAGATTTGAACAGAAACATTTAATTAACCTCTACATAGAAAGAACTTCATGCATTGTTACTGATGAAAAGCAGAACAAGTGAATATGTTTAGATAATAGTAGATTATTCTATCTATATACATATACACATATATCATAATTTTGTGAGAAAAATAATACTGAAAGCCTCCTGAAAGTCTAGAAAGTAGCAAAGGAGATTTTTTTTAAAAAATGTTTATAAATTCATTTTCATTACACTTATAAGCATACGCTCAATATAAACATTACAGGTCTTTATGCTAGTTTAATTTCAAATTCTCAAATTTCCATTTTCTAATTACCCATTCCAACTGTAAACTTTCTAAAAAATAAAAGAATGCCTATAGAACACTTGAGACCTACTTCTCAGAATTCTATACAACAAGTAAGATTTTTATTTATTTTTAATTTTTCTTGGTAAATAGGGAACCGTTAGGAATTGGCAAAGGTAGGCAAGCATGACTACCCTATAAAGATCTTCATTTGATAATATGGTAAGCGCTAGTAAGATATATACATATTTTTTTTGTGGAACTAAAAACTTTAACATAGAGTAATATTTATTGCCAAGTACTTGAAACTAAACTTTTGTATCTGGCTCTGTGTTTGTGCATAAATATACATAAATATATATACATGTATATATAAAACCACAGTACTAGAATTTTAAGTTGAATTTAAAGTTCAAATTTGAACTTTTAAGTTCAAATGCTATAAAGGGATAGATTTTTTAAAAAATCCGTAACATAGAGAAACACGAGTTGATATGTTGGAAAGAGCTTTGGTCTGTACCTGAGGTAAAATGATCTCTAGTATGCTATATTTGACAAGTCACGCTCTTTGGGTCTCAGCAGTCTCATAAATATTGTGCATTTCATCAGAACTGTCGCATTGTTCCTAAAACCTTGGGTTTCCAAAGATTTTACAACTTTTAAACATCGTTTGACAAAGACATTTGTCAAGAGAAAATGAGCAAATAAATACGAAGATTCAAGAAAAAACTCTGAAAAAGCAGCGAAATATATTTAATAAGGTGCATGATTGTAAAGTGGAGAGAGATTTATCAAAGTCTTGAGTAACTATGATTCATGATTATTAAAAAACCGGATATTTCAATTATTGTTCACCAAACTTGCTTTTCTGGTCAGTGGATTTAAAACTACATACGGATTTGAATCAGTCTATTGTGTATATGACAATATGCACTGATCATTCTGCCCTTTCATTCCCCAATACCCTCACTCGTATCCCCAGATTATCTGGAGAAACTCAAGGTATATGTGATGCTGTAGATTGCTTTCTCATTGTTAACTTTTCCTTACAATCTCATTTCTAGGCAAGTATTCCATGCATTGTAGTTTCTGCTAATTGATTGTTTGGCAATGGGGATGTTAAACTATCACCGAGGTAGTGATACTTTAGTTGTTATATAGATCATATTTCATTTACTTATATTGTTTTCTAGAAATGAATTTTGTTTCTGCCAAGCCTAGCGGTGACTGGCACATGTTTGAATGAATGAAAAAGAGGAGATTATCAATATCCATCTATGTAATGATTAAGGAGAAAAGCACATTCCAGTTTAAGAACTTCTGACAGCCTTTTTCTTAAATCACACTTGACTATTCCCTTCGGGCAACTTTACTGCTCGTGAAATTCCTAGAAAGTCAAGGGGAGCGGAAGCTGACAGAGAAAGGAGCCAGAGTTCTGAAGCCAGAGTCATTTTGGGACATTGACAGGGCCTGGAGTGAAACGTTTGTTTCGGGGATGTTCGGAAAGTCGGCGATCGGACAGGTCCCGGGAGCAGAAAGGAACGCTGCCCTCCTGCCTAGATTCGCGGTTTCGCGAGCCCCACGACCGGCTTCGCGCCTCCAGTCTCCAGGGTGGCTCCGAGGCCCCGCCCGCCGGTGCGTCCTCGCCCCTCCCGGGGACTGGCCGGTCCGGGGTCGGGGGGCGGGGCTCCGCGGTGGCCCCGCCCCGCCCTGCCGCCCCGCGGGTCACAATGTAGGGTTAGGGCGGCCGGCGGGCGGGGTTCGGCGGGGGAGGAGCCGCCGGGCGGGGGCGGTGACGGCGGTTGGGGGAGGGGAGGGGAGGAGGAGGAGTTGCGGAGGGAGGAGGACAGCGCCATTTCGGCCGGCTGCTCCCTCCGTCCCCTCTCCCTTCCCCGCAGTGGCCCGCGAGCGGCCGGCGAAGCAGCGCGCGCGCGCGACGCCGCCCGCCTTGCTCGCACCCTCCCGCCCTCCCCGGCGTCCGCCGTCCGCTCATGGCCCGGGCCTCGGCGGCCGAGCCCAGCTGAGGCGGACCGCGCATTGCCGTGGGGCCGCCGCCGCCGTGGCCCTCTCTGCCGGCGCCTGGCCGCCACCCCGCGCAGCCCGTGCACCGCGGCCGCCATCGCCTTCGCGCCTCGCTGGCGGGGGCGCTGTCTTCCCCCGCAGTCCGTGCCGCTCCCTGGAGCTTGGCGGAGCGCGGTGGTCAGGGTCGGCGGAGGCGCGAGGACCGGGACGCCGTCGCCGGTGTCGCTACCGGCGCCACGGGGGCCATGACCGTGGAGCAGAATGTGCTGCAGCAGAGCGCGGCGCAGAAGGTGAGGCGAGCCCGCGAGCCGGCGGGGCCGGGTCCCCTCCTCCTTCCGACGTGCGGCCCTCGCCCGCCGCGGCCGGGCAGCCCCCCCGGGCCTCCTCCCGCCGCCGCCCCGGCCGCCGCGCCCGGGGCTTCCTCCCCCTCCAGCCGCCGCCCCAACCGGTCCCCGTGCGGGCGGCGCACCCAGTGCCAGGCGGCGAGTGGGAAGCGGGCTGTAGTTTGCGGGTTGCAACCCACTTCCTTTGGCCGATTATTTTCATGGAACCGACGGTGCCCGGTGTGGAGAGCGACGCTCACATTCCGACACTTCTCTGTATGGCATCTTAATTAAACTTTGTCCTTCTCGCCCTTATTTAAGCAAGAGTAGCCCGTTGTCATCCCTTCTGAACACATTTGTGTTTCGAAGGTAGGCGCGTTCGAGGCCTGCTAGTTTGCAAAAGGGTCTCCACCGGAATTTAACAGCCTGCCTGGCAGGGCAGGTATCCAGGTGAACTCTTTGTAGTAGTAGTGGAATCGCTTGGTTCCTTTTCCTTTTTATGTTTCTTTTTCAGGAAATAGAAACTGTGCCTTCAGGAAGGAACCCTTTCTGACCACGTTTATTCTAGGAATCTTTGTCCCCTAAGTTTGACCTTGTTCCATCCTTTACCCTTTACTCTTGCCTCAGTCACATTCAAATTGTAACTCTTAAGCAAACAAAGCTCAAATGACCCCCGCAGTTTTGTGAAACTTGAGCTCTATCAAAGTGCAAAGTGAGAGATGCTCTTTTTATTCTCGATTCTGCTTTCAGAATCTCAAGTGCACTATGATGGCTGGAGAGTAGTTGACTATGACTTAGGTGTTTTTTGTTGCCACCAACGTGAAAAGCATTTTGGGCAAAAGGAAAACATTGCTGTGGTCGTGCTTGTGTGGGAATTATGGGGTAAAGTGGGCTTTACTGTGAACAGCGACCAGAGAGAGCTGTATTTGGCTTATCTGGATGAAGTAATGAATGCCCCACCCTATTGTAGTTTTGCTGTAGTTGTAGCCTACCTGTGCTTGATTCTGGAACGGGGGTCTGCGGTCCTAAATGTGTTTTGTGTATCCTCACAACTTGCTTCGTTTTTGTTTTTGAGATTATTTTTAGAATTTTATCGTGCAACTTGAGGGTTATTGAAGATGCTCAAAAATTTTGGAAAGCAAGGATAGTGCATCATTATTTTAGGCACTTTGGGAAAGTTGTCTTTGGAACGCTGGTGTGTTAACTGCTTGCTACTGGTGAATTTTTGGAAAGTCATTGCCGACTGCAATTTATTTGCACCGAAATAATTTTAGATTTAATCATGAAAGTTTAAAGCAGTTTATCTCCTAATTCCCTCTATTCTGTTTTGAATACCTGCACCATCAAATTTTGGATGTGGAGTATGTGATAAAGTGTTAATAGTTAAGAGAGGGTTATTATGGTCATGTGTATGATGTATACTAAGCAGTATACATTTAATAGGTTTGGTCTCATGTTTGTTTAGAGTTGTTTTCAGTGTTGACGATAAAGCCTGTCTGTTTGAAAGTGGAAAATGTTGCTGTTATTTTTCACATTTCAAGTTTAAAGAATGGTAAGTTTGTGTGTTTAAAATTGATTTTTGACTGAATTACTTTTTAATCATAGAATCAGATAATGCAGATCTACCTAGTTTACTGCTTTATGCGTTAAATTGTAGGATCAAACATCAAATTACTGAAAGTGATCTTGGCAGTAAAATCCAACTTCCTAGTTTAATCTTCAAATCCCCTAGGTTAATAACCTCTTTCCCCTGTTATAAAAAGGGAGTAGTTGTATCTAAAATATTACCATTATGATGCTATTTTTGTGTGTGTCAAATCACTTCACTGATATTGAGGAAAGCTTTTAAGGAATATAGTGCATTTTTACTTAAATATGTTATGTGCTTTCAAAGGAAATTTAAATGTTTTCCACATTACTGTTTACTTTTTTACCTATATTAGAATTATTTGAAAAATTCTTATATGGGTATAAATACTTTAAACCATCTACTTCAAACAAATCGTTAGACTTAAGCCACCCAATTTAGTGAATAGGAAGTAGTTTTCAAACTACTGACAAGGAAGTGAACGTCATACTTCTGTAGAAACAAAAGTGAAACTCAGTTTTCACTTAGAAAATTTATGAATTATCATTTAAATGACAGGTATCTAGTGCATATTGCATAACCAGTTTTAGCCTATTTTGTGCTTTCCTTAAAAGTAGTGTGTTTATGCCCATGTATAGTACCAGTATTTGAGTAGATAACTATTTTCTCATGATTGAAGTAGTTTCTTCCCCTTCCCCCAAGAGTGTATGATTACTATTAATGATAAAAGCAGTGCAAAACAAAACTTTCATAGGTTTTATTTTTTGTTTACCTACAAATCAGCTTACCACAATATAAGACAACAGTCAGTCTTCTCTCATGAATTCTTTGCTTGATTGCTCATGTTTGGCAGGGAGTTATAAGATGTAGTAAAACTGAAGAGAGTTGCTTTTCTGAGGTTTAGATGTTTCAAGTGAGGTGGAATTGGCAGCAGATTAGCTACAGTTAAATCCTATCTAATTGTGCAATTAAATCCTCTCTAACCTGTATCTTTAACCTTTGTCCTTTGTTATCCTACCTAAGTATAGGATCCTTAGATCTCAGAAATTTGGTACACAAATTCAGGTTCCAAATGAGGATTCTCTAAGGCAGCATTAGACGGCTTCCTCCCAAGGACCAAATTAATTTGTAGACTGATGAAGTGAGCTACATGCTGTTTACATTGAATGCATCCTTTTGAATGGAATAAAATAAACAGTTCCTTAAAGACTAGTACTTGACCTCTTTTGTTTCCCTGAGACTTGTAACTAAAGGTCACTTCCTTGCACTTAGTAGGTTTCAGTAAATATTTGATGAATGAAATGAGTGAATGTTTGCTAAAAGGATTGCTAATTCAGTAGTTATTTTAGTTCCCTCAAGCTTTAGTATTACTGAGAAACAAGGAAAACTGGAAATTGGACAGCTGTTGGAAAGCAGATAGTATCTGAAAAGAGACAGTAGAATGTAGGTTGGAACTAAATCATCTTTCTGTGACATTGTGCAAATGACTCAATGCCTTTGAAACCTTCAAGTTAGTATGCTTAGACATGAGCAACTGTATTAGGTCTCAGTGGTTAGTGGAACTAAACATGAATTTATTCTGGACAGGTGAATAGAAATGAGAGTGGAGAAAGAAATAATCTTGAAGAGCTACAGTCAGCTTTCACTTAATTTCTGTGGTTGGGGGCTTAGGTGAGAAGGATGTCACAGATTAGTCAAATTACGGGATAAATCCAAATTTAAAAAATGATACAAACTATGTTTTGGGACAAATATTTTATTTAAAATAATGTAGCATTTTTCTAGTTTAGGTAATCATCTAAAGTTACAAAAACACAGTATAGTTTTGCAGGTGACAACATCTAAATGACTATACATTGCATAAAATAGATACTTTATATATGTATCTTTTATTGAGATTTAAGTGATAAAGCATTCTTTATTACTAAGTATCTTGTGATAAGAAAAGATTTGGTTTGGGTAGAAATAGGGATCCGGCTATAAATTACCCTTTTCTACCTAGTTTTGATGTATACACAAACATTGTATTTGGCCTTCTTAGTGAATTCTCATGAGTTGTAATAAACACTTGTTTGATTTTCTTCAATATTCTGTGCATGTAGTTTGTATCATTTGCAAGTAATTTTTCTGAGCATTTTATTGCCAATATTGATATTTCTTTTTTTCACTTTATTTCTTCAGCTAAGATTACAGAATAATGCTAGAATGAATGTTAGTGCCTATTACATTTTGTTTCATTATAATATGGAAATTTCATTGTAGTCCTAAAATGTGAAACAGTTACATTTTGGTTGACTTTTCATCAAATGTCTTTTTAAAATAAATTGATATTTTATGTTTTAATAATATAATAGTAAAATAGTTAGGTAATATGATATAGTTATTAGGTACCATGTTTAAGAATTTTGCTAAGTTTGATGCAAGCATCATGATTTTAAATTCTACAATATTTTTTAGTTCTTTAGAGTCAAAACTTTATAACATAATAGCTTGTGTCACTAATGGAGGCAAACTTTATTGCATGTTAGTTTACAAAATAGGGAACTTCTCCTTAAAATCAACAGTAAAATAACAATATCCACTTTTCTTACTTTCAATAAACATTTAATCGAGATCTTACCAAATACAACAAGAAATAATGAAATGATAGGCACCAAAATTAGAGATGATACTGTCATGATTATGTCGACTTTTTACATAGACATTACAGAAGTATCACTCTAAAAGTATTAAAATAGGAAATATAGCAAATGGTTGGCTTATCAATATATAAAAAGTCAGTTGCATTTGTGCATCCCAGTAACATAACTTTTTTTAAAAACCATATATAATTGTTTTCAGAAATTAGGTTAACAGTGTATAAGAATTCTACTGGTGAAACTATAATGTGAACACCATTCTGTATGCTACCTACCACCTGGTCTAGGTAACTGCTCATCAGATCTATCATTATAGATCATTTTTAGCTTTTCACATAAATGCAGTCATAATAAGTTCTTATTTTTTGCATCTCACATTTTTTGCTCAGTGAAACGTTTTTGAGATTGGGCCATCTTGCATGTATGAATACCTTATTGCTGAGTAATATTTTGTTATATGACTATTCACAAAATCTGTGTAGCCATGTACCTACCCATTGGTGATCTTTGTAGTTTCTAGTTTGTAGCTCTTATGAAAAAATTTGCTGTATGCATGTATATCAGGTTTTCTTTGACTAAATATATTTGCAAATCTCTTGGGCAAAATACATAGGACTGTCTGTAATTGTAAGAATTTGCTAAATGGTTATTCAAAATGGTTGTGGCATTGCACAGTACCAGTAGAATGTGTGAGAGTTCTAGGTGGTTTACATTTTTATCATTACTCAATATTGACATACTTTGTTTTTAGCGATTTTAGTGACTTTGTATGTAATGGTGTGTATATGTCCCACAGATTAACATTAAATTTGTCTCGAATAATTAATTATACATACAAAATAAGTATTACTAATATTTTATTGTACAGGGTACAAAAATACTTGAACAATTTAGAGTTTGGTTAGTTTCGAAGTTTGGAAGGAAGTTGGAGAGCCAAAGGCAGGGGTGGGATGAACTGTGAAAGGGAAAGCAACTGTATAGAGAAGGATTCTCCTTATGGTTTTGGGCCTTCTAAAGATAGGGAAGAAGACACTGCTTTGGGTTGGGAAAGAAAATACTCTATATATTTGTTGGGTTTTGTTAGTGCTGTTCAGTCTTATAGTATGTGGGATTGAGAGTGACACTAGGCCTGAGGTGAAGATTGACTGCAAAGCTGAAAGTTGATGCTTAATGAAGCCGGGGAGATGTTGGGGAGGAGAGAGGGACCTGGAATGAAGAATCATTAGTGGCCAGGACTGTTGCTATGGTAACAGTGATGCAGAAGCTGACTGTACACTCACATATACATAAATTTGTGCATAATTCATTCTAAAATACATGCAAAATCAAATGTCTGATTTCTTTTAGATGGAGCTCAGAAGCAAGTTCAGGTTGGAGTTGTGGCAATTGCTATGCCCCTCCACGGAGACTCACAGAAGCCCCTGAACTAGCCTGGGTATTTCAGCAGGAAGATTCCCTGTGAGGTCTTAGAGAAAAACTTTAGGTAGAACAGGGCCAAGGAAGGGGATTGAAAGAAAAATGAAAGCAGCACCCCACCTCAGGTTTAACATTTCCAGTTTTTGGAGGGAGGTGCTTTCTTCTGTATAGGCCTCTTGGGCCAGTTGACACTTTGTGCCTCCAATTAGGTTCCTAGTCTCACCATACTTATTTCCTGGTTCCTTTCCCATTGAAGCTCAGATTTCAAGTCAGTGTAAGACTGCAAAATTAAAAGAGTTGATAATATTTCTATCTTTTCTGGTGACATCAGAGGGATGCCACGGGCTTGCCTGAGCATGTATAATTGTGGGGAGATAGATGGATGCAGCATATGAGTAGTATTCTCATATGTATATATTCCATTACTTTCTAATCACTTACCCATTCTTGAGCACTTAGATTGTGTGCCTGTTTTTTCCCACCCCCAGTAACATACTGTTTACTTATTGTAGTTTTGTAGTATAGCTTGAAGTCATGGAACATGCTATCTCTATTCTGTTCTTTTTTTTCTTTAGGGTGGTTTTTGCATATTCTATGTCTTGTGGTTCCATAGAAGTTTTAGGACTTTTTATTCTATATCTCTGAAGAATGCTATTGGGATCTTTGTAGGGATTGTATTGAATTTGTGTATTGCTTTAGTTAAAATGGCCATTTTGATAATGATCCTTCAGAACTTTGAGTATAGAATTTCTTTCCATTACTTTGTCTCTTCAATTTCTTTCAGTAGTGCTCGGTGTACACATCCTTCACTTGGTTAAATTTATTCCTAACTAATTCTTTTTGCTGTGCTTCTAAGTGGTGTTGTTTTCATCTTTCCTACTTATATTAAGATGACCATATGCTTTTTATATTTCATTTTGCTAATTTGATCAGTCACACCCCATTGATAGAGGTTGTGTGTGTTGAAACATCCTTGCATCTCGGGATAAATTACACTTGGTTGTGGTGTATGATCTTTTTAATGTATGTTTGAATTTGGTTTGCTAAGCTTTCATCATAGATATTGGTTGGTAGTTTTTGTTTTTGCTCAGTTTTATCTTTTGTCTGGTTTTGGTGTCTGGCTCATGCTGGCCTCATGAAAGGAATTAGGATGCTTCTTTTATTTTTGGAAAAGTTTGAAGAGGATGAATATTGGATCTTTGAATTTTTGGTAGACTTCAAATTGGTTATCTTTTTACATATTATGAACCATTGTGATTTTTTTTTCCTATGAAGTTTTTTCTCTTATCTGATGTTTCTTTTGGGTTGTTCCTTCCCCCAACCTCCCCACCCCCTCCCTCTTTTTTTTTTTTGATTTGAAGGAGTTGTTTGTTGTCTAAATACTATTTTTCCCTCCCTACATAATTTGCAAACATGTTATCCCATTTTCAGTATATCTCTTTACTCACTGTCTTTTATGTGTTTTATGAATGGAAATTCAATTTAGTTTCATTTATTGACTTTCCTTTTATTATTTGACTTTGCACACGTGTTTTATTGAGATATCTTTCATTACCTTCTATCTTTTCTTATTTTACCTTCTGTATTTAAATTTTATTCAACTTGAATTTGAATTTTGCATATTGTTTGAGTGATTCCAAATTCATTTTCCCCTCTGGAGCAACTTTATTGAAAGTTTCTTTCTCTCCATTGTATTCTGATGACAGTATTTTTTTATCTTTGAATTGGGAATTTCCTAAAGGAAAACAGGTCTCATAGACTCACCCTCAAAGTTTAGTATTTTCATCATAGTTTTATTGATGTTTATATATGTATACAATGGGCATACATTTACTATATTTTCTTCTGCATAGCTCTTATGCAGTAAAACCAAAGTCAGTCACCAAAACTACAAAACTAGTATTATCTAGATGAATAGGTATAACTTAATTTGATTGATGCTGGTGTTTACAGAAGCTGACTTGGTACTTGCATCTTCAAGCAAGGAAATGAATATATGTATATTAGGTTATTCTTGTGTTATTAGTAAAGTTTGGGCGTAAATTTCATCACCTTTGTCATCTACATTATATTTGTGATTGTGTTATTCAGTTGATAACTAACCTTTGTCTTAGAATGGTGTTTTCAGCCTTTTATTGTAGTTTTAGATGTGCTTCAAGCCTTTTCATAGTGATTTAAAACTCTTTTTGCTGTAACTCAGTAAATACAATGTAATTATTTTAATGTCTCTCAAGCAGAATGTTAAAATGGTTGTATGAGTTAGTGTAAACACACTTGATGTGAATAAAAGGTAATCATAGCTTACTTTTAAGTTACTGCCAAGTATTATTTATTAGAACATATGTACATTTTGCCTTGTGAACTTGTCTTAGTGCCTGGGCACTCAGGAGGGTGAGATACTGCTGTGCAGTGTGATAACTGCCTTTGTAGATAACAGGACACATATTATTATACTGAAGGAATAATTGTGTTGTAATTATTCCTACCTCCCATAGGGTGGTTGTGCTTTGTTGTGCTGAGGGCTTTAAACCTTTCAAGTGTGCTGCCAAAATTTTTAGTATTTGAAAGTGTATTACCAAAAAAAAGTTGTTGAGCATTATTGGGTAAGTTGACAGTAAGAAGTAGGCCTAGCTGTTGGGCAGGATTTTTGTGAGCTTGCCTGCTTTTGCTATGTGAACTTTCAGTACATTTATTGAAACTACTTACATTTGGACTGTACAGCGTGGTAAAATTTCACTGTTAACACAATATATTCAACAGTGGGAGTTTTCAACAGTTTAGTTTTTGATTTTCTGCTTTTTGCAAATGCTATCTTAAGAGAGAATGTTTTAGTCACATATGTTCATTACTACCTAGTTTTATATATTTAAAGTAAGTTCAGTTTTGAACCCTCATAATTTCTAGTTTTAGGTTTTTATATTGACTGTTACGAATTTCTCGTTTATTATCTAGTTGTCTTTTTAATATGATGAGTTTATTTCTCTGGGTTCTCAGTTCTCTTCTACTGATATCTTTTTTTAAATTCAGATACCATACTGTTTTGATTATTACAACTTTGGTTGTATGGTTTGAAGTCTGGTAGTGTTACAATTCTGGTTTTGTGTTTTGTTTTGTTTTGTTTTTTTTTTTTTTGTCAGAATTGCTTTTGCCATTCAGATATTTCATGGTTCCTTATAAGTTTAAGGAATGTTTACTCTATTTTTTGAAGAATGCTATTGAAACTTTGTTAGGAATTGCATTGAATCAATATATTGTTTTGGGTAAGATTGCCATTTTAACAACATTAACTCTTCCAATCCATGAGCAGGGAATATCTTTCCATTGCTTTTCTTTTAATAAATTGTTATAGTTTATGTTGTACAATAGTTTCCCCTCTTTTGGTAAGTTTTTTCTTTGGATTTTAAATTTTTGGGGATTGGTTTATTTGATTCTTTCTCTTCCAGTTATTTGCATGTAGGACTACAATACATTTTTCACATTGATCTTGTAACTTTCCACTGAACTGTATTGATTATTGATTATTATTGATTATTGTCTCTAAAAGTTTTTTAGTGGAATCTTAAGGTTTTCGGTGCATACTATAATAATGTAAATAGTTGATAGTTTTACTATTCCTTTTCCAATGTCGATTTTACATATTATCTTTTCCTGTAAGTGCTCAGCAAATGATAAATCAAATTAGTTACATGATTAATTTCCCCTTCCTGGTTGTTTCTGAGATTTATTCTCTTAAATAATGTGGAATTATATCATTAAATGTTGTTAGTATACAAAAATTGCTTTTAAGGAAGTTGCCTCAATCAGTAAGGACTAATTAGGACACAGAAGTCACATAATTGAACAGGAAAGTTTAATATAAAGAGGTTCTGGCTCGTAACAGATGATTGGCTCCTAAAGCATAAATATAACTATAAAGAGTAAAGATAATTACAAGTTTGAGAGATGTCCTCCCCAGAATAAATGAAGATTCATTTTTTGTTGGAGAGGATATAATTGAAGCCTGCTAATGGTGCACAGTTTGCTGAGGTGCCTCAGGCTGGGACATTCTACAGATAGTCATTTTGTGAATACAGGAAAGAAAGCAGTATGAGCATATGTTATATTAAACCTAAAATTATATCAGATCACATTTCTAATAGAGTGAATTATGTGTGTAATTAGTATGACTAAAAACTATTTGCTTTAAGAAATTGTGACAGATATTTGCATGTAATTATGTAATACTTTAGTTTGAAAGTTCTACTTAGAGTATGTTATTTTGTTTTATTATTACAAAAGTTTATTTTTGGACTACAAGTAATGACAAAGATTGAAATATGAAACTACAGATACATAGATAATTGTACAAAGTATAAACTAAAAATCAGATTACTACTGTGAAATCAAATACATATTTAAACTGCAGGTGTCATAGTTCAAGGAACTGACTTGATGATTCATAAGTTTTGGTTACCCACATCTTTTCCTGGATAGAGGCAATCTAATTTATAAACATACTGCTCCAAAAGAGTGCATATTGAATTTTGAATTTCATGGTGCATGGTCCCATAGAAAAATCATGTTTTGTGGTGTTGAATTCTTATGTGGCCTGAAAATGTATTTAAGTTTGTATGAACCTAGCTTATAGAGCTTTGTGACAATAATTTTTGGCAAAATTGTATTGAGAGTTTTACCTATGGCACATTTCTTTTATCTACCAGTTAATAGGGATGGAAGTTCTTTTAGTATGGACATCGTGCAGATGTTATATTGGTTGAAGGACTTCTAGGTTTGGATAAGAACTGTAAGGTGAAGAAGAATGGAAACAAACATTTATTAGGACCAAATATGCCCATTTTTCTTTGCTACTTCTTACTTTTTACTTCCTTCTCCCCTCTCACCCTGACTTTTCTTGGATTACATGAATGTTTAATATTGTAGCTTTGAAATTCTGTTAAAAGATAGGGAAATACTTATTAAATCTAGACTTATGGCATTTCTAAACCTAAATTTAAATACTGAGGAATGAAAAAATGTACTTTAAGATTTATATGCATGGATACGTTTTCATCTTTAAGTATGTGATTATTTTAATCTTAAAGTGCTCTTAACCCCAAGAGACAAAGCCTTGGCTTTGTGGTGGCATACTCAAAACATTCATGGTATTACTGTATAGATTATTTGCAGTTGGGAATTTCAGCATTTTTTAACAATATGCTTACTTTCAGCAGGGTTGATATGATCACAACTAGGGAATGAAGCGTTTTGTGAAGTTCCGTGTAGTATATAGAAAGCTGTTCAATGTTTTTAAGATTCCCATCTCTAACAAAATTAGTTCTTTTTTGTGCCTGTTTTCAAGCCCAATGATGTAACTTACTCCAGTTCACCTCCGAAAATTCTATATTCATTTATCTAGTTAGTATTTTTTGACTGCCTACCATGTGCTAGAAAATAGAAAAGTGTCAGTACTACAGTGATGAGAGACATTATCTATGTTCTCTTTGGCCTTAAAGTGTGGTGATTAGTTCTAGTACATTATAATCTGTGGTAAGTGCCAGGTGAACCCCTAATCTTAACAGAAAGCAACGAAATATACAAAGACCTTTTAATTAGGAAGTAGATTGGTATTTTGTAAACTGTGAATGAAAACTAGAAAGAAGAAGAAGCAGGGAAAGTAGTACAAGGTGAAGCTAGAGATATCTGTCATGTGCAGGGTTTTTTAAAGCATGATAGGGGTTGTAATATAGGAAAATTTGTCAGAGAAATCATGGAATATTAAACTTACAGGGAAATGAAAGGTCACATTGTCCCCTGTGTGTGTCTGTGTTTGTGTAGTTAGGGGCAGGTTAGGGCTTACAAAGAGCTATGAATGTAATGTATGTACTTGAAATTTATCTGTCAATGAAATTTGGGTTTTTCCTGTATTGGTAAGATATAACATGAAGCGGGGCATTTTAGTGTTATCAGTATATGCAGAAGGTATTTGCAAAAACAGATGTGTACTTTAGTTGTACACTTTTTTCAAAAACAGGATTTTATTTATTTATGCATACAAGAATGAGGAAGTAGGCCATAGAGGTGCAGGGGGGTGAGAGGATTCATCACAAACAGTGGGGAACCCAACAGGCAGGTCTACTGAAATACACTGCTCGGAGCAGTGGGCTAGAAAGGAGAGGTGTGTTAGCTCCTTGGCTGGGGATTGAACTCATGCAGAGTGGCTGGTGATAGGTTGATAGTGCTCAGGCCCTTAGTTGTACACTCTAAAGGCAGTAGTATAAATTAATTCTTCTGTTGATAGGTAACTTTGAAATGTTTTCTACTCAAAACCTGTCAGTGCTTCAGTGCAATGTGATTTTGGAAGTTTAGGAAAGCCTTGAGATTTTCTATCTAATTCCCTCCCCTCTCCCTTTTATTAGAAAATTTGTGGGTTTTTCTTTCTTTTTTTTTTTTTTTAGAGCTTTTTAAAGAGTTGTCTCATTTTCCCTTTGCAAATGGAAATCTTTGACTTTCTTACTTTTTACTGAATCAAATTTTATGTTTGAAAATTCAGTTAAATGGCCCAATGACTGACTTGTGGATCATTCATCCCTTAACACAAAAAGCTTTTCTGCCTTGTCAGAAAAAACTTGTAACAAAAAGCCTTGTCAGCAGGGTTCTGGTTTTCTTGTACTATAATCTAAGTAATTTATGTCAACATGGTAGCAGATTTTTTGCTCTAGTTCTGTTATTCACAATATTTTAATCTCTGGTATTAGATAGCATAGAGAAAATGTTGGAAAAGACATGGACCTTATATTTTGAAAAAATTGTTTTCATTCCTATCTCTGTACTTAATCATATGACAGCTCTGTTACATATAAATTAATGAGAGTAACCTTTTGGGTGTGTGTGTGTGTTTTGTATGTGTGAATGAAATGATAAACTGGAAACATAACAAAGCTTGGCATACAGGCATACATCAAGAACAAAACAAATGCTTATTTCCTTTCTTTGACTTAAGTGATTCTTTTTTTTTTTTTTTTTTGACCTCTGGAAGACATTATACCAGTGTTTAATATGCTGTAGTCTTTACTGAAACAGTCTGAAAAGACCCAACATTTGGTAGGGTCAGTTGGTGATGGAAAGAATTTCTGTGAAACCCTTCGATAATTTATATTGAAATTACCAATTTCTTCTCCCTGAAGTATATAGTCCTATATTTTAGACAAAGTGGGCACTTAAGCATATTTTTGTGCGATAAAAATAACATTGAGGAGGTAATCGGAAGGCTTGTATCTAGACTTGGCTTATTTGCGCATTGATTTTTGTGGTCTTTGCAAACCGCTGAATCTCTTTGGGAATTGTACTTTGTCCTTCTTGGCTCATCAATACCCATTAGTATGAATAAGTTGTACCCACCTCCTTGTACATTAGTAGGTAAGAAATCCACCCAAGGAAGACCTCAGAACTCAGAAAAGGAGTTCTAGAGATGGATTGGATACACTTTTGTTATGAAATTGCTAGTCAAGGAGGAGTTATGTATAGGGCATTGTTAGTGGAAGATCAGGGTGTATCACAGAGTAGCAATTTGTTGAATAGGAAGTTACAAACCTTAAAAAAATTAGAGTCCAGGGTCCTTATCATAATAAGAAATAGCAACAAAAAAAATGAAATCAAGACATGAAGGTGCAGATGTCTAAAGATAGGAAGAGCACAGCTGGAAGATGCTAATACCACAGGGGACAACTTTACTATTGAGGTGACTTCTCTGCCATAAACTTAGGGTTTTTCTCATCTCTCATTTACTTGGATCTCTTTCTAATTTGCTTGTTAACTTGCTAAGGAAATCTTTTACCTTTCCTTCCTTCATAGTCCTCTGTCTCCATCTCAATCATTTTTTCTTCATTGTTTCATTTTCATCCAAAATTAATGAGATTATAAACCGTGTTAGAGATATGTCTGAATTTTTTTTTAGGATATTTAGCTGTTTTTACAGAAAATTATTAAGTAACAAACACACCATGATGATTTCAAAGATACTGATGTTTTTTCATAAAATATTCAGTATTCTTATTGCACTCTGTATCAGTGAACTTTGACTTAACATACCTCTCCAGAAGTTAGTGGTATACCAAAATATCACAGATTTTCAGGTTGACTGGGTGACTCTTCTTCACATGGACCTTAGTCTTTCAGGTAAGTGGCTGCCCAGTACTTAACTCTTTTAATAGAAGCTTCAGAAGAGAGCAAATCCAACCATGCAAACACATTTTCAAGTCATCTTGCATGCTGTCCACTCAATGCTATTGCTCAAAGCATATCACCTGGTCAAGCCCATCACTAATGCAGCAAAGAAATATGTCTTTGACTGTGAGGAAGTCAAAAGTAGCAAAGGGAATGGATAACAAAGATGGGAGAGGAATCTGAAATCTAATACCTGCTCTGTAATCTTTTCTGGGTTTTGTATCCATGTCTAAATTTTACATTGTACTCATTAAGTATTCATATACTATTTTGTATTCTTCCACTTTAGCTTAATATATTTTCTCAAATATCATGTTATCAAACTTTTTTTCATGGTTCTGTCTTACAGTTTTTTGGAGCTTGTTCTGTGGTTCTTAGGGAAGTTTAGTGTAGTAGGGCAGAATCAGGGTGTAGGCACAGTGATGAAAAGAGTTCACCAGAGATAGAATGTAGAAGAGAAAAAGAAGACTTACTGGTACATATTGCTCTGGGAGGCAGGGTATGAGAGGTTATCTACCCTAAGAGGGTAGAGGGTCCTGTGGCTCTATTTATACTTAAGGAATTATGTTTGTTTTTTTTAAATATTGATTTATGCATGCATACAAGGACTGGGGTACAGGTCAGAGGTGTGTGTGTGGGGGGGGGTGAGATGATTCACCAGAGACAGAGTGGGGAGCAGAACAGGCAGATCTACTGAAATACACTGCTGAGGGGAGCAGTGGCAAGACAGGAGAGGTCTGCTGCACCATGTTGGTCACCTCCCTGGCTGGGGATCAAACTCAAGCTATAGTGGCTGCTGATAGCTTCATAGTGCTGGGACTTAACCCCTTGCACCACCAGGGAGGCCCACTTCAGGCATTATGGATTGGTTAGGGTGACTAGTCTTAGTACTATGTAAATAATGACCTGAATTAGCATAATGGATCAAATCATCAGCTTAATGTCCCAGTTCCCTTGGTAGTCCCATCCACTCCTTTATCCATTCAAGCCTTCCAAACTTGCTCGATTGGCAAAAGTGGGGGCTTAGTGTTTAATTTTTTTTTTTAACAGTACCATGACATTTAGGGAAGGCGCTACTTCTTTTTCTCTCCAAAAGATTATAATAGATTGTATAGACTGAGTGAGTGTAAATTAGTCTGAAGCAGTAGCAACAAATAAGCAATTCTATTACTATTTTTTTCTTTTTTTATGACAGATTGAAGAATGGGATAATCTTTTTTTCCCTGAATAGATGTTGGGATCCCCATGGTATAATATACCCACCTAGTGCACGAGTTGCCAAAAGCTTGTTTGTACCAGGTGCCTGGATGCTAACTGATCTAGGGACAAGGAGAGATTACAGTCAGTAGTTCTACCCTCTCCGCAGATACCTATTCTCATTAGTTCTCAGGGTTTAGCTATCTGCATATCAGTCTTTGTTTGGAGGAATAAATGTGGGAGTGAAGAATGAGCCATAAATTGTTAATTCACTGAGACTTTTTGGATACCTGAGAATGCAGTAAGTGTTTCCTCAAAGTATGTTTCATTCTCCCTAAAGTAGTGAAAATTGTTCAGTCGCTCTCAAGTTCTATTTTTTCCTTTTCACTCTGTTTTCTTCCTTTCTTTATGCTAAGAGTATTTATTTTCTTGTTGTATATTTTCAGGATTCAGAATGTAATTTTTTTTCTCCTTTTTTAGCACCAGCAGACATTTTTGAATCAACTAAGAGAAATTACTGGGATTAATGACACACAGATACTGCAGCAAGCCTTGAAGGTATGTCCTCTGTTTTATGATCACAGTTTGTCTTCCGCCCTCATTTTGGTGCCTGCTATATTTGGAAGTTTAGTTTAGTTGTACCATGAAGTAGTAGTAGAGTTGGAGGAAAGAACTTCTATAAAGTAGTGCCATACCTAGCATACTGCAATTTGAACATGTTAGATTCAGCAACTTAAGTTCCAAGATAACCTTGAAGTGACAGATAATTTCTCTTCATATGAAAACTTTATACAAAGTGGAGCGACTTGACTGTGATTACTAATGGTTGATTTTATTCTGGAGCCATGATTCTAGAAGTTAAGTAGAATGAAGGGTTGAAGGGTGAGGTGAGGGAGAGAAAGAAGAAGAAGAGGAAAAAGTGAAAAATAAATAGAGGGTCAAAAGCTTAGATATTTTTTGTCCCAAGGAGAAAGTATAAATTGGCTAACATTCAAGTAATTATATCTGAAGTACGTTCAACAGTGTGTTTAGTTTGTGTAGTATATAAAGTACATCGTTTTGTTTATATCTTATGCTGTACCCTTGTTTCCAGGCAGAGGCACCCAATTGACAAATCTCATTGAATGAACGTTGAAAATGATAGTAAATGAAAGTTGTTCAAGAAATAGTATGACATTTAAACTAAAAGTTAACATACAACATTTTTGTCACTGTGCATATGCACAGCTTCAGTTCTTTGGAACTTGGTCCATGAGAGGAATGTACATAATTTTTGAATCTGAGCCAAAAGTTCATTTGTTTTAAGAAATAATTTCTCTCTTAGATAATTGTAATCATAATCATGATAATGGTGATAATAAATAACACTTATTAAGCACTTAGGATACCGGGTGCTGTTTTTTAAGTATTTTATATGACTCACTTATAATAAAAAAAACTGTATGAGGTAGGTAATATTTTTATTTACTTTTTAAAAATCAAGAAGCAGAAATTAAAGTGACTTGCTCACCATCATACTGCTCTTATGTGCAGTAACTTGAAGTAGAAACCAAGTAGTCAGAGCACCATATTTAATTTCTGCTTTCACTGGAAACTTTGCTTCAGCTTTTTTTTTCCCCATTAGGGAAATGGAAAAATAGTACTGTTTAGAGCATTAATGCAAAGTTTGCAAAGTCATTGCATTTGAAGAGCAAGCAAAAGTGGAATGGATTAATTTTTGAGTATGACATTTTTTAGATTACTAGTCCTCTGTTCTTATAACTAAATCACTGTGTCTATTTTCAGAAAGTACGTTTTCCATTCTTTATCACTGAGTGTGAGGCTACACCCATTACTTTGTCAGAGCAAATTTTGGGAATTCACTTTTTTTTAACTTGGGGAACATAGAATAGCATTAATTTAACAAACATAAAGAATTAATCAGATTGTTCTTGTCCACATTTCTTTTGAGGTAAGTTGTGTGACCATAGCTTTCTTGTCAGTAACTGGCAACTAGGGGTATGGGAAGGGTGGGGACGGTATACTTAAAACCTGAACTGTTGCTTAGTATAAATTTGTGAGACTTTCAGTGAGTTGGCTGTCCTAGTAGTGTACTGACAAGGAGTCTTCTTTTGGGAATCACAATGTCATGATGAATTTTACCATTTGTATTTATTTTGAGAATTTATTTTTAGCTCTCCAAAGTAAGTGATCTTCAAATGATGTAAATCCCTTTTGGATTCAGTTTATTACTATTATATGAGGTAGTAGATGAAAAGCACTTAGTGTATTTCTTGGCATGTAGTAAATGCTCCATAAGTGTTAGCCATTATTATTGTAAATTATTTTGCTTATCTAATAGTATATGTTCTATGAAGCATAAGAACCTGACTTTGGTTGTGACAGCAAAGTTTAAAGAGTTCAAATAGCTCTCTTGCATTTTTTCTCTCCTCTTTGGCTGTTAGAATTGTAATTAGGGTGTGTTGGGGACTTCATTCTACCAATTGCTCAGGATTCAAATCTTGGAATCATCCTCATCTCCCCCTCCTGTCTTCCCCCACTTTTAACATGATAGCACATAATGTTAGACTCTGCTTCTGCCCTTTCTCTCCTGTAGTTATGCTTAATCCAGACTGATATGACCAGACTGATCCTTTTTAAATATAACTTATAATCACGTCTTGTTTGTCCAGAACCCTCCAGTGGCTTATTATATACTCTGTGTATGGTAACATTCTTAGGACTTCCAAAGTTTTATATGTTGTGGTCTTCTATTATAAATATAGCTTCACTGTTATTTTTTTTTTAAGATTTATTTATTTATGCACATGAGAGCTGGGGTACAGGCCAGAGTTGTGGGAGGTAAGAGGATTCACCAGACAGAGTGGGGAGCAGAACAGGCAGACTTATTGAAACACACTGCCGAGGGCAGCAGCGGGCGAGGCAGGAGAGGTCTGCTGCGCCATGTGGGTCCCCTCTCTGGCCGGCGGCAGGGATCGAACTCATGCTGTAGAGGCTGTGGTTTGCTTCATAGTGCGTTGCTTAACCCACGGCGCCACCAGGGAGGCCCGTCACTGTTATTTTTTAATGTATTTTTTATTTAATAAAAATAACATTTAGTTTAAATATTATGTAAGTTTTAATTATGCATCATTCAAAATCAACACACATACACACATATATACTACATTAAGGTCATCACTGAAAATGCAGTCCTATTCTTTATGATATGATTGTCCCTTTTGTACCTATGTTCCCCACTGCCTTTCATCTTTCCTTCTGGAGAGCACTAGTTGTTCCTATAGTTTGAAAGTTTATTTTTGTTTTATTTAGTTTATCTGTTTTACTCATTTTCTCTGCACCATTTTATAAATGAAATCATATACTGTGTATCTTCCTCTGTCTGGCTTATTTCACTAAGCATTTCACTCTCTCCATCCATCCAATTGTTGCAAATGGTAGATTTTGTTTTATTTTTTTGCTTTTTTCTGGTAGGTGAATAGTGGTCTGTTGTGTATATATACCAGGTCTATCTTCATTAGTCATTGGATACATAGGGTGCTTCAAGTTGTTAGTTATTCTAAATAATGCTGCAGTAAATATGGGGATGCATATATCTGTTCAAATTAATGTTTTGTTGTTTTTGGATAAATATGCATAAGTGGGATAACTGGCTTGTTTAGAATTTTTTTAAAATTAGATTTATTTAATTATATTTGACATTGTTTGTAGTCCCCAGGGAATTCCCACCACTATTTCACCAACACACCGTCACCTCAGTCCCTTGTCCCCTTATGCCCTCATCCTGGTCTTTACCCACCCTCCCCCAGTGTGATCCCTTTGGTTTGTCTTTGACCTTTTGTTTGCTTGCTTGCCTGCTTGTTTGTTTGTTTTTGGCTATAATTGTTCATTTCCTTGAGTTCTCTCTTTTTTTTTTTTTTTGTAGTTGTTGTTCCTTTACATTCCTCCTAAAAGTGAAGCCATCTGATATTTTTATCTTGCCTTCTGACTTATTTCACTGAGTATAGTTTCTTCTAGCTCCATTCATGTTTCTATAAATAACTCTAGCTTATCATTTTTGATTGCAGAGTAGTATTCCATTTCATATATGTACCACATCTTCTTGATCCAGTCATCTACTTTGGGCATTTGGGTTGTTTCCAGATCTTACCAATTATAAATAGTGCTGCAATAAACATGGGGGTACAGGTGCTCTTTTGGATCGATGTTTTTGTGTCTTGTATAGAATTTTTATTTTAAATTTTCAAGCAGTCTCCATCTGTTTCCCATGATGATTGTACCAGTTTACATTCCCACCAACAGTGTACAAGGCTTCCCTTCTAGCCATATCCTCTCTCACACTGTTTGTTTTCTTTTAGGTAATTGCCAGGCATACAGATGTCAGATGATATCTCGTTATTTTGATTTGCATTTCCTTAATAATAAGAGATGATGAAAATTTTTTGTCTACTGGTAATTGTATGTCTTCTTTGGAGAAGTGTCTATTTAGGTTCTCTGCCCGTTTTTTTTTTTTTTTTTTATTGTTGAGTTTTTGAGTTCTGTGTATAATTTGGATATTAACTGCTCATACACATGATGTGCAGATATCTTGTTCAGTAGGATGTCTTTTTTTTAAATGTACGTTTCTCTTGTTATGAAGAAACCTTTTAGTTTGATGTAGTTCCATTTGTTTAAATTTACTTTGTTTCCATTGTAATTAGAGTCCAGTCCCCGAACACATCTCAAAGCCTGATGTCAATGAATATATCCCATATATTTTATTCTATGTATTTATGTTCAGGACTAACATCAAGTTTTTATTTCATTTTAAATTAATTTTTTTATAGTATGAGATAGTGGTCTGGTTTCATTCTTTTGTATGTGACTATCTAGTTTTCCAAGCACCATTTATTAATGTCTTTCTTTGCTCCATTGTCCTTTCCTTGACCCCCTTCACTCTTAAGTTTGTTGTGCATATATGTGAGGTTTTATTTCTGGGCTGTCAATTCTGAATAACATCATTATCAGTAAAGATACCTGTATTATCTGTATTGTTTCAGTTTGCTGTATAGAGTCTGTGTTATTTTTATTGCTAAGTGAACAAAGCTTATACTGAGATAACTAGCCATTTTTTCCCATTATTTTGCTATTTCAAAAGTTCTTAGTCTTCTAGCTCTCTCCTTTCTTCCAAATTAACTTTAGATTAATTTTGTCCATGTTGAGAACTATATGAAATTTATATATTTAGATAGGGTTGTCATCTTGACAGTGTTGAGTATTTCTGTCTGAGAGTTCTATGTGTCTCTCCATGTGTTCAAGTTTCAAAACATTTTGCTGAACATTTCTTCCTACCAATCTTTGACATTTACCTATAAAGTTTGCCCCTGGATATGTATTCAGAATCCATATTAAGGGAATATATTTCATAGTTAATTGTTTGCAGGAATACTGTTTCATGTATTTATTTTGTACTCTTTCATATGACTGGTTTAAGGAAAATTTTTTTTAGTTCTCAATATTTTGTAAGTATAAATTCATGATTGAATTTTGTTAACTAGTTATGAAAGTATTGGAAGTCTAAGTAGTTAAAATTATAGATGATTTTTATATGAATGGTTTTTACTACTAATTTTTGGATGATTTTTTACAGCATTAGTTTTAATAGTATGAAAAGGAATTACTTTTGATGTATCATACTTTGTTTATAGTGAATTTATACTATTAAATTAGAATCAGAATAATTCCAAATCTGAAAATGATTTTTGTTATTAACTGTTAGTTGTTGTGGAGAAAATTATTAAGTCATTTGAGAATGTATAAAGTTATCCCAAAATATTTGATTTTCTATTCTTGATTTATTTGAAGGATAGTAATGGAAATTTGGAATTAGCAGTGGCTTTCCTTACTGCGAAGAATGCCAAAACCCCTCAGCAGGAGGAGACAACTTATTACCAAACAGCACTTCCTGGCAATGATAGATATATCAGTGTGGGAAGTCAAGCAGATACAAGTAAGTTTACTTCTCTTCCTTAATGTTTTAATTAGAATGTAATGAAACACTTTCCTTCAGAAATATATTGATTTTGTTTAAGCAGAGGGTGAAGTATATAAAAACGGCTGCCTGAACCTTAGTTCTTTTTAGTGTAGTTGAAAGGAGTAGATGTTTTTATTATATATTTATATATATAATTAATATATAATTTTTTTTCAGTTTAGGAGTAAAAGATTATAGTAAAGTTGTATATCCTTTCATAAAGCATTGTATATGGAATTAATTCAATTGATTTGAAATATGGAACAGCTACAGGTATCATTTGTTAAAGTAACAAAAATATTTTGAGCTTTAAATGGGTATAGTCAATGTTTTATGGGTTTTAACTTTTGGGTATAAATCTTATTATTTTTAGAAACATTATTAGGTATTATTTTTAGGTATTGTTTTTAATTACTAGTAGGTTTACCATTTGACAGATTTCCCTGGCATGATTCCCCTTCATCCTCAAAATAAAGATTTTGGTAAAGTATTATTACCATGTAACAAAATCTTCCTCTAAGAAAAGTAAACAGATATAAGTATCAAACACGTATATGCATAAATGGACAATAATTTTTTTTCATGATATATGAATACTTTTTGTTATATAGTATGAGTTTTTCAAAATATGCTTAGTTACCTCCAGATCTTATTATGGTTAAATGATTGTTATCAGATAATCATTCAGATATTTATCATTATACATTATGGTTTTGAAAAGTTTGATCACTAATTTCTATTTGAGTTGAGTTTCCTAGGAAGCAACCAAAAAGAGCCCATTTACATAGTTTGTTTTTTTTTTAAGATTTATTTTTTTATACTAGAAGGAGTGGGGTATAGGCTAGAGGTGCTGGGGTTTGAGAGGATTCACCAGAGACAGGGTGGGGAACAGAATAGTCAGACTGACTAAAATACACTGCTGAGGGGAGGAGGAGGGGAAACAGGAGAGGTCTTTGGAGCCATGTGGGTCAGCTCCTGGGCCAGAGATCAAACTCATGCTGCAGTGGTTGTGGATGCTTCGTAGTGCATTGCTTAACCCCTGGGCCATTAGGGAGGCCCCATTTACACAGATTATACAGCAATTGATTGACACTAGACACTCATGTTTGTTGATAAGTATTTTAAAGTGTAATCTTAATACTTTGTCCAGCAAATGATCTTGTGTCAGCCAAAGTTGGAGTACTCCTATCTCACATATGTAATAGGTAATAGGAGAAGTTTTTTAGATGTAAAACAGACTCAGTAGTTCAACTCCTAGTTCAAGAATTGAGCACTGGGCCCTTATCTGTATCCCTTGTTTTCTACTCTTCTCCTCTTTTTATGTTATACTGTGATAATAAAGAATGTCTTCAAATTTGTAACTCACCCAGTGGTCTTTTATTTCTTTGTCTTTATACTTCCTCTTCCTTTTTTTGGAATTCTTTCTTTCTTTCCCCCAACCTCCCTCCAGACTCATTTTGAAATATTTAGCTTGGTCTGCTTGCTTTAGAATGTTTTACCTGGCCTCCATTTTGGCCAGTTGCTTCTCTAGCACCCAGAACCTACTAGTGCCCTAATGAGTTTTCTGTTACTTTGGTTGCTTTTACTTTTCTGGCTCAACAGATTGGAAACTTAACAAGGCAAGGGATCATTGCTGGACCTTCCATCATACTAGACTTCTGTAGTTTCTCAGGAAGTATTTATTGAATTATGTTTGATAATATGTCTTAAAAAGCTGTTTAAAAACCAATGAAATATACATGATGGAATACTATTGAGCAATCAAAAAAGAAAAAACTAGACACATTCATAGGAATATGGATGGAACTGGAAGGGATTATGCTCAGCGAAATAAGTTAGAAGGCAAAAGAAAAATACCAGATGGTTCCTCCCCTAGGAGGAATATAAGGGAACTAAATAAGGATCAAGGAAAGGAAAAAGAACAATAATAATAGTAATAACAATAAAGACACAAAAACCAAAAATGAAAAGACAAGGACAAATTGGGGACACTTGGTGGGGAGGGGGAAGGGGAAGGGTTGAGGGCAGATGGGAGCACGGGGGACTGAGGTGATGGTGCACTGGTGAGATGGTGGTGGGGAATACATGGGGATTACAATTGATGTCAAATATATATAAATTAAAGGGATAAAAATAGAATAAAAAAATAAAAATAAAAACCAATGAAAGGGAAGAAGGTTGAGAAGCTTGTTGCAAAAAGGTGGGAAAAAGAGAAGTTGTTGCAAAAAGGTGGGAAAAAGAGAAGTTGTGTAAATACAGGAAGAATTAGCATGTGAAAATATCACCCCCTATCTTTCAAGGTGTTGAGGCTTGATGGGGAAATAAGAGTAGTTAGGTGGACAAAGAAAAAATGATTTTGACTGAAAGAAGCTGGTTAAAGTGAAGGGTATTGGAAATTGACTAAATATGGTTTAGTGTTCTAGGGGAAAAAATAAAAAGATTTTAGAAAGGTTGCTGACTAGGTGGCAGAATCTGAGCTAGCAATATAGGTATGCAGGGGAAAATTAGAATTGTAAGACTGTCATAAACAGAAGATACTTTATTAACTGTGAGAAATTATGCTTAAACCAGATGTTAACACTAATTCAAAACTTTTGACAGTGAAAATATGGGCAAAAATACTTGAAGAGGTGTTCTTAGGGAAAAGGCAACCTGATTTCAGAAGACAAGTCCCATCTGTTGATCATTTAAAAAAAAAAATGGGGTATGTGTAGTTCTTGAAAAGTACTATGTAATTTCATATTCCACTTGAAGGAAGTGGTAGAGAAATGGAATTTGTGGTTTCATCTCTATTGAATGGCTTTCATTGCACAAATCACTTGCTGTTAGTTTCTTTCTATATAAAAAGTGCTGTCCTTCTAACAAGGATGCTAAATGTATATGCTAATTGGTATAGTATGTCCATAGAATTGGTTTGAGATTATTGAGGAAAAATTATTGCAGAAGTTCAATATGCTGATTGTGCTATAATAATATCAAACTGGGAAAAAGCAGTTTCTGTGGCAACAATAATTCTTTTCCATTCAACACATAGATACCATATTTTTTTAAATTTCTAAGAATATGTGTAGCTCCTTTAGGAAATAGTCTTAACTCAGCATTTTCATTGAATAGTGTCACATTTAGTGTTGCAAAAAGGGAGAAAATGAGATGTCATGCCTTCTGCAGACATTATGAGAAATACTTTCTTTACAAAACATGCTGTTTGCTGAAAAGAAAGGATTTCCTTTGTGTATTTTTAATTCTTATATGGTAAAAGGAGTGGTAAAAATTGTAGAAAGATAGAAAGTAAATGCAAATAAAAAAATGTAAAATGCAAATCAGTTGCTTGAAGGGAGTGTGGGATACTGGAGTAATCAAAGTGTGAGAAAGTTTTCAAAGGATTATTCTAGATATAAAACCATTTTTGAGCATTTTCTTGCTTTTATGTGAAATACATTGTTATTGGAAAATTGATCATTGTTAAATTTAGTTCTTTGAATATGGCAGAGGTTACTTATTTTCAGTTAACTTTTCTTAGTTCTCTTTTTCATTAGGTACAGAGTTTGTTACAACTGGGGTTAAAGCATTAAAAAAGCCTTGCTGACTTTGAGTATCATCTTTCTGTTTGTAGGAATAGGTATATACCTATATCTTGGAATTAGAGTCCCTCTTAATGCTGAATTCCTATGCTTCTTTATTCATATTAGTCAAAATATAGCTGTTTCTAATGAAGGGTCTCTTTTGGAAGAAATAAGATACATATATTTTGTTGACTAGAAGAAAAATAGTTTGAAAGTTTCATTCTGTGGTGGTGAACTTGTAGTGCCTTGGAAGTGAGTGTGGTCCTGTACTCTAAATCATATACAATGTCATTACCAGTGTTACCTTAATAAAAGTGAAAAAAAAAAAAAAAAAACCCAAAAAGCCAAACCCTTAAAGCACACCCTCCCAAATAATAAATTACATAGAAATCACACATGAGACTCATAAGGAAATCTCCTTTGCATACCTGGGTATATCAGAAGACAAAATAATTATGCCTCTTGATTTGAAGAATGTATCTGTGAGTCTTCATTTAATATTGGAAAAGTTATTACATTTTGAATAATTAGTGTTACAATGCTATCCCTTTTAAGCGCACTCTTTCACATTTCAGAGAGAATGGAAAAATTTCAAAGATACAGTAAACTCTGCATATTAAGGAATTAAAAAGCAGTATACCTTTTGTCTACATATTGCTTTGGTAATATTTCTGACTATAATAGTCTGTTGAGTTCTGGGAAGAGGCCCAAGACACTTGTATTATTAGCAAAAAAATTAGGCATATTTTTTTTCATTTTTAGAATCTCCTCTCCAAATCAGATATCATGGATTATCAAATAAGTGCATCTACTTGCAACTTAAATTTAAAATATAATTATATTGGAGTTTTTCATTAAAAAAATATCCATACAAATGGGACTAGGGACCATTGCAAGCTATTGAGATAATATAGATATACTTTATAATCTGAGCAGAGATTCTGCAGTTTCTGCAAACTCTTGATACATAACCATGACCATACAAGACATTTACCCAATATGAAATTGATACTAATATTCTTTCTTCTGTGATCATTAAATTCTTCTAAACTTTTTCAAAACAGGAAAAAAACAGTATATGCCCACCAGAACAAGATGTGCTACAATTGAGCAATCAAAGTATGGATCAAAAGATAAGAGGGATTTGGGTAGGTAATTTTAACTCAGAAAGTAATGGCGCATATAGACTTACATTTTAGAAAAATGCTTATAGCACATTAAAATGAGTGTTAAGTGGTATACCCAAATATTGAGGTCTTGTGCTGTAACTCTGGTCTTGATTATTTTACTTGGCCTGCCTAAAAGTGATTTAAAGCACAAGTGATAAAGTCAAGTCTAGTCTAGCTCTGCTTAGGGTAAATGATTATGTTCAGCAGTTTAGGGGCATATTACTGGAACATTGATCATTTTCTATTCCCAAAACTGTTAAACAAGTAACTGCAGCTGAAAAAAAGTTAATGAAAGTTAATGCAGTTAAATTTTTTGTAGAAATTTCTAAAATATCAAATACTTGGATGATTCTCAAAAATCAAGTTTAAGTTTAATTTCCTGGTGTGAAAGTCACTTGTAGCTGATAGGATGGAATCTGTTGGCGTGCATTATGTAAAATGATTTGTATAACTGTGAATTTTCTTGTGTGTTGTCTTTGTTGGTTTTGGTATTAGAGTAATGTTGGCTTCATAAAATATGTTTGAAAATATTTTCTTTCTCAGTTTCTTAGAAGAGGTTGAGGCGGATACATATTAGTTCAAGTCTGAAGGTTGGTGGAACTCACTTGTGAAGGGATCTGGTCCTGCGCTTTTGTTTGAGAATTTTTAATTATTATTTCAATTTCCTTGCTTGTGATTGGTCTGTTCAGGATTTCTATTTCATCAATCTTGGATCGTTGTATAAGTTTAAGAATGCGTTTATGTCTTCTAGTTTTGTTTTTTTTTAAAGGTTTATTTATTTATGCATACAAGAGCTGGGGTACAGGCCAGAGTTGTGGGAGGTAAGAGGGTTCACCAGAGACAGAGTGGAGAGCACAACAGGCAGATCAACTGAAATACACCATTGAGGGGAGCAGGAGGCAAGGCAGGAGAGGTCTGTGCCATGTGGGTTCCCTCCCTGCCCTGGGATCGAACTCCTGGGATCAAACTCCTGCTGCTATGCCTGTGATGCTTCACCATGTAGTGTTCAACCCATTGCACCACCAGGGAGGTCCTCTTCTAGGTTTTTTTGACTTATTAACATATCATCAGTGTTCACAGTAGTCTCCAGAATTCTCTGAATTTCTGCAGTATTTGTTGTTACTTTTCTTTCATTTCCAATCCTCTTTATTTGAGTTTTCAGCCTTACTCAGTGAACCTAACTACAGTTTTATCTTTTTTTTTTTTCAAGAACAGTTTTTGTTTTCATTAATTTTGGAGGGCCCATGGATTTCATTTTCACTTATTTCCATTCAAATTCTTAGTTTCTTTTTCTGGATTTAGTTTTTGTCTGTTTTAGTTCCTTGTTGTGGGATATAAGGTTATTTCAGCTATTGTTTATTTCTTGATGTGGGCTTGTATTACTGTCTACTTTGAGCTTAACACTGCTTTTACTGTGTTCCATAAGTTCTGGAAGGTTGTATCCTCATTGTCACTTGTCTGGAGTTATTTTTTATTTCGTTGTTAACCCAGCATTCTTTGAGTAATATGTTTTTCATTGTCCATGTATTAAAAGTTTTAAGTTTTTTAAATTATTATTATTTATGCATATAGAACGAAGATGTCAGTCAGTGGTATGGGGAGTGAGAGGATTCAACAGAGACAGATTGGGGAACAGAAAAGACAGATGTACTAAAATATAATGCTGAGGGGAGCGGCAGGGTAGATGAGAGATCTGCTGTGCTTTATGGGTTATCTTTTGGCCAGGGATCGAACTCATGCTGCAGTGACTGGCCATAACTTGATAGCCCTGAGACTTTAACCTTGTGCCACCAGGGAGGCCTATGTATTGAAAATTGTATCTGCTTTCCTTTTGCAGTTGATCTCTAGAATGATACCTTTTTGGTCAAATAAGATGATTTGTATGATATCCATCTTCATGAAATTGTTGATACTTGCCATGTTACTCACATGTGATCAATCTTGAGAATGGCCATGTGCACTTGATAAGAATATATATTCAGCTTTTTTGGGTGTGCAGTTACCTGTCAGTTCCAATTAGATTCATGTAGTATAATTCTTTAAAGTTTATTTTACACTAATTATTTTGTTAAAGTGGAGGGTTAAAGTCCCTACTATAGATGAGATTTTTCCAGTGTCTGATTTTAGAGTTGATAGTAATTGCCTAATATATTTTGGTGCTTCTTTGTTTGGTGAGTATACATTAATGAGTGTTGTGTCTTTCTGGTTTCTTGTTCCCTTTCTCTTCCTTTTATAATTGGAAGTCTATTTTAACTGATGTAGGTATGTCTGTGCCTGCCTTCATTTGGGTCCCATTTGCTTGTAGGTTTGTTTTGCAACCCTTTACTCTGAGTTTATGTTTCTTTTTGGAGCTTAGATGCGTTTCTGGGAGAGAAGAGAAGTTGGATTCTGTTTCCTAATTCAGCCCTATACTCAGTGCCTTTTACTGGTGAATTCAGCCATTTACATGAGTGATTATTGATATATGATTATTTGTTGTTGCCATTTTGCCCTTAATTTTTGTGGTTCTAGTCCTTTTCCATTGCTTTGTATATATTTCTCTCTTCAGTTTAGAGTGCGCCTTTCAATATTTCTTGTAGTGGAGGTCTAGTACATGCAAATAAATTCAGGTTCTCTGTCTGAGAAGGCCTTATTTCTCCCTCATGTATGAAGAAGAGCCTTACAGGATAGATTATTATTGGCTGGCATTTTTTATCTTTAAGTATTTGGATCATGTCATTCCATTTTTCCTTTGCCCATAGTATTTCTTCAGAGAAGTCTGATGTTAGCCTGATTGGGATATCTTTATAGGTTATCTGCTTCTCCCTTCTTGCTAGTTTCAGTATTCATTTTTTGTTTTAAACTCTTGCAAATTTTGACAGCTACATATCTTGGTGTGGGACATATTTTGTTTAGGTGCTCCAGGGTTCTGTTAGCTTTCTGAATTTTCCTTTATTATTTCTTTAAATAAGTTTTCCATTCTCTTCTCCCTTTTGCTCTTTGTTATACCCATTATTTTTGTATTGCCTTTCTTTATGGAGTTGGAAAATTCTCATTGTTTTTAATTTTTCTTTTTTAACTTTTTTTCTTTCCTTTTCCACCTGATTCTTTGTTCATTCATATTTTCAAGTACATTGATTCAGTCTTACAGTTGGTCTATTTTACTTATACATCTTTCTCCTGAATTTTTCTTCTCTGTTGCTGTTTTTATATCCTTGTTTTCTTATTTAAAACTTCAGTTTACAGCTTCTGTTCATTGATTTTACTCCTCAGTACAGTCATTTGTTTTTTTCTGAATTTTCTTACATTTCTGTGAATTTCTTTATCATAGCATTTTGAAATCAGTTTCTGATAGGAAGAATGGGTCTTCCATTTTTTTGTGTGTGGGTTCTGAGAAGTTATTTTGGGTTAGCATATCCTTGTGCAGTCATGCTTTCATTTCTAGTAGTTTCTATCTCCTTATTTTTTTTTTTTCCCTCTTTTGGTTTGTATTTGAGGCCCTATTGCTATGATGGGACTTATGCAGGGCATGACTCTTCGTACCCACTGGGCTGGTGTCTGGTCTTATTGAGATTGTTTCCTTAGGAAACGTGGCTGCTTTTTGGTGGTGGCTTTGTGCTGGGTGTGGCACTTCCTACCTAATGGTTGGTAGGGGGAGGGTGTCTTACCAGGGCCACAAGTGTGCACTGGCTGCCACCTTGCCATAATCAGTTAATAACTTAACCCTAGCTCCTCTTTCCTCCTTGAATGGCGTGAGGTGGAATTCAAAGTTCTGTTCATGGTTTAGTCTTTCTCATGGCCAGTGCCCATTTGCCCATCTTGAATCTATCCAGGACCTCATTAGAACAAAAAATACTCCTATCATGCAGGAAATTTCAAATAATTTAGGAACTCTTGTGTGTTAGGAACCAGATTTGGAGAATAAATGATGTTCCTATCAACTTTATCACTTACCACCTTCTTTGTAAGGAATGTTTTACCCCTTTATGATTTTATAACATAGTAAGTTGTTAATTTGGGAAATATTTATTTTAAAATGCTGGAAGGTTTTTCTGCATTATAAAATAGACTGAAATTATTAATATCACTTGATTCCCCTAGAAAAATCTCTAAGTGCTGGGATGGTATCAAGTTCATAATGATGGGGAAAAAGTTTTCAAAGTTGCTTTTGTTTGAAAAATTCCGTATTAATAACTTCAATTGTAATACTCTCATTTGCTATTTTACAAGTGACAGACACATTTTATTTTTTGAGAAAATGCCTGCCAGATACTCAAGTCTGCATAATCAGTTTGTTGTTTTCTTTTTTTAAGTAAAAATAGTGTTCTAGGAAAAAAATCAGTTTACTTTGCATTTCAAGCATTGTACTGTTTATTTTCTGTAGCACAGTGAATTTTTGATATGCAGCAGCACTACTACGTGTATTTTGTTACATTGAACTAAAAGAAGTCAGTGTCGAGATTTAATAAGATTCATTTTTTTCTTATGCATAACTTAAGAGAAGCTTGTTTTTTCTTTTTTTTTTTTGAATAGTGAGGGCACATATTGCAATACAATCAATTGTTCATACAGCTGGGAGCTGTTGCTTGACTTGTCCTAAGATACAGCAGTTTTATGTGCATCACCAGTAAAAATGTGACCACACTAAAAAAAGGCAAATAATATCTTAATATTATTTGAGAATTTTTTATTTAAGGAACCTTTTCCCTCATAGGGTCATGGGGATCCGAAGGATCCATGGACCAACTTGAAGAACTGCTAGTATGGAGGAAAGACCACTGGATTTAATAGTTGGAAGACTTAACTTTGAAGCTTCTCGACCACTTTTATTCTTGTGATATTAGACGTCCTTTCTCGCAACTTGAGTTATCTCATTTGTAAAATTAGGTTAAAACATGTTGCTTTGTTTGTTTTTATTTTCTTTTGTATTGATTGAATTAATAAATTATGAAAACCTCAAGTTGTTGATCTTACTAAATACATTTCTGCTCTGTTCAGTTTGTTTTAGTTGTTAGTTATGAATCAGTAAACTTGATAATTTCAAGGAAGACATTTAATGTTGGAATTTAAGTTATTAAAAAAATAATTGGAAGGATAGGAAGAAGGATCTTTAACTCAGCATTCTGAAATGACTCCCAGCATCTTGAAGGACTGGCCAGTTAAGGAAGCTACTCTCTCTGCAACAATCAGAAAGGTAGTGAAACAGGAGGCTCCATGTGGGATTACTGCGCTCAAGAGCATACCCGTTTTGCTGCAGTCTACACACAAGCAGTTAGAGTTAGCTACTGAACTATGCCTGGACATTGGTGTACAGATTCTAGTTGATTTTTCTACTCTGTCTTTTGACATTTCTGCAATTGGAAATTGGACAATGGAATACTGTTGTGGAACAACCCATGGCCATTCAATCATGTTGAAGAATTGTCCAGAGCAGCAAGATTATGCTTTATACTTCATGTCTGCTTTGCAGATTTCATGTTAGTGTTATGTGGCACAAAGGAAACTTAGACACCAGGGCTAACAAGAAGTAGGTTTATTGTGCTAGTGCTGACTCTGATGCATTCAGAGGCTGAGCCCTGTCTGTAGGAAGTCAGGGGCTTATAAACACTTTTAGTTTCTACAAGGTTCTGTGTGGGTTTGCACTGGCAGAAATGGTCATGGTCAGAAATGATGTGGCTACAGACCAAGAAGTGAGTTGTATGATTCCATACCAAGGAGTGAGTAAAGGGACCCTCAGGTCCATTCTGTCATGAACCCCCAGGTCCATGGTGGTTCATGGTCTAACATGAAGCAAGATTCATACCAGGGACTAAGCTGCATACCAGGAACTAAGCAAAAGATTGTTACTAAGATTCCCAGGCTGCTTATCCGAGGACACCATGCTTCATTAGTACATTCAATTGTTGTAACATAAACTTTACTCAGAACCTTAACTGCTAGTGAATTGGGAAAATAGGTTGGTTGGTTTTAATATTTCTAGCCTTTGTAGTTGAAAGAAGTATGCTAGTTAGAGGAGAAAATGAAGCATGAGGGCCAATTCATGTTTTTCTGCTTTTTGTTTCAAATTATTCCCTTTATTTCTGTTACTTTCTTGTACTCATCCAAGTTGTTGTCATTACTTAATGACCAAAATAGCTTCACTTTGTGAGGCCATTCTATACTATTCAGTCCTAACTTCATCAGCATTTAAACTGGATTGGATGGTTACACCCAGGTTTCGCTCATTTATAGCCCTACTTGGATGTTACAAAGGGACTTGTATTTTGTACTTAAGATTTAGGAAGCTCTTGACCTGTTGGTCTTTGCAGGCATGCTCCATCATTTTAGTTACCTTGTTTTATTACTCTGTTCCACATTTTACTTGAATTTTTGTGGACCTTATTACATGTTTGTGAAGTTTTATTACACTAAATGACATTTAAAAATCTATGTCTTCAATGACCATTATTATTAATATTTTTAATGTTCTTGTAAGATGTTTGGAAAAAAATGTAACAATAAAAGTAGACTTTTGAAAGTATTAATATGCATTGTCTTATTAAATGTGAAATGCTCTTTTCTGTACTCTCTTTATATAACCCTAGAGCCAGGCAACCAAATGAAGCCTCCTTATCTCTCATCCCTACCCCCCTACCCCTACCCTTTTAAGCTTGTTTTTTTCCCCAGAAAAAATTATTGCATTACAAAGAAAAAAACTTTTAAATATGTATCAGATACAAATAAACAAAATGAAACAAAACCTGTCCAAAACAAACAATCCTAACCAGACAAGATAAGGTAGTAACATATACTTTCTCCTCATAGTCTCATTCATACAAAGTAACTGATGTTGGTTTATATTGTTGTTTAAATGAAAATTAGAGTAATTTTGGTATCTTCTAGGTTAAGGAAATTGACCAAAATATATGGGGAAAATAGATTAAAAAGTGGTCTTACTGAAGCTGGTAATGTTGTAGCCTATTTGGAAAAAGAATATAGCATCAAATCTTTAGCTTTGATGAATGATTATGTCATTTGTTTGTGTGTTACTTTGTTTTTGTGATTGGAACTTTCAGTAAATGTTTCAGGTACTAAGTGAAAAACATTACGCTTCCGTGTTCCATAGCATTCCTCATTAAAATTCACCATTGTTAAACAATTTGGGGGCCTCCCTGGTGGCTCAGTGGGTTAAGCAATGCACTACAAAGTAGAAGTAAACCGCAGCCACTGTAGCACGAGTTCCATCCCTGCTGCTGGCCAGAGAGGGGACCCACATGGTGAGGCAGACCTCTCCTGCCTTGTCCACTACTCCCCTCAACAGTGTACTTCAGTTGATCTGCCTGTTCTGCTCCTTGCTCTGTCTGTGGTGAATCCTCTCACCCACCCCCACACACCTCTGGCCTTTACCCTAGTGCTTGTATGCATAAATAAATAAATCTTTAAAAACAAAACAATTTGGCACAGACTTTTAAAAATCTATATATAAAAAATAATCTCTACAGATGTTTATGTCTAGGTAGTTGTAGGGATAAACTGTGGTGTGTATATTCCATTTAACATAAATGTAAATGGTTATGTTGATTTCATGGTTTGTGGGAGAGAAACATTTTAAGTTTTTTACTATTAGCTCAGAGACTCATAGTGAATATTTTGATTCCTTTGCCATTAAAAAAATATGCTTTTACTACTTCTTAGGTATACTTTATAAAGTACATTAAGTTTCTGACCATAACCAATTTATATAGAATTAAGTTGGAGTTGACTTTGGTTTGAAACTCTCCATAGTAATAATTGCCATTAATTTTTTTGACTTTTAATTTTGAGAAAGTTTTGCTTTTCAGATGTGATTGATCTCACTGGAGATGATAAAGATGATCTTCAGAGAGCAATTGCCTTGAGTTTGGCGGAATCAAGCAGAGCATTCAGGGAGACTGGAATAACTGATGAGGAACAAGCCATTAGCAGGTAGAAACAAAATTTGTATGAAACAAGGTATAAGCACTGTTTATAATAGCATAAATAATTAATTTTACTTTCAAGAAGCTTTAACATATACACTGTTATTCTAAATAAATTGCTTAAATATTTTTATATTTTATGTAATTTTCTATATTCTGTTTCTAATTACATTTGAAACTTAAAAGTTTTATTAGAGTTTTGGAGTGACATGGGGCATTACATTTAGGTGTATATTTTAACATTTATTTTATTTTTTTCTCCTCGATCCCTTTTGTTTACATTGTCTAATTTAGTTTTCATCATTTATAGAAGGGGTCAGTAAACTCTTTCTAGAAATGACTAATAGTAAACATATTAAGCTTTGTTAGCCTGATGGTTTCTGTTACAGTTACTCCACTTTGGTATTGTAATGAAAATGTAGGCCTAGTTAATACATAATTTAATGAAGGTGGCTGTGTTTTAATAAATCTTGATTTTGAAAAATAGGCTGCTAACTGGATTTGGCCCATGGGTCACAGTTTGCTAGCCTCTGATCTATTATATAGTAGCATGTTTATAGGACTTTTTTTTTTTTAAAGAAATAGATAGGTTTCCATGATGTGTGATAGTATGCATTTTTTGAATTTATTAACTAAAACTGTTTAGTTTGAAACAACTTGATCCACCAAAGGATCAAATAAATAAATTTGTTGTAATCACTAAACAGTGTTGATTAAAAAAAAGTCTTTAGTTATAGCTGTAATTCTCTAAATAGCTCCTTGTTGGCAGTGATAGCTATACTGAAAATGAAATTTATCTTTTAACATACAAAGTGCTTTTCCAAAGGTGCATAGCTAAGATGGTCTTATGACTTAAGTTTTCTTTTCATTGTAATGCAGTTTAGTAGAGAATGTTCCAGCTTTCTCAGATAATTTCCCTAGGCACAATAGCAACAGTGTATTTCTTCAAGTAATCTTTAGATTACTGTATAAAAGGAAATGTCTCAAAATGCTATTTAGCAGAGGCACATAATTTTTCTTAATAATACTTTTTAATGTCTTAAAATGGTACTTTGGAAATTAGAAGATGTTATGTTTATATTAAGATGGAAAATTAATCCATTGTCCTCTTTAATTGTGACTAATATAATTTAATGCTAATAATTTTTTTTAAGATTTATTTATTTATGCATACAAGAGCTGGGAACAGGACAAAGGTGTGGGGGGTGAGAGGATTTACCAGAGACACAGTAGGGAGCAGAACAGGCAGATCTACTGAAATACACTATGGGGCAGACCTCTTCTGCTGCACCACGTGGGTCACTCCCTGGTTGGTGGCAGGAATCGAGCTCTTGCTGCAGTGGCAGCAGTTTGCTTCATAGTGCATTGCTTAACCCACTGTGCCACCAGGGAAGCCCATGCTAATAATTTTAAATTCTAAAGTACATAGACTATCTTTGACATTTTAATAAAATTTATTTTCTGAAGCATTTGGATAATTTATAAATTTTTTCTTTAAAAAAGTGCAATGAAATAATTGTCTTTGATAAATGATAAAGTTTGACAATACGTAAACTTTGATGTGAATTATTATTTTTTTTGTGAATTACTTTAAACATGAAATTTATTAGTTTTGTTTCATATTTAAGAGGAATGGTGATCCATTCATTATGCAAAAAAGTTCCAAAGTGGAATGTATACTATGATTCAACATTTAAAAAAGTATGTGTATATTTTTGTTTTATGACATTATATTAATGTAAAAATTGGAAAAAATCTGCATGCTTACATGTTTATATCATGTGTTTTCTAATTAAAACCACACATTAGATAATACAAAGTAAAAATAAGTTAGATGTTCAGGTATTTAAGGCCATTCCTACTCCAATATACTATTCAGTGTATAGTTTTTATATTATTTTAGATATCATGTTTAAATACTATAAATCTTTAAGTTAATTTGTGACAAGAATTCTAAGATTAATGCCAGTTGCCTGTAGATGGTAGGGACCACTGAATACCTTAGCTATCAGCACATTTTTGAGACTTTCATAATAAAAGGTGTACCATGTTAGATTACAGGTTGTCTGGTAAAGTTGGAAATACGAAACAAATCAGTTTCAGGTTCCGCAATGATGTGACCAGAGTTGGCTGATCAGATTGGAACAGCAATACTAATGGATTTTGCAGAAATTCAGTGTTCTTAAGTTTTCTGCAACTAATAGCTATGTTATTATGATATATATAATCTGCTCTGTTAACATTATTAAGAAGAGTATGTGTCTTACTAATTCTTTGTGACAATTAGTAGTTTGAAAATAGATAATGCTAGAACTTCATGCACTAGAAAATTAAGAATTAAAAGGACTTCTTTATTATTTAAATCAGTTTATACTTTCAAAAAAACTGTAGAACCTCTTTTTAAATTGTTGCTGTGCATGTCCACCAGTGCTAGTCAGTTGGTAGATGCCTTTTTCTGTCTCTTAAATAATGACTGCTGCTGCTAATTGTTCTTTCTTTGTGGTATTGTTAGTTACTTCTCCAGAACTCATTGCTTTTATTTTTTTAGTTCATTTATCTCTAATTATAAAGCTAGAAATAAGATTCCTTCATGTATGTTTCTAAATATACATAAACATTATAAAAGGATAATTTCAAATGAAAACACTCCCATGTATAAAAGTCAATAAAAATTAAATATATCTACTTACACTCCATAGAGTTTTGCATTATATTTGCCTTTTATACATAGTTTTTGAACATAAGCTACGTTGTTTCCTTGTGAAATTTAACTTCAGTTATACTAAAGTGAACAACTGAACAGGAGATCATTCAACTTGACTCCTTTTTATCCCTCTGTATGTTCCTGGACATTTGCTGTCTGGTAGGAGTGGGGTGTTTCAGATAAATCCTGGTTTTCTTCTGCCTCAATTCATTTAACTAAATAACTTTCAAGAAATTCTGGTACCTTTTAGTGGTAAATGATATATGAGAAAAATCCGGGGGACTGAGGTTGCATGTGAGAGAATTATTTTGGGGCAAAGAGTACTGCTACCAATATTGGATCATGCAAAAGTAAAATGTATAAACATTTATTGTTTTTATTCTTTTTAAACTTTTAAAAACCATGTGGGTTTATTTTGATAGTTACATTTTAATAGCTATGTTGCTGATATGTTCTTTTTTTAAAAAAAAAAACTTAAAGTATGTTTTCTTTCATTCCCAAAGAAAGACTCTTTTATTTCCATACTATATATTTAGTAATAACAGTTTGGTATCCCTTACATTGTATGTAATGTCATTGCTGTTATTGATGAAAGTAATTTACTTTTTTCCTATTAAAACCATGACTTACTATTTTGACATTAATTTGTTAGGAAAAATTCTTTAGGATAAAGATAATATAGCATGAAAGAGATTTTCTCAGGAAGGCAAAACATTGGAAACAGTCCTGCTGAGGTTATTTTGATTAAGGGGATATAAGTTAAAACATCTAAGTACTTTGCATACTTACTTAGATGGTAAGTAGCACTTGTTTGTAGCAAAATGCTTTGAATTTTTTTGTGAGAAGTGGGGTTTTCCAGCATGTTGTTGTACGCTTAAGAGCAAGAAAAACATTGGTAAACTATAACATCACTCTTGACATTAGATAGGCCTAAGATAGTCTATTAGGTGAGTTTATTTTTGAAGAGTTGATCTTTTATTTTGACTCATAGATATATATATGTTGCTGAATTTCTGCCTAAACAGACCTTTGTGTGAAGAAATAAACATATACATATTCCCCTACTTTATTTAGGTATCATAGAATCAGATCTCTAGAACAAAAGGAAACCTAAAGTTGACTTAACTTTTTTTTATAGAAAATGAAATTAATGGTTAAATTGCAGCTCAGTTTTTAGTGTTTTCTAAATGATAAAAAGTAATTATAAGAACCAGTTACTGTATTACATTGTAAATTCTCATTTTAATTCAGAAAACTTATCCAGTTGCTTCATCATGGTATTAAGCCTAGTTTGTTGAAATACCACTTAACACCATTATCTAACTCTCTTTCAGTGCTTGATGTTTCCTTTTTCTTCATAGAAAAAGATTGTATCCCCCTTTTTAGCATTGCCACTGCTATATTCTTCTGGACAATTTATTGTCCAGAGATTAAGTAGCTAAAATTCTTAGTTTTATAGTATTCTATGGTCTAGGATACAGCATTAATTTTTTTTCTCCCGTTACTTAAGAGTTCTTGAAGCCAGCATAGCAGAAAATAAAGCATGTTTGAAGAGGACACCTACAGAAGTTTGGAGGGATTCCAGAAATCCTTATGATAGAAAAAGGCAGGATAAAGCTCCTGTGGGGCTAAAGAATGTTGGCAATACTTGCTGGTTTAGTGCTGTTATTCAGGTAAGAATCTTCATGCAGATCTTATTTGGCATAGGCATCATAGTAATGGAAAGTGAGTTTGAGTGGTGTTTCTTTTAAGTTGTGTACTTTAAGGTTTTTATATGCCTTCTGTCTAATCAGCTTGTTTGGGGATTGCTTTCCTCATTTGTGTCTGCACAGAATGGCATATTAATATTGGAGTGCTACCTGTGCCTTTCACATATTTAAAATTAATTTTTCCTCTCCACTTGCTTACTGTTAGGAGTTTTTGGTAGGATGGAAAAAAATAATATTTATTTTTTGAAATTTTAGATTAGAATGTGGCTAAGAAATGAAGCTAGAACTGTTGTGTGTGTTAGATCAGATTTCTTCATATACATGGAAAATGTTATTCATAGAATTATATTTATTTAAGATTTATTTATACATTCAAGAACTGAGGTGTAGGCCAGAGGTGCGGGAGAGTGAGAGGGTTCACTAGAGACAGAGTGGAGAGCACAGTAGGTGGATAGACTTGTGGATAGACTGGAATACATTGCTGAGGGGAGCAGCAGGCTAGACAGGAGAGGTCTGAAGTACCCTGTGGGTCAGCTCCCTGGCTGGGGATTGAACTCATGCTACAATGATTGCCTGTATCGATAGCACTAAGACTTTAAAAACTCTGCACCACTAAGGATGCCCAGAATTACATTGATTTAAATACTATTTTTAGTATGAGAAGTTTTATTTGAGATGGTTAAAAATTGAGTTTTTCAGTGTATTTGTAAGAGTGATGTAAAGAATAAATACTGAAATATTTTTTAAGATCATTATTCTAAAATAAATGTTATGTACAGGTATCCGTCGTCTCAATTTCAACTAGTTTGTTTTTTACCTTTTATGTGAAATGACTACTACCTTAATTCTTTATCATTGTCAAGTAGACATTAATAATGTTCCCTATCAGATTACAAAACCATAAATAAAATTTACGAATAATATGCTCTTAGATTTTACTGTTTTTCAGGAAAATGAATATTTTGTATTCATTTTTCTAGTACAGTTGGATTAGTGTTTAGTGTTCTTGATGAGAACTTTTTAAATCTTTGGGCCAGTCTTTCAATCTCTTATTCAAAATATCTTTTGTAGCTTTCCACATCTCTCTGTATGACATAAATTTTCATTTGATGTGGAAGCAACTAGCTGATTATTTAGTTCATTTTTGACGAGTTCTTTGTGTTCTCTAAGTTATCTGTAATTTTAACTTTTTTTCTATTTTAGTGTTAGTTTTTAGCCCTCCCCCATTTTTTGCTTGGGCTACATATAACCTTAAAATTTTATTTCCTCTGGATTTCTACCTTATTCTTTAATAGACTATGGGTTATTCTGTAGAGTATTATTTTTTCCAGGTAGTTAAAATGTTAAGGAATACCTGGATTAACATAAATGTGTAATAATACATTTGTGCTTAGTCTTGATTATGCATTAGTTGTTCACCAACATGCCAATGATATCTAAAATTTTGCTTGCTATCTTAGAGTCTCTTAGATCTTCTTACTAGACTGCCCATGTATAATTTTCTGCTTCTTTGAAATATAGTAATTATTGTTAGTGACCCAGAACAGTATGTCAAAATTTAAGGAAACTGACATTTTTTTAGGGAAAAATATATCTTCTTCTTGTAATTGGAAGAATGCTATGGAAAAATAGTTGTCAAAAATAATCTCTAAGCCCAATCATATTTTTTTTAATCCTGTTCATAGAATTTTCCTTAAGGTTTTATCATAAGTGTTTGCTCTTTTTCAGTCATTATTTAACCTTTTGGAATTTAGAAGATTAGTTCTGAATTACAAGCCTCCGTCCAATGCTCAAGATTTACCCCGAAACCAAAAGGTAAGATTAAAAAGATTTTTAAGGAGAGTATGCATGTTCTTCATATTATTTGTGTTTGCATATTGGGTATTTGCCTCATCAAATTTCATGCTTTATCAGATTAGTCTACCATTGATCTTAATTGCTACAGTAAGTTCCTGTTCTTTGTCAGTATATTGCAAATATGATTTTTTTCCCCTTCACATGTGTGTCACTTCACAGTATTGTTGTCACTTACTATATTTTTTCTTCTTTTGAACTGTTAAATTTCATAATTATAATAGATACACTTTCCTCAATGGTCTCCTCAAAAATTGTGTGAAAAATTTTAAATTGTTTCTGTAGGTGAGTCCTTTAAAAAATAGTTTTGCACTTCTCTCACAGTACAAATCTATGACATCTATTTTGTAATTTAATATTCTTAGAAACAGACACCAGGTCCAGATTGCTTGGGTTCTGGCTGTGGACCCAGAGCAGGTTAATTGATCTGTCTCTCATTTTCTTTATCTAAAAATGAATAATAATGGTAGGTATTTTATTGAGCTTCTATGAAAATTAAGTTAGATAAAACATCAAGGGCCTAGGGGTGTCTGGTATGGAGTAACTACAAGAGTCATCTATTGTTAGTTTTATATAGCCCATATTCAGTTTTTAAAAAGTAGATAGGATTTGCATGCAGAAATTATACTTAATAGAAAAATAGTATAGATTTGATATGCTTTTATATAGTGGTCTTGTCATAAAGAATCACAAAGACAAAGAAATTAAAGTTTTAAATTTTCAGCACATTTATGAAACAGCTAAAACTAATAGTATGCTATGGTGTCAGCCCTCACCACTTTGTGAAACACTGGATTGGAATTTTTAATATGTGCTAGGATAAAGCAAGAAAAAGATGTAAGTATACAGATTGGAAGGAATGAAATCAGGCTGTTTTGTGTAGATGACTTGTCTAAGTAGGAAATCTTAAATATTCTACAAGAAAATAAATAATGCTAGGTCCAGGAAAAGAGTTCAACAAGGTCACACATACAAGATGGCATTGAAATTCAGTTGCATTTCAAAATACTAGCAACACATAACTGGATACCTATAATATCTAATATGGACTAGCATGGAAACAGTACACAAAAATAACATGAAAAACTATAAAATAACGCTGATGTAATTTAAATAGATTGTAATATATTCATGGATTAGAGAATTTAATATTGTTAAAATATCAGTTATCTCTAATTTAGTCAGGAGATTCAATGTAATCTAGTCATAATCTCTGACTTTTTCATGAAAATAACAAACTGATCCTAGAATTTATAGAATGACCATAGAAATTTTATAAAGAAAACCAGTTTTGGGGAAATCATTTCTCACGCCACATGATCAAAACAGTGTTATTGGCAAAAAAAGATAGTTCTGTAGATTAATGTAACAGAGTAGTGTCTGGAAATAGACCTACACATTGAGGGTAAATTGATTTTAGTAAAAGAAAATCTTTTTAAGTACTGGTGTGATAGAAAAATAAGTTTCAACTCTTGCATAACACTGCGATTAAAAAGAAAATTCATAATGGATCATAGATTTAAAATGGAGAACAAAAATAGCAAATTTTGTTATCCTGGCTTAAGAAAAGGTTTCTCAAGCCTTAAAGGAAAAACATGATAACTTGGACTTCATTAAAACTAAAAACTTGTAATCATTTGAAAATTTCATACAAATTAAAGTCTAGCCATGGACCAGGAGAAAATATTAGTAAAATATATATCAGATAAAGAAATAATATATGGTAATTATTGTTGTGGTATATATAATATTAATACATTGGAGAAATTATTTGATCTCTGTTCACCAGAGAAGATGCACAAATTTTAAATAACTACATGAAAATTTGCTACTTATTAGGAAAATAACAAATTAAAACTAGGGATGCCGCTGTGTACCCGCTGGAAGAACTGAAGTTAGAAATATAGCCCATATCCAAGTGTCGGTAGAATGTGGACCTAGCACTCTGATCATTATACTGCCTATGGGAATATAAAATTCTTAAAAACATCTACCCAACAACCTAGTCATTCTCTCTAGGTTTTTACTCAAGAAGTGAAAGAATATGTTCCTAGAAAGACATGTATCCTAATATCTGTATTGTTTAGTAGATAAATTATGGTGTATCTGTACCAGTGATATACCAATCATAATAAAACAGTTATTCATGTACACAATCATATGGATAAAATGCAAATTTCTTGCCAATTTTAAGAAACCACATATAAACCTCCATGGTGGAGGTTAAAGTCTCAGCGCTGTCAAGCTATCACCAGCCACTGTGGCGTGAATTCTATTGCGGGCTGGGGAGCTGACCCACATGGCACAGCAGACCTCTAACTGCTTCCCTCCGCAGTGTATTTTCAGTAGATCTGTCTATTCTGCTTCTTACTCTGTCTGTTGTGAATCCTCTGAACCCCTTGCACCTCTTGCCTGCACCCCAATTCTTTTATGTATAAATAAATAAAATGAATCTTTAAAAAGGTGAAAGTGAGCACACAGGGTTTGATTTGTTGTTTTATTTAAGTTTCAAAAATATAAAGTGACTGGTTGCCTGTGGATAATCAGGGAGGGGAGTGAAGGATGAAAAGAGTTGGGGCTGTTGGATAAGTATATTATTTTGATTATGGAAATGTTTTCATGGATATATAAATGTGTGAAACTTGTGAAGTGGTACACTTTATATAATGCACTTTTTAAATACATTATGTTGTGTATCTGTTATACCTTGATAAATCTATTTAAGAAAAATTCAAAGGATAATGTTTGAATAGATTCTACATATGATAATATTTGATAATTGAGCCAAATGTAGTAGATGCTTTTAGCGTCATCTCAGTTTTGCCAAGTGAAATTTGAAAAGATTTTCTAGCCATAAGAATTAGCTGAGAGCAAAAATGTTTATTATTTTAAAATATTTTACTCTTGGAATATGCTTCTCAGCAGAATTTCGTTTGGTGTAGAGAAATCATTTATTTTGTCCTTGTTTGTCAAGGAATGTTTCAAAAAACTGTATTGACTAGTTCTATCAAAACTAGTTTTGTAGGTTTGATAATGCCAACTATGCAAACTTGGAAAAACTTTCTAATATTTAAATTATTTATCAGCTCTGTCTGTTAAAATTTTTATTGTAAGAGCTATCTATACTAAGAACTGCTTGTCTGAAATGTTTCCTTAAAGCATTCACTAAGAAGATATAAGAGATACATTATTTTAAAAATATTTTCTTCTTGTTTTAAAATAAATTGTTCATGATTAATAATGTTGGGTTGTTTTTGCTCTTTCTAGAGGGCTTGTTAATTAACTAGCAAGAATTAAACACTTTGTCTAGCAAAAAAAGTGGAAGAGACAGAAGTTATTGCCTGTGAAACTTAAGAGTTTTACTGAGAAGCAAGTTAAGATTTTAAAGGAACAGTGGGTGGTACATTGGTATAATTGCTCATTAGACTAATGAAAGACTAATAACTAATATCATCACAGGATTGTGGCAGTTGGTGATTCCATACTGGGTAATATACATTCATTTCAGTAGATACAGAGTTTGATTTGTGGGAAGGCTTCATGGTGGAAGAGGGATTTTTTACTTAAATGGTTTATTGAAGAAAAGTACTTGAACAGTGCCTGGCACGCAGTTAACATTAACTGAGTGTTGGCTGTTGTTATTGCTGTCTTCAGCAGCAGCTGGGCTTTGCTGAATGGAAATGACTATAATAAACAGACTTGAGAGAGGATATTCTTGGCTGGGTAATGACACGATTTGCTATGAATATATGGCATTTATGCTGAAATTTTGGGTTTAGACTAGGTCCTATGTTGTTTACAAGCTCAGCTCTTGAGTCTCCTAGATCACTCTTAAATAACACTCTTTCATATTTAATTATGATATAAGAATGCTAGATTCATCCCTAGTTTCATTTTTGATTAATTTAAAAATGATTGTGTTTGCCAGTAAAGATTTTCTTAATCTTAAGGTCTTCTTTTTTTTTTTTAAAGATTTATTTATTTATGCCCACAAGCACTGGGGTACAGGCCAGAGGTGTGGAGGGGTGAGAGTATTCACCACAGAGAGCAGGGAGCAGAACAGGCAGATGAACAGAAGTACACTGCTGAGGGGAGCAGGGGGCACAGCAGGAGAGGTCTGCTGCGCCATGTGGGTCCCCCGCCTGGCCGGCAGCAGGGATCGAACTCGTGCTGCAGTGGCTGTGGTTTGCTTCATAGTGTGTTGCTTAACCCACTGAGCCACCAGGAAGAAACCCAACTTAAGGTCTTCTTATCTTTTTTTCCCCCACAGGAGCATCGGAATTTGCCTTTTATGCGTGAACTAAGGTATCTGTTTGCACTTCTTGTTGGTACTAAAAGGAAATATGTAGATCCATCAAGAGCTGTTGAAATTCTTAAGGATGCTTTCAAATCAAATGATTCCCAGCAGGTAGTGTTGTTGTTCTTCCTTATTTATTATTTGTATTTTATTTCATCTGCTCTGTCCTTCCTTAAACCTTTTTTCAAGGATACATGGCAATTGAGGATATGTTGTTTACCATTATTAAAAATGAACTGGAACCATTTAAAACGTTGTTTATTTGGATAATTTACTTTTAAGTTAAGGAAAAGTAATAGTGACCTTGAAAGTGTTAAGGTATTTGAAGCTATAGTTTTTATAATAATTGAATCTGCAAAGGAAAAAATAAGTAAAATTAAGAATGTTGACAAACATGTAATTAAAAATCTCAAATAAGTGTATTTTAATGCCAAAATAGTATAAATGTGTTTGATAATGTCCATTTGTTGCTAGCAGGGAGTAGTTTCCCTTAAGTACTTGGAAAAGCTTTCTAAATTACATTACTTTTGTTATTGTTGCTCCCACTGACTGCCCTCCAACACATTGCACACTGTTATCTATGTTATTTAGTAACTTTTAAACTGACTTCTTAAAAAGAATATTGAGACTTTTTCGATTAAAATATGTAATATCGGTAAACAAAACAATGTTTCACGTATGATTGGGAAGTCAGATAAATTTAAAATAGAAAACAGAAGAGAAGTAGCAGAAGAAATACGAAAGTGTAGGAAAAGGTGACAATGGAGAAATAATGAGCAAGAAGATGAAACATTATCTCAGAAGACTTTCAAAAGCCAGTATACCTGCAGTGAAATTTTTTCAGTGCTTGGGTGCTACATCATGTGTATATGTGGAAGTGATGTTCGGAGGAGGCTACTAAAAGATGTCTGTCTTATTTTGTAACTTGCTCTGCCCTTTTTTTTTATTATTACCCTGCATGGCAACAATAAAGGAACAAAAGAGATTCTCAAACAAGGATTATTTTTATTTGTAGTCTGCATTTCCCCCCAGCAACCTTTTAGTTCCTGTTAGGTTTAATGTCATACTCTCATCTGTTACAACAATGTTTAACATGAGTCAAAAGAAATATTTTCCATATGATCCCAAACCACCATTTTTAGCAACTCCTCCTAAGGTGTTTTTGTTGTTGCTGATTTTTAAATAGCATTTGTTTTCTTATTCAGTGTGTATCAATCTAGTGATTATGAATACAGAATAAAATTTTTGAAAAGACCTAGAAACTATCACTCAGTGAAATAAGTCAGATGGTAAAAATCAAACCCTGCGGGAGCTCACTCTATACTGTATAGAGAAAACAGATTAACTAAATAAAGGAAAAATAAACATTTAGATTATAAAACCAGTTATTCCTTACCAGAGGGAAGAAGAAATGGGAGTGGGTAAATCAAGTTAAAATGATAAAATTGGGATTTTAATGTAGTATAGGTATACATTGATTTTTAATGGTGCCACCTGAAATTTATATACTACTACAATGTTTGGTGAAAAAAATATAAAAAATAAAAAGTAATTTACAATCCTTACCTTTTCATCGGAATTGCTTTTTCTTCTCCTTTTTTGTCTTTTTGGTTACATTTTAGTGCTGAACCTTTCTGTAGATGTATAGTGATCTTTGGGTATCTTACCTTATTTTAAAACGAGGCAGCACAAGCTTCACTTCCTGGGAGGCTTATATGTGCATAATGGACTTTAATTTTGTTAGAGTTCACAAGGAAACAACTTTCTTTTAGGTTGTTAGGTATTTTTAGAATGCCAGAATGCAGTTGTCTTTGGTTTGGACTGGTAGTATGGAACAACTAGGTTTCTCATTGTTGATTCTTTTAATGTAGTTGCTCCTCAATTCAGGTTCATAAGGCTTGTATAATGCTTTTCTGTACCAGAATACTAGAGTCTGAAAATGTTAATGATAGAGTAGAATTAATCTACAAATGAAATAATCCATAAATGAAGTAAGCATTATTTTTAAAGTAAATTTATTTCACATTTCTCCTAAAGATACATATTTGTTATTATGTGAATCTTGTGTTATACCCTTTGGTAGATTGTTGTCAATTTTAATTATCTGATTATTTTAATTTTATTTGGTAGTTTGATTATTTTTCTTTTTGAAAGTAGGTAGAATTCTTTTGTCATTGCAAATTTTAGATTGCTAAAAATGATAGCAGTTACTGTGTTCTGAAGAGTATGTGATAACTAGAAAATCTTTTTATTTCTTGTCAGATACAACCTTGAAAGATAACTGAAAATCATAAAAAAAATATAGATAGTTGCTTTAAGATGTCAGTTTGATAGAAAGTTATTCTCTCAGACAGGTAGCTCTACAGCCTGCCTAAGATTATTCATTCACGTGTTTCTTTTCACAAATCCCTTTGCAAACCAATTGTAGCAGCTCTCTTGCCTGCTTGTGACTATGCAGATACCTCTTTCTTTTTCCAAGTAAACCTGTCCCTTTAAAAAGGTTAAAAGAAAAGAAAAGAAAATTACACTGTTACAATTCTAGGGTCCAAAAGTCCAAAAACTTGAATCACATGTATTTTTCCCCCCATAAAGTGAGACCTACTCATAATGATAATCAAAATAATATATATTCTCAAATACTGATTTTATACACTGGAAAATTATATTGCATTTGATGTGAAGCATTTCATATAATAACTTTGTAAGGAGTCAGTCATTATACATTTGAAGGATGGCTATGAATTTTATGTTGTAGTATTTAGTATTTTTAAAATTATATATTGACCCTACTTTTTCTTTCCACAGCAAGACGTGAGTGAATTTACACACAAATTACTAGATTGGTTAGAAGATGCTTTCCAAATGAAAGCTGAAGAGGAGACGTAAGTTATTATGAAATTTAGTGATGGTGTTTTAGGAGACCAATAAATGCTACATTCTTCTTCTATGTTTGTTTCAACAAAGAAATGGGTAACATGTAAATGTATGGAAGTCAGATGTCACTGTACTGTTGATAAGTTGTTAGGGATTTGAGATCACAAATGTTGAGTAACTTTAGATTTCCACTCGAAGATTAGAATCTGCCTAACAAGATGGAAGAAACGACTACTGAAAGGACTAGTGCTAGGTACCCAATTCTCTTTTCCTTAGACTCAGCAGTCATTTTCATGGGGAGACATGGGTGATTGGTGAGGAAGGATGCCAGGAGTGTTAATTCTGTTGAAGTCCTCTTGTGTGGAACCTTAAGGATAGGCATGGGAAATTCCTCCCTAGTGTTGCCTTTTTATTCTCTTTCCATTAGGCTGAGCCATTAAGACTTGGTTGTTTAAAATATATAGTTAGTCTCCTTAGGGAGGATATCCAAATGCTTTTTAGGAGGGTCATATTCCTGCTCTCATGAGGCCACTGTCCTATTGCCAACCATTGGTTCCTTTGTGTGTAGTCTTGAATCATTGCTGGACCACTTAGGATTTGCTGCCAGTCTCTGAGATGATTCTACAAGGTGTAGAACTTAAACCTAGAATACAGGTAGAAATCCAAGGCTGAAACTTTTCTGCCTTTTCATTTTTCTATTTTTAAATTTTAGTCAGCCTCATTGTTTAGTGAAAATCATTATAACATGATCTGCAATGAGATTAAAGTAAGATACTCCACTAACACAAACTGAACAACTAGATGCCTCCAAACTTTAATAAACACCTCCTATTTCCAAGGAAAAATTAAACCCTCTTGATCTCATAAGGTAAAGTACAAAAAAAAAATTAAAAAACAAATTATTTTGCTCTTGTGGTTGCAATCTAACAAAAATGAAATAATTTCCAAGTTTCTCAGTTTGTCCATTTTATGTACATTACCTCTGTCTTAAAATGTGACATTTGAGAGTTGCTTCTTTCTTGACATGTTTACACATTTGTTTAGAGCCCTGGCACCGCCCTTTCCTGTCCATCCAAACTGGTTGCATTTTTCTTAAGAACTTCTGTTTGCAAGATACAGTGTTGTGTCAAATCAAGTTCTCACTGATGACAAATATTTGTGTCACAATCTCTTCCTGCTGGCTTCTTCTCTTCATGTTAGTTTTATGAGGGAATCTCTTCATCAGATACCTGAACTGAATCTGCCATTGATGCTTCTGACGTTGAAGTCCCTTCACTCTGTGAAATTCACCTTTTCTGTGATAGGCTATATTTCTTCAGCTTCTGAATGTCCCATACCTTGAGTATAGTCTGTCTTCCTGCTACATCTTTTTTCTGGGTGGGATATTCTGCTGTGGCTCATTTACATGTGTATATATATATTTTATTTTATTTTTAAAGATTTATTTATTTATGCATACAAGCACTGGGGTACCAGCCAGAGGTGTGGGGGGGGGTGAGAGGATTCACCACAGAGAGTGGGGAGCAGAACAGGCAGATCAACAGAAGTACACTGCTGAGGGGAGCAGCGGGCGAGGCAGGGAGGTCTGCCGTACCATGTGGGTCCCCTCCCTGGCCAGCAGCAGGGATTGAACTCATGCTGCAGTGGCTGTGGTTTGCCTCATAGTATGTTGCTTGACCCACTGCGTCACCAGGGAGGCCCTGTATATATATTTTATTCTTACATATATTTCATGCTTTTAGGAAGAGTAGGCTGAATTTTTAGCAGTTTGGCCTCTGCCTCATTTAAGTCTAGACTTGTTTGATGGGTGTCTTCTCTTTCTGTTCTTTTTTTTTTTTCTGTAGCCTGTATTTCTTTATTCAGCATATCACTCTGATATTGTAGTGATATATCCCTTACAAATGAGAATGAACTCTGAGTTAAAAGTATGTTCAAGTACTTTCTAATTTAGACCTGCCTTGCCTGCTGTCATTTCTCTGGGTTGGAAGTTTCCATCATGACTACTGTCCTAATAGAGAACCTATGTGTGGACTTGCTCTAGGGTTATCCATTTGGTTCCTCTTTAGTAAAACTCTAGTTCTCTGTACCTTAGAGTTTTAATGCTAAAAATTCATTGAGCGTGTTCTCTCAGAGTATTAACTATATACTTTATTCCCATCTGTGATAGCTGAGTGTCTTTGAAGTTTTTTTCTTTTACTTAAAATTCCTAGTTCTTCCTCTCAAATCTGTCCAGATTTTCCATAATCATTTCATCTTGTCCTCATCAGATGACCATCCAATTGTTTTTTATCTGTAGATTTAGGGGAGTGTCACTTGACTGTTTACTGATTCCTTGTCCTTTTGAAGGGAACATTCTGTTTTGATTTTGGGGATCATGCTCATTATTTTGTTGTTGTTAGTTTTCTTAGATTCCAGTTATCTTATTCTGATCTAGTAGCTAACAAATTATCTCTCCTTTTACTAAAACTTAAAGCTAAAATTTTGTCATTTCATCTGAAATCTCTTTTTGGGAGGGATGGTTTATTCATCTGATATTTTAAGCCTATTTGAAATAATACCCAACTTATTCACTCTGTTTCTTCTTTATTGTTTGTGGAGATAAAACTGGTTTTGAACCTCTGTGCTCTACCTTTCTAGAGCAAAGTTTTCCAGTTGGTGTGCCATGCAGCCTGGTTATCAGTATGTGGAAAAACTGTGCCTGCTTCTATGATCATGAGAAAGTGTGTGTTTATATGCCAGCATTTTCTTCACATACTGTCTGCCAGTGGCATTCTGAAGATTGGAAAGCACAGACCCAAAGCATCCTAGGTTACCCTATCAGCTGCTCTGAGCTTTAGAATTCTTTCTGTGCCAGACAGTTCATAAGACTTAAGTTTTGTCCTGATGCAAGTTTACTTTAGTAATTTTTTGGGTCATTGATATTTACATGTGTCTACCTTTGTTTTTCTAGTGTAGGAGTCTCATGCCTTTTTAATTACTTTTTACTTGCATTCCTCATATGTTACTGTTGATTTAATCATATTCTGGGTCCCTGAGATTCACAAATTAATTGAATGAGCCACTGGAAGGTTGCAGTGAAGTGAAGAACAAGATAAACAGTTTCTTCAAGGTTCCTAAGAAGGCAGGTTCCTCAAAAGATTAAAAACAATTACCACTCAACCAAAGGAATATTTATTTTCACAACACATAGTTTTGGAGTCATATTTGAGTTCACTTTTAAACTTAAGCACTTATTAGTTGGGTGGGTTTGGGCAATGACTCAACCTACTCAGTAATTTTATTATCAGTAATATAGAGGTGATAGTCTGTACTCTTGTAAGTCGTAGTAAGCTAGGTAATTCTATGGCAATGATCCCAAAACGTTAGAGGCTTCTAGTGTATGTTTGTCCAGTGAATATGAACAAAGGGTAGGGGCTTCATTCACCTCATCACAGGCCTTTGGGATCACCCGGACAGTGAGAAGTGCACCTGGATCTCAGGTTTCTGCCTGGAAGTGCACACCACACTTCATTTCCACTTGGTTTTTGTTAGAAAAAGCAAGACTTGTGCTCCATTTAAGTTTAAAGTAAGTGGCCACACCTCACACCCATTAAGATGGTTGCCCTAAACAAACAGATAAAACAGAAAATGACATTGTTGGCGAGGACATGGAGAAATTGGAACCTTTGTGCGTTATTGGTGGAAGTGTAAAAATGGTACAACCCATATGGAAAACAGTATGGTATTTCCTCAAAAGTTAAAAACAATTCAGTGGAAGGAATTTTATCACAACATGTATATATAGACCATCGTAGTGAACATCTTAAATATCTTATAATTTTGTCACTTGTAAATCATCAAAGCCAAAAAGGAAAAAGAAACTCTGTGACTGAGCTTTTCTGCTTGGTATATTTGTAATCGGGTCTTGAAAAAATATCTGTATACCCATGTTCACAGCATTAATTACATTTATGAAATGATGGAAGCAACCCACATGTCCATGAATGTGGTAAAAACTACGGTATATACCTGTATTGTGTATTATTTATGTATTACTTGTGGATTTATCTATTAGGCTTTAAAAAGAAGAAAATTCTGACATTTAGTATAACATGGACAAACCTTAAAGACATTATCTAAAATTAAATAAATTTTTCACAAAAGACTGGCATTGTATGTCACTTATGAATTATCAAGAGTTGTCATCCTCATGGAGACGATTACATGGTTGGAGGTGTTGGGGTAGGGTGGAGAAATGTAGTGTAATGCGTGTAGAGTTTTACTTTTGCAAAATGGAAAGACTTCTGGAGGTTGTTGCACAACACTCTAAATAGATAAGTACACCTTAACACATACTAAAAGTGGAGGCCTAGAGATCTTTCTGAATGGTACTAAAGACTGTACTATACGTAAATAAAACTTTTTATGTTATAAAGACTATACTATACATCTCCTGGGTTGTTACAAGAATTTTAGTGAGTTCCTTCCTGCCAGTTGTTTTAATGATTAAATGATGATTTGTGTAACACATTTATCAAGAGATAGCGTCCTTCCCTTTTTAAAAAAAGAATCAATTTTACAAATTTAAATACAAAATTCATGAAGAAAATTTGGTACATACTTATGGCTATAACACCCTTTTATATAGTAAAACCAAAATAAACTTTATGATTTCAGGTCAAAAAGTGCAAAACATAAAAAGAAAAGATTAAAATTAATTTCATTTTGCTTTCTTCAAGAAAATACTTGTTAAACAATTTGGAAAATTCACAACTAGGTAATTTTATCATCATTGTGAAACTTCAGAAACTGGTGGAGTAACTAAGCTATTCTGAGTCAAAGGTCCTTCACTGGTGATGATTGCTATTTGGGGATGTGTGAGCTCCTCTATATATGTGGGAAATAACATTTTGTGTAAATTTATTATGATTAAGAGTGACTTTTCCTCTTTCCCAACAATTCCAAATACGCATGTATTATACAGACTAAATATCTGAGATTAGAATGTATAATGATACTAGAAAGAGTAGACACTAAGTGAGAACAGACTGTCAGGTCCTTTTGCAAGGCCATCCCAGAGTAACACCGTCATTTTTACAACATCCCTGCAAGTTCAGTTACCATTACTGTCTTCATTTGACAGGTGAAAAAAAATAGTAGAATAAAGTTGTCTGAGGTGATAGTGTAAGTCGTAGAGCCCAGTGCATGATGACCACATATTATCATGTTGGCTTGTACTGTTATTTTAATGTTTTTCCTAGTTTTATTTACAGATCCAAAATTATAACCACATTTGTATTTTTTAACCTGCTTTAGGGATGAAGAGAAGCCAAAGAACCCCATGGTAGAGTTGTTCTATGGAAGATTCCTAGCTGTGGGAGTGCTAGAAGGTATTGTTACACATGCTTACTTCTTCCATTGATGGCGACTGTCAGTGACACCTGGTTTCATTTTGGCTTACTTTGTCTAGTAAATTCTGTTGTTTTGTTGCTACTAATCCATTATATGGCCAAAACAACTGAATTTCAAAAAAAGGTATAGAGTATATTATCATATGCTAATCTATGCTTAGTTAATATTATCCTGACATTCTTTCTGTGATAAGGCTTTTGTGATACTGTGAATTGGGCTATAAGGATCAGTGAATAATTGGGTGACCCTTTGAAAATGACATTGAATTGAATACTGGGCTTGTCGGATAGTCACTTTTTTTGAGGGTTTCAAGTGTATGTAGGTTGAAAATTGCACTTGGCAATTTATCATAGTCAGGGAATTGTACAGTTCCCAGTTTGGTTGTGTGTGTGTGATCATAAAAATCTTTAGACTCTAGTTTTAAGAAACTTGTACTTTGTTTTTTGAAAATCAATTAAGAGTAATATTAAGCTACCTGTCCTAAATACCTATAAACTTAACATCAAATTTTGTTAACCTGGGAAGAGAACTGATTCACTAGGTGTACTTAGCAGGTGTCCTGCTAAGTCCCAAAGCATGAAGATTTTTTCCCCCAAAATTACCCAATGTATTAATTTTGAAAGTTTACCCAGGTCATCCAAAGTATAAAATTTGGAAAATTGGATGTTAAGTAGTAGATTCCCATGCAGTTTTGTTTAAATATAATTTTATAGGCTGGTGTTGGGGGAAAAGGCGGACAGTAACTCAGGATTTAGTTAGGCATTTAAATTGAGTGTCGGTACATTTTTATTTGCCTCAAATGTTAAGTATTTTTAATACAAACTGTTGTATTTTACATAGTGAATTCTATTTCAGTTTGAGATGTCCGTACTATTACACTGATTTTTATTTGAGTGGAACACTGTATCTAAAGTATTAGAGTAGTTCTGGTCATATTGTGACTGGGCACTGTTTCTAATACCTTTCACGAACATTTCTGCCTGTATTATCTTGATTCTTAAAAATGATTATTATTGAAATACTTAGTGTTGAAGTATTAGTATAAGTTGTTTCAAATCTATTGTGCTGCATAAATAGGATTTTTTTAGTACATTCCTACATGAACTGTGTTTACTTTGGTAAGAGAAAGTGACTTTAGAGCACTTTCACTTTCACATGTATCTTAATGTTTTCTTATCACCAGTGACTCTCATTTGGGGGTGACTGTGTTCTCAAAGCACTCCCATTGAAAATGTTCCTCAGCTTTTCCAAAACTTTTAGTTCATTGACCCCTCCATTTCGTTTCTCTCAACCCTTTTCTTCATTTTCTTCCTTGTTCATTATGATCATTCTTATAAATAAGGCACTTCCACCCTGGCTGTTTTCTGACCCTCATGAAATTACTCCTCTCCTCTCTGCTTCTACTGGGTATCTGAATGTTGCTGGGGAAAGTAATACAAAATGGGCAAACTGTAACAGATCATGAATTTATAGTGACCCTAAGCTTAGTGTGCCAATCTTGTCACCCTGCCTGTAGTTATGCATTTTTTTGTTTAATCACTGATCTCTCTCCTATTTTCTGTAATAACAGTTTTGATCTTTTCTACTTTTCACATATAATTTTTGTGTGTCTTCATTCTCTTAGAAAGAACTTGGTTCAAGTGGCATGGTTGTGCCATGAAATAAATGAACCTAACCATGGGCCTAAGGCCCTATCTGTGATTTTGTATGTTCTTAACATCACTTCCTCAAACACAGATGTTTGCATATAGAACCTCAGGCTCTATAATCTGGATCCTTTCTTACCCTACCACATTCTTATAATTTTCCTTCTAGATAAAAATAATTCAACTTTATATGAACAAGCTACTCTGTATGTGCTCAGATCTTACCCCTTCATGTTTTCACTCCACCCTTTCTGTATCCATGATATTATCCGTGATATAACTTTTTACTGTATCTTCAGTCTTCTTGTGAGTATTCAGATATGGTCTCATATCAGTAAAAAAATCTATTTTTACATATTCTTTTCCATTTATTCTTACTCAGAATTAATGCCTTTTAAAGAGAGACATATGTTTTCACCTGATACTTCCCATTTACTTAGTCCATCCCACTTTTTGCTTCTGACCTATACATCTTATCAAAGGGATTTTTAAAGGTTATTGATTTCCTACTGGAGTTGAAGTATTTTGGGTTCCCTTCAGTTCTTATACTGAACTCTTACCAGATGCTATTGCTGTTGACTCTTTCCTCCTCCATCTTGCTATCTTAAAATGCTTCTTTGACTTCTGTGGCATATAACATTTCTTTATACCTGTGCGGTATATATAGTTTCCTCTCTTGCATATAAAATTTGGAGATTCTTGGCACTCAGTTAAGGTCTTATTCTTTTTTTTTGTCTACTAATCCCTAGGCAATCTCATTCATATCTTGACTTCTGCTATGAATAAATAAGCAATTCTCCAATTACTATCTTTAGAGCAGAGGATTTGTCTTACAGATTCATAACTTTCTTCTCAACTTGAAATCCATGGGCCATTTTATTTCTATTTTTTAAGATTTATTTATTTGTGTGTACAAAAGCTGGGTACCAGCCAGAGTCACGGGAGGTGAGAGGATTCACCAGAGACAGCGTAGGGAACAGAACAGGCAGATTGATTGATGCACACTGCTGAGGGGAGCAGTGGGCGAGGCAGGAGAGGTCTGCTGTGCCACGTGGGTCACCCCCCTGGCCAGCGGCAGGAATTGAACTCATGCTGCAATGGCTGTGGTTTGCCCCACAGTGCATCGCCTGACTCACTGCACCACCAGGGAGACCCATGGGCCATTTTAAATCAATGACTCTCACTGTTATGTTGAAACAAAGAAAAAAAATTTCTGTTATTCTTTCAGTACATAAAAATCAATCCAACAGTTTATGTTAGAAGCCAGTGTCATTTTTGATAGCTCTCTTATTCCTACCCACCTTTCTGTCCGTGAGTCAGTCAAGTCCTATTGGTCCTTCCTCTTTTCTGTAGTATGCCTGTATGTGTGTGTGTATAACTTCATCTATATTTATATGCTTTCATTGTTATCACCCTGCTTGACATTATCTTTATTACTAGATGGACTCTGCAGTGGTTTAACAACTTACCACCTTACCACCCACTTACCCTAAAAGCCATAGGTTGTTTTAGAAACATACATCTGACCATATCATTCCTGCATTTTAACTCTGCAGTGACTTTTCATTATACTCAGAATATACTGGAGGAAAAATAATCTTAACATGGACTACAATTTTTATAGATTTCTTCTCCCAGCCTAAGACTTCATTGTCATCTCTTCCATGCTCTTTCCTCAAACTATATTGTCCATCCCTGAGTTCTTTAAACAGGGCAAATTCTTAGCACCTTGTTTTGCATGGACTGATGCTTGGCCAACTGTAGTCCACAGTACTGCCTCTCCCACCCCGTTCCTGCCTCCTGACCCACACTAACCTATCTCACCATTCACGTCTCAGTGTAGAAGTAGATTGCTATGGATGTTTTCAATCTCTAAGACTAGGTAACCTTCCCTGTCTATACTCTGTCTCATCACATATTTTATAACACTTAATAGTAAGCAATTATTTATTCATAACTATATGTGCGATAAATGTGTAATATCTTCTAAGAAAGGCTACAGGTTTTTTTCAACTATTTTTCCCTTTTACTACTATATATATTATAGCATAGTATCTTACCTTTGGAAGTTATTTTTTGAAAAAATAAATACACACGCAGAGCCAACAGAAAAAACTGCAGTAACTCACTATTCTCTGAACATAATCAGTTAGGGTATTAAGTTTCCAGGTTCAGGAGATATTCTTTGTTTACATTTACTTTCAGTAGATATTACTAAAGGATTTTCCCCCCTCCTATAGGTAAAAAATTTGAAAATACTGAAATGTTTGGTCAGTACCCTCTTCAGGTCAATGGATTCAAAGATCTACATGAGTGCCTAGAAGCTGCTATGATTGAAGGAGAAATTGAGTCTCTACATTCAGAGAATTCAGGAAAATCAGGCCAAGAGGTGAGTTTAGCATCGTCATTATTCTCTTTTACCCTTCAGGTCTTTTCTGCAGTGCTATAAAGCACACTTTAAGGCTCTAATTTATACAGCTACCTAATAATTGTGATAGTGCTCAGAAAATGTGTTTGCATTTAATTATGATCATTTAGACATATTTGGGAAACCAGTCAGTATGGTCTATAATCTGTTAAATTCTAGATTTAACAGATGATCTCTAATTTTTTTGTTAAAGTTCTCCTTTAGTACATTGTTCGTTGTTTTTAGACTTTTCAATAACTGCAACATTCTAGTCCTGAAAGAAGAAAAATGCTGATATTAGGGTGGAATTTTATATAGACATATTTTGCTTATATCAAATACTGTTAAAATGTGTATGGGCCTAAATTGTCAACTTCAGGCTCCTTTTTATATAAATTGCTTTGTGATTGCATGGAAGAGAAGTTGGAAGAACTTGCTTTTTCAAGTAAGAAATAATTTTAAAACTATCTTATAAATCAATTTATCTTTACTGACCCTTGTCTCCATCTTTAGGTTTGCATCCAACTATCCATATAGTCACCCATCCGGGAGTGTTACCATAAGAGAAAGCAAGGAACACATCATGTACTCCAAAATAGTCTTTCTTGCTCATTTACTGGTAGTTTTCTATTTGTAAGCTCTATGCAAGAGGATAGGAATCTTCATTTGTGTCATTTACTACATCTTCCTAGTGTATAGTACAGTGATAGAAGCAATTTTCTAGACTTTTCATGATTTACAGAGGTATATAACTCCATTTGGGTCATTTCATTTCTGTTGCCAATGTAGGTTAGAATGAATAAAAATAGTTATTTAATTTTAATGGTGACATTTAAAGTATTACAATAAAATATGAATGTAATAGTTCTTCAAATCTACTTACTTGCTGAAGTATCATAAAGTGGAGTAAAGAATATTATCCTGAGGTACTGAAAGTCTTCTTTGTGATATATATGGGGTGTATTTTAAGAGTGTGTGTGTGTGTTTGTGTGTATATACATATATATATATATATGTTTTTTATCTTTGGCAAGGTCATTCCATGATCTTTATTTTTACTTTTACTCTTTTAATTGAGATAACATTGGTTTACAATACTGTATATGATTTCAAGGTGTAGAATCACACCCTTCACACCCCACACCCATTTTGATGTGGTTTAGAACTAATTGAAAATATTCTCGGCCAATGCTATAGTGAGAACAAAATAATTAAGCAAACTTGACACAAGAATGTTAAAACATATATCCAATATTAGATCATTCATACACCTTTATCTGGTTCATTTCAGGTATTATCTATATAAAATCAATTCCTTAAATTTCACTTTCAGTGAAGATAAACCAAGTTCCACTCAAGAAATCTCAATACTAGTAATCATTAGCATTTGGGGATGGAGAAATACTTTTGAATGATCATTTACTTGTATTAGCTCCATTTATAGAAGTAACTTTAAAGATCCTAGTCAAATTCAGTTTTACCAGGTGTGTACTGCTCCTGCCTTTTTTTGATTTTTGGAATTAATATAGTATATTTGTAGCTTATTCAACAGCTGTGTGGTGGCATTTTTGTAGCACTTGAATATAACGTAATAATAGTACGCAGCAATTTCTTTTTGCAGTGGTACATTACATGTCTTAAATAAACTGGAAACATTATTTTTTACTTCTGTAATTGAGTCAGAAGTTTGTTCATTTTCTTTTTCTAATTTTTTTTATATAATATATTCCGGTTTTATATAAAAACCTGAATCTGTTTTAAACCTGAATCTGTTTTATGAAAATCACTTGTTCTGACATTCTCTTTGTTGTATTTCATGCTTAATTGTGCAGTTACCAAAGTTCATAGTAAGAGGGCATTTAATCTTTAAATATCATTTTAAAAGATTTTTAAATATAATTGCTGTAAATAAAAGCTCTGTATATGTCAGTGATAAATCCTTTTCTTAAATTGTATAAGTCCTATTAGGAAAATTAAATATAAAAGTGGAAAATACCAGATTCTAGTTTTTAGCATGATCATTTATGTTGTAAAACATTTTTCCCTTTTGCATTACATTTTACTTTGTCATGTCTTTGACAGTATGGTTGCTGGTGTTAAGTTCTGTTCTTAGTAGTGATAATTCATAATATCGCGGAAGAGGTAAAGCTGGAGTTAACCGGGTCATGATTTTAACCAGTGTCTTCACTTTCTAATTAAAATTCTAATTATAAAAGTTATCTTTTAGAAGGAAAGTTGATAGAAGATTTTCTCTTTCCTGGTTGTCTGCTTTTCCTATTCTTGGAACATTCAAGAAGTGTGAAAACTTCTAGGAATAAATTGAGTTTTGCTGCTTACCTATTTAATTATTTGTGACATCAGCATTGTGATGATGCATATAAAAATATCAGTGCTAATATCCTGTGCCTAAAATTGCAGTGGCCTCTGCTTTCTTCAGATTGTATAAAACTTTCATCTTTTCTTAAAATTGCAACATAGAGAGAAAATATAATGTTGCTTTTAAAGTATTTGTTGTTTTCTTTTAGCATTGGTTTACTGAACTACCACCTGTGCTGACATTTGAATTGTCAAGATTTGAATTTAATCAAGCCTTGGGAAGACCAGAAAAAATTCACAACAAATTAGAATTTCCCCAAGTTTTATATCTGGACAGGTATGTTTTGATATCAGCATGACTTACTTTTGAAATAATTTAGTAATTAAGTGAGGAATTACTGTGTTTAGAGAGATATTTTGCTCAATTTCCTTATAATTTATTTTTATTCGTTCCCCAATATATTTGATACCATTGTAAAGGAAAAGGGAATTCTCCCAATATTTAGAAAATTATAGACACTAGGAGTAAAGTTATAAGGAAGAAAAAGACTAGGATTATCTTTGTATTCATATTATAATTCTGTCAAGCTTTTAAAAATTTTTGTTTTTATTATATAATGTTTTATTATAAGAATTTTGAATTTATTTTGTGGCAAAGCTAGACTTAACATTGGACCTACTTCCATGAGATTTGAATATTTAATAATTGCTATTTTTCATTGATAGATACATGCACAGAAACCGAGAAATAACAAGACTAAAAAGGGAAGAGATCAAGAGACTTAAAGATTACCTCACTGTATTGCAACAAAGACTAGAAAGGTATTTTAACATTTATGAAATAGAGATGATTATAAAATGTCTTGGATTTAATGACTAAATCTTTAAATTTTGCCTTGATTTATAGTTCAAAGAGGAGATCATTCTGGCTTGATATTTTGCTTGAATAGTTTTGAGTTTTGTTAGAAATTTTAAAAATTCATAGTTGACACTGGAAGATTATTTTAGTATTTAAAATAATTTTTTCACTATCAATAGGTAATGCTCATGGTGCTGAAAAATAAATATAAGCAATCTGTAATTGAGGTTTCTTCTATTAAATATTGCTCTTGAGTTGCATTAAAAAAAAAGGATCACTAAGCTTTTCTTCACAGAGAGAACAAACTCAGATGCTTACCAGGGCCTCATGGAAGTGCTTTTTTTTTTTGACAAAAAAATGAAGGATTTAGTATATTGCAGCTGTGATACAAGGGAAGTTTTTTTCTTACCTACTCAGTGGGTCCAGCAGTTTTTCCAAGAGGCTAAAATTAAACAAAAACTTAGAAACATTTAAAATGTTGCGTAAGTGTTGTTACTTTTAATCACTAGTACACACTGAAGAAGCTTTTTTTAAATTTCATTTTATTTTTTCCTATTTGCATCTTTATTTCCTGCCAGTATCTCTTATACTTCAACCCGTTCTTAATTCCCATCTCTGTTAGCCTCAGAAGGTTCACTTTGTTTATTATAGTCCAGTAGTTTTTGTAAATAATTTGACTTGTCACATTATCTTTGGACCTCCCTGGTAGCCTAGCACTATCACCACTGTAACTTGAATTTGATCCCTGGCCAGGGAGCTAACCCCCTTAAGATGCAGCAGCCCTCTCCTGTCTTACCTGCCACTCCCATTACCAATGTATTTCAGTAAATCTGCCTATTTTGCTTCCCACTCTGTCTTTAGTGAATCCTCTCATCCTCTGTACCTCTGGCTTCCACAGTCCTTCTAAGTGGGAAAAAAAAAAAAAAAAAGTTTACATATTGCTATGTAAGCATCCAGTTATTTGTTTTTGTCATTCTGGCTTGCTTTTACTACACGTAATTCCCCCAAACTTCCATTTAGCTGTAAATGGCAATCTTTCACCTTATGGCTCAAAATCATTTTGTTCTAGGGATAGACCACATTTTCTTGATCTAAATCCTCTTTCAGTGGGCACTTTCATTATTGCCATGTCCTATCTACAGTAAATAGTGCTGTACTCATTGAAGCTTTATAAAGAAAGGAAGTGAGAGCAGATTGCTGGTTGCCCGAATTAAACAGTCAAGGGTGGGTAGAACAGGTGAAGACTATTAAGGGTACAAACTTTCAACTATATAATAAATAAGCAGTTGGGGTGTATGTATACCTTGGTGACTATAGTTAGTAATGCTGTTTCGCTTAATTCAAAGTTGGTAAGAGTAGATCTTAAATTGTCTCATCACAAGAAAAACATTTTACTATGTGTATGTGGTGTTTGATGTTAGCTAGACTTTTTGTGGTTGTCATTCTTCAATAAATACATATGTTATCCACTTTGAACTGATATGCTGTTAAATGGTAACTAAAAGTGAATCTATATTTTAAAATATAGTAAATTAAATATGTTAAAAATATGTGACACCTAAAACATAAAACAATAGAACCAAGTAAAGTTCAAGCTGGTAAACAAGAGGCACCTAGAGGACACTTCCCAAAGAGAGAGGGAGAGGCCGATGTTTACACTGGTGGGGCGGTGCAGTGCATGAAATGGTCTCTGTATCGTCTACAGCTTCAGATTGTTTGCAAAGAAGCCAGAACCTGCACTGTCAAATTTTCTGTCTAAAGGCTGAAATGTAACCTGAGAGGTTGTGGTTTGCAACATCTGATATAATCTGTATTTCCATATCTAATGCTGATCTGAAAATTCTAAAATTTTTTCATTCAAAAATAATGTCATTTTTCAACAATCTTTATTCTTCTTCTTTATAATCATGTGAAAAGTAGTCAGAGGTAAGAGAATAATATAATGTCAGCCACCATCTTGATCATGAGAACAGATGATGGACCTAAAAATAAAGTCTCAGGAGGAGGTGGAACTTCAGTTTTCATTTTCCTATTGGAATACAACTTAAGAGTAACATTAACATTTGTTTGTGAGTTATACACACATTCAGTCTTAATCAGCTTTGATTGCCATCCTTTGGAGAATGTTTCTTGAAGATTTATTCGGTTTTACCATCTACAAAATCAAATAGAACTTCATTGTTGAAGATTTATTGAAGTGTTTTTATCATGTTTTATAACAATTATTGAAAAAAACAAATATGCTTTATGTACAAAAAAAGCATTCATACATGTTATGGTCAACAGATATTTAAGCTATGGTTCGGGTCCTAAACGATTCCCCTTGGTAGATGTTCTACAATATGCATTGGAATTTGCCTCAAGTAAACCTGTTTGCACTTCTCCTGTTGATGATATTGATGCTAGTTCTCCACCTAGTGGTTCCATACCATCACAGACTTCACCAAGGTAAAAAGTTTTCTTCTTACAGGAGACAGCTTTGTTGCATATATTGCATAATGTAATCGATGCCTTTTAAGAAAGTTTTATAATGTGTGTTGGGACTTATTTTAGCGAACTCTTTAAAAGTTATTTACTTAGAAGCTGATATGTTTCCTGGGTTCTTATTTCATTGTTTAATAATTTTTTTTTAATTGTAGAGTGAAATTTTCATTTCTTTTCAGAATACTTTAGCTTGTTTTGGTATGTTACATGTTTCAACCTTTATCCATGAAAATAATACTGTTAAATTAGAGATTTTTTCTTTAGTGTAAGCTGGGAAGTATTATTAGCCAAGTAAGATTTTTACAATTTCAGTATATATGCAATTTGCTTTTTGTTTTTTATTTTCAGGTAAGTATATTTAAACCATTTCTATAATAAAGCTAAGGTTTTGCCCTTATAATAATGTAGTCCTGATATATTAAAACTCTCAGTGGGATATTAGATTAATCCAAAATACTCTCTTCTTTAAAGATCTTATTCTTTTAAAATGATGGATGATACATGTTTGGCACAATCTTTTACGAGATTTGTAGTATGGAGAGTTTAGTAATAGAGGTTCTATCTTTTAAAACCACAGCACAACAGAACAACAGGGGACTCCTTCTTCAGAATTGCCAAGTACATCACCTACATCAATAACGGCCATTTCATCAAGATCTGTAATACACAAACCGTTCACTCAGTCTCGGATACCTCCAGATTTACCTATGCATCCAGCACCAAGGCACATAACAGAAGAAGAACTTTCTGTGCTAGAAAGCTGTTTACATCGCTGGAGGACCGAAATAGAAAATGACACAAGAGGTAAGAAACTGCTAACGCTTCTATTATCACCTCAGATAGATGTGTATAATGTTAAAATTGAATAGGGAAATAACCTCTAGATTTATACATAAACTTTGTAAGTTTTTTTTTTCCCCAGAAAGGATTTTTAAACTATTCTAGCTTTGTGTTTTTGTGATCTTAATATTAGTTTCACCAAAACAGAAAGGTTTTCCTAGGTTTACTTAGCTGATTAATGACATAGCAGATGGTCTGATTTTCTAGTGTAGTGCTCTAAATTTAAATTTAACTATTTTTCACAGTTGTGCCATACACATCAAATTTTATACATGCCAGTTATATACTTATCCTAATGTTTACCCAATGAAGTTAGTGTGATTAAGATTTTCTTTAGACTTAAGAATTAATTTCAATTTTAGTCTGCTCATAGAGTTGCAGATATGACCTATGAGCTCAGTGTTAGCTTTGAATGAGTTTTATTGGCATGTGGCAAAATAAGAAAAATAGGAACAATACTCTGGGGTGTGTGTGTGTGTATGTGTGTGTGAGTGTAAATAGTATATGATGGTAACTAATAATTAGCATTAATAACTGTAAAGATTTCTCTTAGTGTTTCTCATACACAAAGGTCATTTTTATATTTAAATTCATTAACAAACATTAATTAATCACATATTTCCAGAACACTATGGTAGATGTTAGACACATTTCCATTGGACATGGCAGATTGAATTTGTTAGGAGGTTTAGCTTTAATTTTTCCTGAAATCATCCTTTACATATTTGAATAAAGATAAATTTACTGACTACTTACTTTCTAGGTGAGAATTACATTTGTGTTGGTTTTTAATTATGCATTTGCGCTGGATCTGTAACTATCCCCTTTTATATAAACTCCTAATAGTGATGTTTTTAAGAACTGTTTCAGGGAATTTTTCTTATCCCTTAAATACATTGTGAGAAAAATATTTAGTCCCTACCTCAGTGGAAGCATATATAGTGTTACTCATTAAATGATATCATTCTATCCTTAGATTTGCAAGAAAGCATATCTAGAATCCATCGAACAATTGATCTAATGTACTCTGACAAATCTATGATCCAGGTAAGTTTTAAATTTTGAGCTAGTAAATAAATTTATAAAGATGACTTATCTTTATATAATTTATCTCACTTTATACTTACCACATTGAGTTGTATTCTTACACCGTACACTCTTTTAGTATTTTATAAAATTTTTCCTAAGGCCTTAATATTGAAAAAAAAAAATGTATAGGATGACTTATGGTTGTTGAAGGATATTAAGATTCTGGAAGAAGTTCATTTCCATTTTGACTTCTGTTATACCTTACATATATATACATTATATAAGCATTTTACTAAGCTCATCAATTTATACTTATGAAAATTCAGACAAATCATATCCTGCATATAAATAAGTTCATCATAAGTTCTTTGAAAGAATAAATAGGCCACTGGATTTATAAATAATATATTTTCATAGTTTTGAAAAGTCATCTTCTAATTTATAAGTTGTTTGCTTTATATATCTCAGTTATTTATCTTCCATTACGCACCTTATTTTGTGTCATATTTTAATTTTTTTTCAAAACTTTAATTCCTGTCAATTTTCTCTTGTTAAAAGCATATGGTTCCATGGTATCTTCCAACCAGACTGGGTTTCATGGAATGTAGTGTACTGGACTGCGTCAAATACAGTTTAACTTTTCTTTTTTCATATTTAGGTTCCTTATCGCTTACATGCTGTTTTAGTTCATGAAGGTCAAGCTAATGCTGGGCACTACTGGGCATACATTTTTGATCATCATGAAAACAGGTGGATGAAGTATAATGATATTGCTGTGACAAAATCATCATGGGAAGAGCTAGTGAGGGATTCTTTTGGTGGTTATCGAAATGCCAGTGCATATTGTTTAATGTATATAAATGATAAGGCACAATTCTTAATACAAGGTAAGAATATGAAAGCTGGAATTGGGAAGTATTGTTTGGGAATACAGTATTGGGAACCACTTATCAGCTATTTAGTAACTATTAGAAAATGTAAATCTGATCCACTTCTCTATGCTAAAATCTCCTGTCAGGCCTATATCACACATGTGCCTTAGCCTAACATATAAGGCGTTCAATTGCTGCTGGCCTTTTGCTTTCTCTCTGCAGCTTCATTTATCACTGCTGTCTGTTTCAACCCTGATATAATCAAACTTCTTGTGTACTCTCTTCTCAGCAAACCATTTTATACACTTATATATCCACGTTATGCTTTTTGTTTTTTATTAGCAGTATTCTTCTTTATTCTTATTTTGCCTAATTTCTGTTCATCTATCAATTTCTGTTCCTCTCCTCTGCCAAGTTTTTCTTGACCTACCAGAAATTGTTCACCTAGCATATCCCTTTGTTGAGCATGTGTTGTGTGTTGACTTGTCTTTTCCACTTTTCTCTGACGTACTCAAAGGAGAGACCATGCCATTTTATTTGTTATTCTTCTTATTTCTGTATTTGAATTTAGGCTTTGTATATAGAAAACTTAGTAAGATTTTTTGAAACTGATAAAGCCAATTTTGTATTTAACTACTCAGGAATATTAGCTAGACCTCCATTTATGACTGAAAGCTAAACTGTATTTTTTGTATGAAAAGCAGAGGTAGACTACTATAAATGCCGTTTATTTAATTTTCTAAAAGTCTTGTTTTATAAATTCATTCTACTTACTTTTTTGACTTAACAAGATTTTGGGTTATTCTCATTTTGTCTTAAGTCTGCTTCATGAATTATCAAATATTTGGTATTTTCTTATAGTAGAAAAAATGGTACTGTGTTAATGGTTGAGTAACAAGCAATTTTGACATATCTTGTTTCATTTTTACTTTTCACATTAAAAATTAAAGCTGAAAAAATCTATAATGGATTATCAAATGTTTGCATCATTGTTTTTCTGAGTTTTTATTTTTAGGTAATATTGATTTGCTAGATATTTATCATTTATATTTTTAAACCTATTTGAAGTGTATTTTATTTTGAGCTTTGTATTTTTCCCTTAATTCTTAATTTTACATTAGTTTTTGAAATATGATTTGCAGAAGAGTTTAATAAAGAAACTGGACAGGCCCTTGTTGGAATAGAAACATTACCACCTGATTTAAGAGATTTTGTCGAGGAAGACAACCAACAATTTGAAAAAGAACTACAAGAATGGGATACACAACTTGCCCAGAAAGTGTTGCAGGAAAAACTTTTAGCATCTCAGAAATTAAGAGAGCCTGAGTCTTCTGTAACAGCAGGTTAGTCTATTTTTACTAAGTTGTATTTTATTATCTATATATTATTTTATTACAAAAATAAGGTATGCTCATTAATTTTTTTAAAGTTATTTATGCTTACAACTGGGGTACAGGCCAGAGGTATGAGGGTAGGGGTGTGAGAGGATTCACCAGAAGTGGTGAGCAGAACAGGCAGATCTACTGAAATACACTGCTGGGGAGCAGTGGGTGAGACAGGAGAGGTCTGTGTCATGTTGGTAGCTCCCTGGCGGGGAAATCAAACTTACACTGTAGTGGCTGTTGATAGCTTGATAGTGCTGTGACTTAACCCCTTGCACTACCAGAGAGGCCTCTTTATTAAAATTTTTGAACTTCAGTTATCTTAATGTCTGAAGCAGTCTGTAAAAGTCATCTGAAAATGTGAAGAAACCAGTAAAAATCATCTAATATATAATAATTCAGTTTGTTTGCCAGACAGTACTGTTGTTTATGTGTCTTTTCCAAGTTAAGTGAGATGATTCTGCTTTAAGTCTACATATTGTATCTATTTACATTGAGCTTGACGCTTACTGAAAAAAGCTTGGGAAAGCCATGAAAACCAGTAACCCTAAACAGTTCATTAAAGCTATCAAAAGAGTGACCTGCAGTAATTTCATATTTGAGCACAGTAACATTTTTGGCATATACATATATATTGTGTAATAACAAAATAACTGTATTAATATATCTTTAACTTTTCTCAAAATTCTTAAAATTAAAAACAAAATTAGCTGAAACCACATATTTTACGTATTTCACATAAAAAATAGACTTGTAAAACATAAATATATAAAAAATTGTAAAAAGTTGATGAGATAAATAAAATATTAAGAGTAAACAGTGTATAAAATAAAGAAAATACATTCTAACAAAATAGAAAATGTAATGTTTTTTGATTTTTAAAAGATTTTTCTTCACTGAACTGTAAAGATTTCTCAGTATTGGGGAAATGAGAAGAGATAAATTAAGTACAAATACTTCACTCAAATTCATTTGTTTCTTTTTTTAACTTGAGGTTAAAAAGTAACCCATTTTACAAGGTCTTACAGGTTTTGTTTTTAAGGAAGTGTTTCAGGGGTTTGATTTTATATTTTACTTTCCTATTCAGCATTACATAGGTGAGTTTCAGCATTATCATTTGAAGTAATTACTCATGGGAGATTAATAGTACCACGATATGGGATGGAGACTGATGCAGACCTGCACAGATCTGGCCACACTTGTAACTTCTTTTCATATAAATTCAATAGTTGAGTCGTTGATCTTGATCTTAAGAGGGTTTGATTCAGGATTTTTATGAGACCAGTATATTGTATGAAGCCAACAAAATATCAACACTTTGATGTTTAAATGTAAAACAGTATGTATAAATGAATAACATAATTGTAGTGTGTGGTGATCTCTACCGTTAGGCAGGACTGTACTTTCTTCCTATCTATCAAGGGTTACTGTCTAGAAAAGATGAATCTCTGTGGTTTCACAGCAACGCATTTTCATCACAGTGATTTTGTCACATTAATAGGAAAGAACTCAGTGGATGTCAGGAGGTTTGTGAATTCGAATTCAAGTCTCAGTGTAGTGTCTATATTACAGTTGCTTTCATTTTGACAGTTCTGTTCCTTTGTGAATTCATACTTGTCTTCTGTACATGTTCTTCCAAAACCACACCCCAGAATTTGTCCTAAGGTGGAGTGATTGTGTTGTTCTGCCCTTGACTTTTATGTACTTCATTTGCATGCCACTCTTCTTAGATGAAGGAGGGACTGCATAACTGGTGTAAGATGTAGTGGTAACCAAAGTACACAAAAGTGATTCCTCCGTTGTTGGTTAAGCTCTAACTAATTCTGTTCTTGGCACACTTACATTTTTTGCTACCAAATAGTGAAATCTATCTTCTTTACATTGTCTGTTTCTCACAGAATTCCAAATTTATAAGCTTAACATATTTTCTTTTTACTTAGTCAGTCTACTACATTGTGCCCAGTAATACTCTTATCTGACACAACTAGTCAGCGTTGACTGGCTGCTTATATGTCATCTTAGAGTTACTTTGTATATAAAGGCCATTCCCATTCATCCTTTCCTCTTGACCGGTACTTCCTACTTTATATTCTATATGCTGTTTTATAATTAAAACAAAAGTTAAGTATTAGGCATATATTCTTATGTCTCTTTTTTAGTATAAAAAATGGTTTGTAGAGAGTTCTAAGAGGAAACCAGATAACTGAAAAATAAAGCAATGGATGTGATCAATTCACAGAGAACTATCATGATAATTATCTGCTATCAGTTTTAGAAAGTTGATGCAAGTATTTCCTGTACAGGAGGCATCATTTCTTCTGTAGAACTGCTACAAATATATACTTTGAGTTAGTAAAAATGGAGTGTGAAAACTATAAATTTCAGGAATGAGATCATTGTTTAAAAGATTCTGTTACTATTAATTATTTTACATATTAAGAAGTCCATCTTCTATTGCAGGGGAACTTATAACACAATAAGGAACTTGTTATAACATTTATTTCAACCAGTTATTCCCTATCATTCTTAGAGAAATTTTACTTTAGTGTCTATACCCTCTTCTATTTTCTTCCCAGTTTTCAAAGTAATTTGTTTGACTTGGTCTGATACTTTCAGAATATCAGAGAACCCATGTTTTTAATTTTTTCAAGAGTGTGCTAGGATTATGAGTCTCTAGTGGGAAGTTATACAAGAAAATTTGCTCTACCTTACACCAACCGAAGACTTACCTTGGATCAACCAAAGGGGATCAGAAGGTCCAGAATATATGTATTTTTTAAAAAGCTTTTCAGATATCTCTTGATAAGCAGCGTGACTCTCAGCTTACTTAAGAAACAGAAGTTATTTTGAAGAAGAAAAGAGCTTTGCCTGAATTATTGAGTTACTTCTGCACTCCTCTCTTACAAGGATTTGAAGTCCTTTTAACGTGCATGGCACACCCACATTAAAAACAAAATCAGATAAAAATGGTTAATATTGGCATGAAATGCATTCCTTAAGATTTCACAAATTTGCCTAGAGGTGTACCTAGTTGTCCTAGGGATCTTTGCAGATACTGTCTGCAAGTTGAAAATAAACTAGTAGGCCTGATGGAATGAACAGTATCCTCAGTTTTCTGAAGTTCCTTTAAAGCAGGGACTGGGTGATGTTACTTATATCCCCAGAAACGAGCTTAATGAAAAACATAGATCCCTTCCTGAATCTTTTTATAAATAGAATTCACTCATTCTAAAAAGAATTCATTCATTCATAGAATGAATTTTCTAGGGGTGATCCCAGTGTATGGGGATAAAAGCATTTTAAAAGTATTTTCATAATAATTATATTTGGGAAGCAGTCTAAAAATGTGTAGTGTAGATATGACTTTCCTGCATAAATTTTATATTTAACTCTGGTTGCTAAGTCCTTAGCCCCAGTATTCCTGAGATTTGTTTGTGGTTGTGCCAGGAATTTGAAGTCCTTAAAGTTTCTAGGGTGATGCTATGCATCCAGAACAGCATGACTATCTGTGATCCCAAATGCTGTCATCTCTTGCTTTTATCTATCATTCTAATACATTTAGTTTTACTTTTAGTCTATATCCTTCACAACAGGATACTTTCTCTTTTTTTAAGAACTTGCCATGTTGCCATTGTATTTAAAAATTTTAAAATAAATATTCAGTAACTTTTGATCTCAAAATTTTAATGAGAGTCAGAGGCCTTGAATGATTTGTGCTCTATTTGTACTTCAGACTGGCCAACTGGACTTCTTTTGGTTTTCTCTCATGCTCATAACTACTTCGGCTTTTGTATTTCCTGACAAATCCAACCCATCATCGTTACACTAAAAAGTCAGATTATTTTGCATCCCATAATCTAAATTGCTCCTCCCTCCTCTTGTTCCTACATGGTATTATTGTAATAGTGTCACACTTAACATGTGTGATTCTCAGGTTCATGATTTTACCCATAACTGACTGTAAGCTTCATGGGGGCACAGACTGGCACACTTGGAAGTCCAAGTACCTGATCCCGTGATTTGCACATATGTAGATGCTTCATTAAAATTTATTTTAGAAAATGGATGATCATGCATATATTTTATAATTATAGTAAAGTTTTTTTAATAACCTTGCACTTGAGAGATTAAGTAAATAAAATATTGGAGAGGATGGCAGTAACTCTGTTTTGTGTCACCAGGTGGGTGGGCAAAGGCTGACTGACTTAACTAACCCCTGTGCCAATGTAGAACACTTAGAACACTTACATGTGCTTTTTTAGTCCTCATATCCTTGAATTAGCTTAGTAATTCATTTGTTCTGTTGTTACTGTGTGCATATTCTATGCTAGAAATAGTGGTACAACAGGGAAATGACATCCTTCCTCTTGAGAGCCTCAGTTTAGTGAGGGATAGTCTTTAAATAAATAGAATAGCAATTAAATCTTGTGTGGTAAACGCTATGAAGAAGAAAGTGTAAGTTGCTCTGGCACAGTGCTTCTCATCTCATTTTGATCCTGCAGGGAACATTTAAGAATACTAACAAGAATACTAATTTTTTTCTGTCACATCTGAGGAAACACTGCTATTTGCATCTAGTGAGTAGATGTAGGTACACAGAACAGCCCTCTATATCAAAGAATAGTTACAAATGTCAGTTGTGCCGAGACTGAGAAACCTGCCTTGGAAGTGGTATAATCAGAATACTTCTAGGAAGCAGTATTTAGATACATAGGCTGTGTAGGAGTTACAAGATGTGTGTGTGTGTGTGAGTCGGTGGCAGTGAGAATAGGTAAACGTTTTGATAGAGGGAACAATCAGAATGTTCAAAGTCTGAGTGTTTTAAGGTAATCCTTGTCTTGGCTGTGTTAGGCAAACTAAAACCCTATAAAGTTGAAAACCTCCTCTTTTGAGCAAACAACAAAGAACACACACACACATGGTGGTGTTGGAGAAATAGAGAAGAGGCTCATTTATGTAAAGTCCTGTAGTTTGTGTAAGGATTTTTTTCTGGGTGAAGCACCCATAAATATTCAGAATATATTGTTGCATCAGAACATAGTATTAGATATAACCTTGGGAGTTCTTCACAGGGATGAATGAAGTTTTGAGTTTCATATTGGTACCAGTTTGCCAAGCTGTGATTATTTTTCCTCTAACACTAAGTTACCAGAGGCAAGTTCAGAAAGTTGAGTTCATTCAGGGTTAGGATTTTCAGGTAGGTGTGAAAAAGAATATGATAGCTGGAAAAATACCTACTGGCTCTGCGGAAACGAAGGTTCAGGATTGTTGTACAAACCAATTTCAATTTCAAATTTTTTTTTTTTTTTTTTTGTAAAATGCTAGTGATCTTCCAAAATGAGATTTTGGTAACTACTATGGTAGAAAAATTTGCTTGCATTCCTTGTCATAAACTATAATATACTTTCTTTTGTAATTATTGATAATTACTGTTCCTGGATCTGATTTTTTTTCAATTTTTCAATAAATTTGGGGGCAGTGCTGTATGTTGAAAGCTTTATTACTTTAAGTAGAAGAGTTAAATTGGTTGTTATAACTTCAAATTAGAAATAAATGGAATCATCTTAGTATAGATTCTGTGATTTATATTAGATATGCGATTGATTCTTTTCTCATGAAGCACAAGCAGGAGAACCAGAATATCTAGAGCAGCCATCAAGAAGTGATTTCTCAAAGCACTTGAAAGAAGAAACTATTCGAATAATTACCAAGGCATCACATGAGCATGAAGATAAAAGTCCTGAAACAGTTTTGCAGTCGGTAAGATCTTTTCTTTTAGCTCTCGGAACATAGTCACATTCACGACTTTTCCTGGCAGTATGGAGAACAAACCTGTCTGGAAGTCAGGAGAGATGTGGCCAAGGGGCAGAACGTGGTCAGCATCTGTGGGTACACATTCACGACTTTTCCTGGCAGTATGGAGAACAAACCTGTCTGGAAGTCAGGAGAGATGTGGCCAAGGGGCAGAACATGGTCAGCATCTGTGGGTAGCCGTGTAACCTCCAGACTGTAGTTTTCTTAGCTGTAATTGTAAAATCTTTAGAATTATAAGTATCTTCCTGTTAGGTCATTATGAAAAATCATAATCTTAGTTTAAATTGGTGATTAAACTTAAAAAGAAAAGTATAAAGCTTAACATTATTCCTCCTGTTATCTTTATCTTACTACATTGGAATATTTGGGAATACAAGATATAATTTTCATGTTCCATAGAATGTGTTTCACCATAGAGCACTAGTTACTCTAAGTTAGAGTATTACTCTTAGGGTAAATAATGGTATTACAAAAAGTTTTGTGCATGTTGCAATAGTATCCTAAAAATTGTTACTGTTATAATCCTCCTGTATTTTAGTTTTCAGGTGTGTCTTTTTATAACAGTAAGTTAAGCACAATGGTGTTGTGCTGTTTCAATGGATATGACAGTGAAGAGATATTATTAAAAGAGTTTGGTACTATAAAGCCATTCAGTTATTACAGTTCTGTATTTTTTATTTTATTAGTGAGCACAAGCAACTTCTAATGTAGCTTTCAGGATAGCTAATTTTATGTGCTGATTTCTCTCCTAGTATTTCTGTTTCATTGTACAGGACATAAATTTTTGCAATATGGTCTACTTATTAAGGGAACTTAATCCCACCAATAACTTTTTAATTACAATGAAATCATTCATATAAGACCTTAGTTAACCAAAATGTTCTATTAATAGGGTTCAGTTAGCTATGTGTTTTAATGAAATAAAATTCAAAACTCCTTTTTCTTTAATTTCCAGTTTGAATTTTGATGATGTATTACCATAAGAGTATTACAGATGCATGTTTTTTTGATTCGAAATTTGCAAATACCTAAGACTGAAGGAATTTCACATGAAGATCTGCTGCTAATGCTATTAAAAATTTGATGGAAAATACTTTTTAAAATAGATCTAGGAAGTCTGCTTTTGGATGGTAGAAAAGCCTGGGTACAGAGAATGGGCAAAGAAATTAGATACAAGAAAGACAGTTTTTGTCTGATACAAAAAATTTGTGAGAGCCATTGTTAAAGTTTTAGAACATACGTTGTGGTTAACAAGTATAGTCCTTTTAACTGGTGTTAGAAAACCAAAATATTGCTTAATATAGAATCACTTTTTTTTTCAAGTTTTAAGTAAGTTTTTAAGGTTTTTTTTTTTAAGGTTTAAGGCTAATGTGTAGTTTGAATTTGCAGAAATCAGCCCTTAAAATTATGATTTCCTAGCTTACTGATGCCATTTTAAAAGCTAGCAACCTACTGCTTTACCTTTACTTGAAAGGAGAATGCTTTTGAGAAAATATGACAGAAACATACAAATATTTTTCTGTTTTGCTTATCTTCTGGATAGCACCAGCATTGGCCCATTGTAGCATGTCAAAGAATTAAGTTATCGTGACTGTCTAAAACAGCCTGTAAAAATTGCTTAGGTTCACGATTACTTAGATAATGAGAAAACTAAAGGGGGTTTCTCATTTAAATGTGTACCTTATGATTTGAGTTGCATAAGTAAACAGCGTCTTCAGATTTTGGAATTAGATGGCTTGGATTTTAAGTGTTTTACTTTTTTCTAGCTATGTAAACTTGAATAAGTTGCTCGATTTCTCTAAACCTCAGTTTTCTTTCCTATAAAGTATAGGTGATTGTGGGATTAAGATCATTTTTTTTAAAGTGCCTGAAATCAAGTAGCTGTTAGTTTTCTACTGTTACTTAAGTCCTTAAAATTTCATAAATAATATAATGCAGTAAATTCTAATCTTAGTATAAAAAGTCTTCCCAGGAAGACTTAGAATTACAGAAATTATAGAGTATACTCTAAATGTTTAGACAATTTTTTTTTCTAGAAGAATGTCTTTAATTTTAAATGAAATTTTTAGAACATATATAAATATAGAAAAATAGACTGCAAGAAAAACTCTTACTGCACAATTGTTGGTATGTTTTCTTTCATTTACATTTTTGGAATTTATTTTTGTAGTTGAGTTACTGTTGCATTTAAAATTTCATATCTTGCCTTTTGATCATTAATATTATAACATAAACATTTCCTTATGTTTTAAATTCTTTGTAAAAAATTATAGTCCATTGAGTGATTAAATTCTCATTTATTTACCCATTCCCCCATTTTATGTTTGTTTCTATTTTTACATTGTCATAAATACATCGATAAAAATGAAACTTTTTTACATATTTCAGGTAATTTCTTTACAATAGATTCCCCATAGTTGATTGTGTTGCAAGGAATGAGACTATTAAGGGCATAAAAATGGCAGTAGTTACATAGAACTCTTTACCCTTTTATGAGACCACATTTTAAAAAATCATATTTAATGAATTTCAGGCAATTGATAAAAACCTGTACTTTAATCATTTTTGGAGTTTATTAACTGAGTATCTTATATTTATGTCATTTTAAGGTTAGCCATTGTGAAGATTTTCATATAGGACCTGACAGTAATAGAAAAAGGCAAAATACATGTGTACTTTAACTTCAGTGAAACTTTAAATTCTTTATATAAAAATATTTATAGTGTTTTAAAATACCTAAAGACAATGAATAAACACTATAGAATTACTATAGGCAATCATCATTTTTCCCATTTTTCAACTTAGACCCATATAATTTGTCAGTATTTTGCGGTTAACTCTTGTTATAACTGGAAAGGTTTAAAAAACATTAATTTTTCCCAAGTACTGGATTTTTTGTTTTGTTTTGTCAAAGTTAGCATCTTTTGTTAGGATCAGAGTTCTAAGTAATACATTTTAACCATTGCTATTTTCCTTATAGTTTCACTTACTAAGTTTGGATTGACTTGCTTGCAAGAAATTTTTCACAACAAAGTCCAGAAAATTCCTTAATGTATCTACTTATATTTCATTCATTTGTGTGGAAACCTAGCAAAATTCTTCTTCTGTTATATACCAGAAGGATTAAAAATCCTTAAATAAATATGGAGTAAGCATATCTTTACAGAATATGTATGATAGCTTCGTTCACTTACTATCTGTTAAGAAATTAAAAATATTTGAGGTACTTGAAATCGGTTTGCGACATACAAGTCTTCCTAAGCAAGATAAACTCCCGTTTTGACATGAAGTGAAAATTTCAATAATCATTTAACTGGGTTTTATTTGGGTAATTGCTTACACTAAATGTAAGCAATTTAAAGTAGCATAATGATACTATTATATTGTTTGTAATACCTGTTACATATAAACATAATGGTACGAGTATTATGTACCAGGGTGAGATTAGTGACTTTTATCTCTGATGAATGACAAACTTGCGTTTTCATTATTTCATTCTGAAAAGTTGAAGACTCAAAGCCATTTCTATAAATGTTCTGGTTTAATAAGGAGAATTATTTTAGAAGAATTATTTTAAAAGTGACAATGCCAGTCTTGTAATTAGTTTTATTGCTGAAACTCTTTTTGTACATTTACTTCTGGAAAGTCAGAAAATGTTCATATCATCAAAATTTACCTGTATTTCAAACTGAAATGAAACCACTTAATGTTCTTTAGACTTTTATGGGGCTTTTTTGTTTTGTTTTTTATGTCAAAACTATAGTCTGTTATTTGCTTAGGAAAACTTGTATGGTACAAACTGAAATTATTTAAGCAAACTACATCCATGTACTTTATTATTAAGTACTTTTGAAATTTGTTAATAGATAATTTCTGAAAATGCCAGTTATAAATCTGTTCAGTAAAATAAAGTCCTTGTAAAATATGAAGAGCACTTTGAATGAGTGGACTTCTCTGGATTTCTCACTGGCTTCCACTCTGTTAGTAGATTGCTGAAAATTGTAGATTGTTGTTACCAAAGAAAAATAAAAATCAGGGTTGTTAAAAGTGGATATCAATTTCCAACAGCTTTGCCAAAAACAAAAATTCACTGAACATTTGTATAAAATATATTTTACTAGTTTTTCTTAACTATACAGAGTGAACTAAACATAATGGAGTATGGATAAGTGGATTTGTAATTGATTACTAGAATGGAAAAAAATTTAAAAACAAGAAAATTTATAAATTCTGGGTTCAAAGTCACAGCTTATTTTGAGGGAGATATCAGAACAGGTTTTATGGAGTTACTGAATTTTTTTAAAAAAATAAAACTTACTGAAAAACAGCAAAAAAAAAAAAAAAGAACACCAGAATTCACTCCTTTTAAGATTTGGAGCCCAGAGTGCTTTGTGGAAAGAAAAAAAAAAAGAAAATTTACTGTTTGAGATGTAAAGGGGAAGTTGTAGGTCTTGTGTTATTCCTTTATTCCTTGGTTATTGCATTTGCTTCTGATATTCTTTTTAGGTGGTTTCATTAGATAGTTAAGAAAGTGCAGGTTTTTAAAAAACTCAAGTGTATACACTTAAACTTGGTGCTACTGTTGTTTTCTAATATTCATACTAATGATTTTCTTCTGCAGAAACCTGAAAACACCACAAGCCCACCACCTTCTAATCAGCAAGTTGTAGAGGTGGCGATTCCTCATGTAGGGAAATTTATGATTGAGTCAAAGGAGGGGGGTTATGATGACGAGGTACCTTTATTATAGCCCTGTGCACTGTTGTTACTAATTATTTTTGTTATTTATGCAAGCAAGTAATTTGGGCATGTGTGCACCTTCACACCTTTGTCTGTTGTTGCATAGCTTACGGCTTTGCCACATGGTCTGAAATTATACTACCAATGGCTAACAGAATTTTTAATTTCAAATGAAAATTTAAATACTCAAAGAATTTATCAAAATGATTTTTGTTTATTCTTTCATGCAGATAGTTTATTCTCAGGTTGATAGATTATAAAGTTTATTTACATAGTAAAAATTTGAGTATTTAAAAATATTTTACTTGAATTACTTTTTGTAACATTTTGTCCACTATTTCATGCCAGAAGTCCTAGAGCACAGTTGCAAATAGATTATTGATACTTTTGCTTCTGAAATCTCTGTGTGACTGTGAATTAATGATTCATCAATATTTCTGAATGCCTATCAGTGTTTTGTTTTTTTTTTCAGTGTTTTATAATAGTGGGCACTTCCATCTTTATTCTTACTTTTCATTGTTAATTCTCATCTGTTTAGTTTTTGAACAGTGCTGAGGCATTTTTGCTTTCATAACATGGTTCTTGGGAATGTAGATGAAAATACATTGTTCTGGTTCCATCAGATTTACCTTCCACTTTCACCCCTGCTTTTCCCATTTTTTCTTAAGATTCTTACAGTTGATTTTTTTTTCATTTGAGGGAGGGTTTCTATCATTTGTTTTTATTTGCATGGATAAATATTGATTATCCATTGACTATATGTTAATATATTAAATGATCTTTTTCAAGTCAGTTTAAGACTTACTACATGACTTTAATTAAACCATTATGCAAGAGTTAATCACCACATTGTAAAAATGCATGGGCCACACAGAGATTAAGAAACTAGTTTGTGAGACAGAAATTGGTCAGAGGAGTCTTAGAAGCAGATGTTAGCTCTCCATGTATAATGTAGATAAATACTAAAGGCTATAGTTTCAGTGACTCAAATATTATTAATCTCTAGAGTGTTCTAATACGATAATGCGCCAGTTATTTCATTTGCAGATATTTGAAAAATGTAAACTACCAAGAATCATAAGCTATTACAAAACTAAATGGCTACTTAGGTATTTCATATTTTATAGTAATATATTGTGCCAGTTATCTATTTTATTACCATGTTGGTGCTTAAAATTTTAGAAATTGGCATGTTTTTAATAAATGTGTTAATTGTTTAGGATGAGTGCTGGCATTTAAAAATTAGATTTGCAGTTAATCAAGTAACACTATCTTTTATGCAAGTGCTTATGCTCTTGGCAGCGTGGTGTTTTATATATTTATCGGAGTGACGATTTAACAGTGCATGTGCCTTGGAACATCTGAATATCAGTTATATGAATACAGGGCTGCTGCTTTTAGATGTTTAGGTTGTACGTTTTTGCAGGCATGCCTAGCCAGCAGATAAGAGTTGAAATTGAACTTTTGCTGAGCTCCCAAACCTTAAAGAAGAAACATACATTTTAATAAAGTTTTATTTTTTCTAAATGGTTCTTTGAGAGCAAAACATTTTTCAAATTTGTTCCTCAAGAAAGAGGTATCCTTTTAAATTATTCAATTCAGAGAGGTTGCCTTTTTGCAGATTTGCACAAAGGCACCATATTAGCTAGGTGTGGCCCTGTATGGATACTTTTGAAATATTCATGCATATTGGATCACATATGCTATTAAATGTGCAATATTTGATTTTCAATAGTGGAAATAACTATAAACTTGCATGAAAAAAAAACATTATTTTGGTCTTGATTTATTTTTTGTTTGTTTTTTACTGTTAACCATTCAAAAACTTTTACTTTAAATCCCTGTGGCAGATCATGATGACACCGAACATGCAAGGTATTATCATGGCGATAGGTAAATCCAGGAATATATGTGACAGGTGTGGCCCTGAAGCAGGGTTTTTTAAGGTACAATTAACATTTTCATTTAATATTTAAAATTACACTTGTTAAAATGTTTTTTTCCTTGAAATAAATTTGATTTCCTGTATGATTTCCCCTTCCCTGTCTTAACCCTGGCCACTTAGTGTACTTGGGGATTTCAATCCTAATTTTTTTTTCTTTTAATCAAGATAATTAAGCAAAAGCAAAGCATTTTACCTGACTTACCATCTTATTTGTTATTGGAAATTAGAATTGTGTTTTAATTTAAAAGGAATAAAAGATATTGATGAGCAAAAATAGGGTTTGAATAGACATTTAGTTGGTATGATGATAGTACTTTTTCTTTTGTTCACTGGCTAATAGTGTTGCAATTTTTTTTTCGTACTAAATTGATATCAAATATTTTTGTTTCTAAAATTTTTTGTTCATTTGTTATCTTTTAATGTTTTCTTCTCTTAGGTTTTCCCCATGTTTAATTCCTGGTGTCCTAGTCATTTCAGAACGTGTGAGACCACAGGATGATATAATATTCAATGACTAGCTCGTTTTCCCTCTAATATAAGATCTCTGCTGTATTTTCATTATAGTATTATTTACTTTTACATATTTTAAAGACGAAAGCACTGTGTATATTTTGCATTTCATTTATATTAGCCAAAAGTTTTCGTTAGTTTCTTTACTCCTCTACCATTTTTATTGCTTTTTTTGAGTAGCTTTATTGAGATGTAGCTCACTTAAAAAGCTTCATGCTCCCTATTTTTTGGATAATAAAACATATGAATGCTTTCTCATTCAACTCATATTTCAAAAGTTGTTCATTTTCAGTTTTTCTTTAGTTAAATGGTATAAATTTTGTGTACAGGAATCTTATATCAATATTTTTGAACGTCTTCGGATTAGAGTGACCAGCTGTCTGGTGTGCCTGGTCCTGAGAGTTCTCCAGGAGACTGGAAGTGCTTAAAACTGAAAACTCCAGAAGACTGGTCCCAGGATCAGTTAACCACCCTATTAAGATTCCATGAGATGTTGAAAACTACTACTTTTATCAAAAAGAAAAGAACAACTTTTATGTTTAAAAATTCACACTATTCTCAGGAAGTCTGCATTTTCTTAAAATTCACAGAACCTATATCTTATAAAATTTTCATCTATTTCTTTTACAAAAATTATTGCTTATAGTACCATTGTCCTTTTTTGTTGGGTATCTTTCTTGAATAGGATGTCTCAGTTGTATTAAATTAATACCTAGATATAGTGTTAAGAGCCAACTAGTTAATACATACTACAAACAACAGCCATCAATATTTCCCTTCCCCCATAACAGCTTTTAATTATTTTATGTAATCCTTTTCACATTAACTCCATATCTTAAAGTAGAATACTTGTTTTTTTGAGATTCATAGTTTACACATTACCCACATTGTTTTTTCCTACTATGTTATGTAAATGTGCACCTTTTCTTTTCTCTCTCTCTCTCTCTCTTACACACACATATACACACACACAGAGGTATGTGGAGAATTTTGTCATGTTTATTAAACCAGAAATATCTCTATAATTACTTTGTATGTGACTCAGGATAGAGCTAAGTCATAAATATTATTACTTCGACTTTTGCTCTTTTAGCTTTCATTTTCCTTGGAATTGGTTGGGTTATTTTGTTTATTTTTGATTTGCTTAGTTTTCTGTGTGTATCATTGATTCATTTTAAAATTCTCTATTAGTTGCTTAAGACATTTCTTATTCTGTTCTCATTCTGTTTGCTCATTCTTTCTTCTTGGGGAAGTCTTGAGCTTTCTACCCTGCCACCATCTGCATCGATTTTCCTTTATTCTTGGCATATAACTAGTATTTTGAAAGCTCCTCTCATGATCACCCTGAGAATTCTCTTTGTAGCTTGACTCGTGTATTTTCCATCCCTCGTGTATTTCTCTTGTTTTGGTTTCCCTCAGCTTTTGATGCAGCGTCAAATCTCTGAACTTTATATCTATGTACATTTTCACACATCCAAAGTTGAGGAATACACTGTGTGTAATATTAAGTAAATATTCTCACCTATTTGAAATTAATACATGTTTTTGGTATAGGTAAATATCTGGATAGTTCTAGCTGATAGTGAATAATTTTAGAAAATTTGTTTATATCTATTTGTAACAACAGTAATATACAAATTGCAATACTTGGAAACGTAGAGGCATCTAACAATTAGTGATGACATCTCTGTCACTTCCCTTGTGTAACCTTTTCAATATTTTCCTTTTGTTAGACAAACATGCCTATGTAGAGAATCTTCTAGGAGTTTTTCTAGCATATCCTCTTTTAATTCTTTATCATTTATAAATACATCGTGGGCATTCTTAAAGCAAAACCAGTATGAAATTATATTTACTATCTACATTTTCTATTTATGGTCATACATGCACTCTGATTTAGTTTATATTACCCTCTTTATTGTCATATATCCTTTATTTATTTGCATTTTACCATTTCTGTTTGTATTGTGTTATAATACCTTTTCCCATAGTGAACTTAAAACATTATGCATTATACATTTAGTATAAAAACTCTTCATCAGCCCAAAATACTGTAAGTTTTTTGGAATGCTTTTTTTTTTAAAGATTTATTTTTTTATTGATATAAGAACTGGGGTACAGGCCAGAAGTGCAAGGATCCACGAGACAGAGTGGGGAACAGAACAGGCAGATAGATCGAACCACACTGCTGAGGGGAGCAGCGGGCAAGGCAGGAGAGGTCTGCCTCACCATGTGGGTCCCCTTTCTGGCCGGCGGCAGGGATCGAACTTGTGCTGCAGTGTCTGCGTTCTGCTTCATAGTGCTTTGCTTAACCCACTGCGTCACCACGGGAGGGCCCTGGAATGCTTTTTAAAACAAAAGAAATTAGCATAGCTCTTTGTGAGGGGGTAGATCTTTTGACCAGTTTTTTGGTTCCTCTGCAGCCTTTTTCTGTTGATATATTCTATATTTTTTTTCTGGTGAATGATTTCAATTATTACCTACATTAATTGCTTTTTTTATTTTTGCAAAATATTTATATAGCGTAGAATCTAATATAATAACTGCTTCGATTGTCCATTTTTTTCTACAAGTTAGATAATGGTATACCTTTTTAATATTAATTTATGATATGTGAAGAAAAGGTTTTTAATATCTCTTCTATTCTTTCATATTAGCAAAAATATCTTTATTGAGTTTATTTTGCTTTACCTTTTTGCCTATAAGAAGAAATATTTCATCTCTGTTCCTGTTTATAAGTTTGGATTTTCTTATGTATTACTATTAGACCTATTTTTAAAAAGTTGCATATGCTTTATTAGTGGGAAAACCATGTGATCAAAATGTTTGCTTTTTGGAAAATGAAATTTAGACCTGGATAAACTTACTTAGGTTTAATCTCTGAACTTTGGGAAGTGTTACCAACTCAGATAATCAAGAGTTACTATTTCAACCATAGGCTCTCCCAAATGGGAGTCAGCCCCGGTAGACACAAATGGAAAGTTAATAGGCAGGGATACCTGGATAAATGAAAGAGGAGGGCACTGGGCCACACTTACCTAGAGACTTTCTCAAGTTGATTTTGTTAGATTAGTTCTATTATTAACAGAACCCCAGATAATAGTGGCTTAAAGAGGGAAGTCTCTGTCTTATAGCAGTGAAATTCAGGGAAAGGCAGTCAGTACAAGGCTACTATAATAAACAAAAATAAAAACCAAAAAGTTAAAATAATAATTTTAATTACAAGTTGCTTGTATGTGTATGAACAGGGTTAGGAATGAGAGCCTCATGTTGTAATTGCAGCAGTAGGGTTAGTATATTTTGTTTATTTTGAAGGACATTAAAGTTTCTTCTTTTGTACTTGTTTTTATCTGTTAAAATACCCTTGGGAATTTAATGAAGTAATAACACTCTTATGTTTTAAACCTTTCTTACCAAGTTTTTAATTGCTTCATAAGCAGTTGTTCCAGGTGACAAAACTTTACCACACTTTTCGTTTTTGAAGTGCCTACTGTTACTACTTTTTCATTTATTCAAAAGGTGAAAATTTATTGAAAGGTAAAATAAACTGAAAAGTGCACAATCGCTAAATGTGCAGCTCACAGACTTCTCACAGTGAACATACTCATGTGAAGTGCTCACTGGGCCATGAAGTGGATCACTGTACTCCAGAAGCTACCTTTGTTTTTCTTTTTTACCACTGCACTCTCTTTCTAACAAATGTGGACATTATTCACATTCCTAAAACATAAATATATTTTCTTGCTAGGCTTTATATACTTGGGATCTTCTGCTGCAGGTCCTTATCTCTTGAGGCTTTTGTTCACAGAAAATGTTGAGCTCTTCATCCATGTTGATGTCCTGGGTGTAGTTGCTTATTCTCATAGTATTCCACTGAATTGACTAAATTATAATTTCTTTTTGCATTCTACTCTTGGTGGAAAATTCAAACAGCTATTTGCTACCTGCTTATATCAAGGCATTGTCCTAAATCCAGTGGTTCAAGCTGGGGAAATGATGGAGGGAGTTTCTGCCTGAATGGAGCTTATTTTCTAATGGTGACAGAAACTAATTAGAATTATAATCAGCAGATGGAGCAGCAGCTTGAGTGGTTAGTAGTAGGCATAATGGGAAGCAGAAGTGCTGCTTACAGAATATATCTAGAACTATCTAGAGTGCTTCTTAAAGAAAATGATATTTAAACTAGTGAAATATACAGGTACCACAACATAGAACGAAAGCATTTTTCCCTTCAACTTTCTAATTTTCCAGTTACCTTTTTCTAGTTCTGCTTTCATACAATATGTGAATAGTTTGTGTAAAGTTTTGAAGATTTTTCTCATTTTTAATAACATTTCTCATTGAGCATACCAAAATGCATTTTAAACACTTTTGTAGAGCATGGCGTATTTTTTCGGTTACAACAAACATGAGAAATGGTGATGTCTGCGCAGCAGTAATAGAGTAAAGACTGTCTGGCCACCATAACACTGATGAGATTACAGTCTCTGCCTGTGACTTACTCATGGTCAGGGTTAGAAATCTCTGTTCTAAAATAGCTTGTAACAGCAGTAATGTCAGATGCCTAAGTTAAAATTGTAACTTCTTACCACTTAATCACTTATCACTTAAACTGACCTTATGCAGTTTAAATTGTCATAGCCAATTTTATGAAAAGTTATCTTGCGAATTAATGAGATAATCCATATTTATCATTAGATATAAAGAACACTCAAAAAACTATTAGTTATTAAGTTCATCTTTATTATTGTTGCTGGCTATTTGGGTCATTTCCAGTATTTTTGGGGGCATACTTTGTTTATGTGTGTGTATAATTAAAAACTCATTGTAAAGTAAAATTTCCAGGTCAAATGCTTATAAATTTTATTTGTTTATTTTTAAAGATTTATTTATTTATGCATACAAGAGCAGGGGTACAGGCCAGGGTCATGGGGAGGTGAAAGGATTCACCGGAGACAGAGTGGGGAGCAGAACAGGCAGATCCACTGAAATACACTGCTGAGGCGAGCAGCGGGCAAGGCAGGAGAGGTCTGCTGCACCATATGGATCCCCTCCCAGACCAGGGATCGACTCTCACCGCAGTGACTGTGGAAGCCCCACAGTGCGGTGCTCAAACCCTTGTGCCACCAGGGAGGCCCAAATGCTTATAAATTTTAAATATTGATAGTGCTGTCTGATTTCTTTCAAAAGGTTATATTGGTTTATATTTCTATTAGTGATTATCTGACAAAGTGACATAAAACATGTAATTTCATTTTATGTGTTGTTTTTTATCTTTGCTGAGGGTGAATATCACCATAACTTTTTTGGCAGTTGGTATTTCTTATGTTAACTGCCTAAATATTTTTGTTGTGTGCGTATTAAAATTTTGAAGGGCATTTTAAAAATCTGTTTAAATTAAATGGGAATTTGGTCTAAAAATTTGATTTATCTGTATTTTATAAAGTGTATTTTGTGATTTTTTTGAATGAAATCTTTTGAATCTTCCTCCACAAAACTTTCAGAATTTGGTAGTACTTGCATTACATTTATATTTATGCATCAGTTTGAAATGAGGTGAAATTTTTTTTTTTTTGTATTTTGAGTCTTCTGCCAAAGGAACATGGTATCCCTCCAATAAAAGAGGAACATATGTTCTATCTTCCTTGTATAAGGAGAACCCAGTTTACCTCCTCCTGTGTCTTTCTTCTGTGTGATTCTCCTTCACAACACACGTAAAGCACTTAACTTTGGTTAATGAATGTGTGGTGCTGTTTCCTGCATGTTAAGTAATTCTCAGTGACATTAGATAGCTGACCTCTAATTTAAGTCAATTCTGACAATGTTTACATGGAAATGTTTCAAATCCCACAAGTTACGGGCTCAGTTTCACATACTGCCCTCCTCCCCAATACATATTCTTTAGGCACCAATGGCAAGCCTAGATTTTCTATCACCTGCTTTTCTGACCATCTGCTTGTAGATCAGATTCCAACCACCCCTACCTTGGGTTCTACTAATTTACTCGAGTTGCTCACAGAACTCAAATTCTAATGTTCACCAGTTTATTAAAGTGCATCCCACCTATTTTTACTTATATTGCATCCAGCTATGTTATTGAGCCATTTATGTTTTTGAATAATCTTTCAATTGATGCTCTAAGTTATTTCAGTAAACTATATGCCAGTAATTTGGGCATAGTTTACATTATACTATTTCTTTCAGTTACATTGTGTACCAGCCTTTTCAGAATATAGTTAATTATGAAATAATATTAAACTTATTATTTTTAATACATATTTATTACATCATCCTTCATATTTGTACAATGAATTATTTCTCCATGAAATTCCCACCACCAGTTAACCTGTACGCCACTACCATAGTCAATTGTATTCTTCCCACCCCTGTCTTGATCCTTCTCCCTCTTCCTCCCTTATAGAATGTCTCTCATCTATAGTTACCTGGTGATCTTGATTTTTACTTTTTATTTTTCCTGATCCCTTATTTGTTTCCTCTAAATTCCTCCTATAAGTGAAACCATTCAGTATTTTTCTTTTTCTTTCTGGCTTATTTCACTGATCATAATCCCTTTCAGCTCCATCCATGTTGCTGTGAATGGCATGAGTTTATCCTTTTTCACTGCTGAGTAATATTTCATTGTGTAAATATACCACATCTTCTTGATCCAATCATCTATTTTTGGGCATTTGGGTTGTTTTCATATTATACTGCAGCACAATTCACAATAGATAAACATTGAACTAATATTTTTGTGTACTTTGGGTAGATACTTACGAGTGGAATTGCTAGATCATACGGAAGCTCCGCTCAGCTTTCCGTAGTGTTTGGATGAGTTTGCATTCCCACCAGCAGTGTATGAGAGTTCTTTTCTCTCCACATCCTCACCACCATTATTTATTGCTAGTTTTTAAATATGTGCCATTCTCACTGGTGAAAGGTGGTATCACATTGTGGTTTTGATTTGCATATACTGTCAATTTTTTAATAATGATCCATAAACATTTTCTGTGTGTGTGTGTGTATGTGCATACACACTCATATTCTCTCTAAATTCAACCATGTTTTAGAGATCAGACTATTATGACTTGGAGAATTATGTAACTTGTTTTATGTTACAATTAGTAAATAGTATACTTTTCAGAACCTGCACTAGTCAGCTTTCCTTTACCTCCATGTTATACTTATTGTTTGTATTTTGTATCTTACAATGGTGGTATCTTCTAATGTATAGTATAATTCTACTGAAATAAAGTCTTTAAGATGCTATATAAATGCATGACTATAACGTAACATAAAATTCAAAAGAAGTGCAGATAGAAATTATTTGAATCTTCAGACATGAAGATGTCTTTAAAAGAGAAAGTTTAGTCATATTAAAATAAATGTATAGATAGATGGGTAATGGACAAGAAAGGACATCATGCATGTAGAGGACTTAAGAAACAAAGGCAAGTATATGTTTGTGGAGAGATAAGCCTGAAATAAGTGGAAGGAGTTTTGTTGAAGAGAAACAGGAAATAAGAATAAATAGGTAACATTGGATGTGATTAGTAGGGTCATATTCAAGATGGCAGGTGTCAGATTTCACTTTGTATAAGTGTGCAGTAGTATCATTACAGTATCTGTGATAATTAACTTAAGTACTTACCTTGATAGGCAGCCAAAAATTAAGAAAACGGTAAACATGAATTTCTAGGACATGATTCTGAGCATAGAGTTTGAAGCAGATTTAACAAATTCAGCAGTATAACTTTACTCGAAACAATAGATTGTGTATAGCTAACTCTGTTAGCTATATCAGCATGGACTGTCAAAATTGGAATAGATATGATTACATTATATTGTAAAAGTTTAGAAACTTCATGAGAAGAAAATTCACAAATAGTAATGAATTTAAAATGGTAAAATGTTTTTTTTTTGTATTTGAAAAATTACTTCTAGAAATTAGTTGTAATTTCTGAGGTTTATCTAATTATGAAAGAAAAAGTAAGCCCAAGTAGCAGATAGGTTTTCATTAAATTCAAATATTATTGAAACAAGAAGGAATTCGTTCTATGAGGGCTACAGTCACAGAGCTTATTTTTTTATCATTATGTGTAAGCTCTTAGCTGAAAATTAATTATAATGATAATATGTATTCATGAGCCAGTCATTTTCTTTAACATATGTGCATTCCAGGGAATTATATTTCCATTGTAGAATTTGCCTATTAGAGAAATACATCAAATAGCTATTAACACAGGATAGGGGATTCTTAGTATCTCTGTCTTATGATGCCTCTAAATAGTTTAAACTTGAGTTCTGACAACTTTACAAAATAACCTCACATCTTAAGCTTAGATGTATTGTTTAATTTACCCCTTTGAGTGTGAAAACAAAAAGAACACTTACATAATAGAGGGATAAGGAAGAAACACATGGTCACTTTAAAAAGGAAAATATATTTGAATGCTAGAATAATCAGTTGTACTATTGGTGGATTTTAATTGTCAATTAGGTTAATTCTAATTAACCAAAATTGGCATTTTTGTTGCATTTTCTAGGCAATTAAGCTGGAGTACTCAAGGTTGGTAAAACTGGCCCAAGAAGATACCCCGCCAGAAACAGATTATCGTTTACATCATGTAGTGGTCTACTTTATCCAGAACCAGGCTCCAAAGAAAATCATTGAGAAAACATTGCTGGAACAATTTGGAGATAGAAACTTGAGTTTTGATGAAAGGTAATTTTAATGTATGAAATATCTAATTCATGTGTTCAAATTTGTCATTGTCTTTTTATACTTTGCCTGCACAATTTGTGAATATTTATACACAGATAAAGTCCTACTGCAGTAAAAGCACATTTTATTTGATTTCACTTAATTTGAATAATTACTTTGCAATTTCTCTGTAGTTTATAATCTTTATCTTTAAAAGTTTGATTTTCTGTTGTGAATCAAGATACTGAGTTAAGCAATAAGAAGATAAACAAAAAAGTATAATATAATATACTACCTTTTTGGTACTAAATATTTTAAAGAAAAAAAGAATTTTTCCACCTCTGTACTATGATATTTTAGGTCAACTAATTCTCTGTTATGGAAGACTAACCTATAATTTCAAGGATTTTTAGCTGTTTCTATACTTTAGCTGCTAATTGCCATTAGCAACTGCCATTGGTGACAACCCATTCTGGAGACAAACATTCTGTCTTCATATATCACCCAGGGCCTTCTGAGGGAGCAAGATAATACTGTTTTAGAATACTATAGAAAATTATTTCATTATATATATACAAATAAAATCATCCTCTGACATAAAGAAAAGACTCAGAATTATTAAACTAATTTTAATTTAACAAGTGTTTTCACATAGGAACTGGTATAAAATTATTTACTAATACTAAAAGCTAAAAATTAATCTAAGAACAAATATCATTTAAAAAAATTTAGGCCTTAAGTAAAGATCCCAGTTCAAGCTATTTTAGAATACGGAAATATTTATACTATCTTTGTGTTATCTGTAGTCACATCTTAACTCTACAGTAAATGATTATCTTTTTATAAGAGTATAAAAAGTAATTCACAATATCTGTAGTAGAGGAGAATCTGAGGGAAAAAAAATTTAGACTGAGAGATTGCTGTGAAATTTAGAATCATGTGAGAATATACCAACAAATGGTTTTGAGCAATGCCTGCTACATAAGTAAGAACTTAATGAATGTTAACTATCACTGTTTTTATTCATAGTATAAGCATCACTTATTTTTTGTACATGACTACAAATAACTCAGAAATAGGACTAATTGTAATCCCCATTGTCTGAGTTGTTGGTGGTCTTCCAAAGCACAAGTGCTACTGAATTTAGATAGGTATTTATGGAGTAATCACATTAACTTTACAACCTTTTCAATTATTTATCCTGGGGATTACAAATAGGCATTTTGTTTGATAGCGTAATTTCTCTTATACTTGGAAGATAGATGGGTGTGATAACTAAATAAATTTTATGGGAATATTTTATTCAACAATTCTGTTCATTAAATGCATTGAAAAAATTTTAATTCATAGTAGGCACATTTTGGATGTCATTTTTCTTCTTGTGAATACTGTTTGGAGGAAAATAAGCTGTAGTGTCTTTTGAGCTTTAATAGATACATATTATTTTTAAAACAGGCTTCATTTTTACTCCCATGTAGTCTTTCTTAATAGAATATAATTTAAAAGCCAAAAAATAAAGTATTTGAATTAGAATTATTGATACTTTTTTGTATACATTGTAATAATCCAACACTGGTCCAAGAAACATATTTTTCACTTTTGGTATTTTGGAGTTGTTCCCCAAGAGTATTGCTCAGTGCAGTTGTACTTTATTTTCATGTGTTGAGTAGTTTACTTTTGTGTAACACATTTTTCAGTTTTATGAATTTTGCCTTTGATTTGGGAATACATTTCTTTTATTTGAAGGTGTCACAATATAATGAAAGTTGCTCAAGCCAAACTTGAAATGATAAAACCTGAAGAAGTAAATTTAGAGGAATATGAGGTAATGTACCCTTTGAATTTAATTGAGGAATAATATAGTTTATTGACCTTCCTTTTATCTCAGAGTACTAAATGCATGAGAAAATGAAGCAGAGAGGGCTGAAATAAACTGTTTCAATTTTTACAGTTAGAAAGTTACAACTTCATTAGCAGAACCTGCATTCTTGTATGTTACCTGTTTTGTGGGCCATTGTCCCGAGGCAGTCATGCAGGAGTGCCTTAGTGAGTTCTTTCACGCAGGCACACAGAGGGGCCTAGAGCACACAGGTGCAAAAGGCCCTGTGTGGGAGATAGGTCACAAAAAATAAAAATAAATCTTAATAACGGAAAAAATCCTATTCATGTTGTTTTCTAGATTTATAGATCTATTGCTTGCCCTGATAACTGGATTTAATGTAGGGAATAGCAATAAAATGTGTATTTTTCACTTTATCTCAGATCAGTAGCATGTTCAGTAACACTATTTAAAATAAAATGTAATACAGATTTGCAAAATCAAAAGGTTTAAATGAATCTATTATGCATTTTCTTTTTCTTTTAGTAACTTAAAATTCTGTATGAAATAACTGCCCAGGCTATGTGTCAAACTAGAGTTGTAAACTTGATTCATCACTCAAATTCAATTTGAAGTAGATCTATAATAATATTATAGTAATATGCTTTCATTCTGAAGAATTTTTGAGAGATACCCTGATTATTATAGTTGTGTATTCCTGTTGTCTACTAGTGAGATATTTAATTCTTCATCGATGTCTAGTAATTTTATAGTTATTATTATGCTAATAGCCATTTGTGTGTCAGACATTAAAATAATGATTAAGTCTGGTTAATCTTAATTTTGAACTCTGTTTCTACTGATTTAAATAATTATCATGGTGGGCCCTCCCTGGTGGCACAGTGAGCTAAGCAACACACTATGAAGCAAACCGCAGCCACTGCAGCACAAGTTCAATCCCTGCTGCCGGCCTGGGAGGGGACCCAGATGGCGCGGCAGACCTCTCCTGCCATGCCCGCTGCTCCCCTCAGCAGTGTGTTTCTGTCAATCTGCCTGTTCTGCATCCTGCTCTGTCTGGTGGATTCTCTCACCACCCCCACACCTCTGGCTTGTCCACAACCCAGTACTTGTATGCATAAATAAATAATCTAAAAATAATTAAAACAAAATAAATAATTATCAGGGCAATTTTTTTAAATGAAAATTTTCATTGTAGTTGTAATATCTTATTCTGTATTTTAATTTTCTTTCACCTACAGGATTGGCATCAGGATTATAGGAAATTCAGGGAAACAACCATGTATCTCATAATTGGGCTAGAAAATTTTCAGAGGGAAAGGTAAGGCAATGTGGACATATGAAAGAGCTTAAAATTTGTATTCTGTCCAACTGTGACTTAATCTATATTTCATATTTATACTATATATATATATATCAGTAAATTTTTAATTTTAAAAGTTTTAGGCTTACTGAGAAATTGAAGTTAATGCCGTAACTTTTTGTATATCCCACATAAAATATATTTTCCCATTCAAATTAATTCTATATAGTTGATACTAGATCTCAAAGACTACAGTTGAAGCTTAGGGTGGAATAGGATTAGATTGAAACCTAAGGGTTTGCTAGGGACCAATGAAGCTTGTAGCATGACACATGAAATTCCTTGTGTTCTGTAATATCTGTCTTCTTTTACATACCAGCCTTTTTCATATTCCTTTGGGTCTAATTCTGACCTTAGCTCAGAGACAGCATTTCCAATTTGTTTCTTTCTGAACTGTAAAAAATAGAGTTGTAGTAAACTAATCACATCACGTCTAAGCATTTTAACAAGTATTATTAATTACTATTATTATTAAAAACAAATGGATATCGATCTACTTACCATTATAGATTATTCATCAATGTACATTCACATATTTGTTAGAGTTTATTAATATTTTTTAGATTAAATTACTTGATTAGTAATTTAATTCCAAAAAGTACCCTATTGTACATGTTTTGTCATTGGGAACCACAGTGAAAGGGATATTGAATTCTTCCTTTCTTTTTCTACTGTTAGAGCCGTGTTTTCTAACATAGTGACCACCATCCATATGTGCCAATTTAAACTTACATGAAAAATTGAGCTAAAATTTAGTTTCTCAGTCACACTGGCCACATTTCTAGTTTTCAGTAGCCACATGGGACTAGTGGCTTTTATATTGGCAGCACAGATGTAACACTGCCATCATTGCAGAAAGTTTTGTAAGCCAGTGCTGCTCTGTTTATCAGATAGTACACAGTGCTATCATTTTTACATTTTTCATATTTCTGAAAGCACAGAAAAGTAACAAAATATTTGAATGCAAATTATTTACATCCTAGTAATTGTATAATTTATTTATAAGGTGATTTACTTGGGTCTAGCTGGGATGATGATGACTTAGGTCATTGATCAATACTTCCATTTATGAGTTGTTATTTTGGACAGGCTTTATTTCTTCAGTAGTAATACTCAAATTTACTTTAAGATTTTTGAGACTCTTATAAAAATATTGCTATGATTTTACAATTCAGTACAGTGTTTATGATCAATAAATACTAGATTCAGTAGAAGATGTGATTGAACAAATGGACACAAAGGAGATATCTTAAAATATCTTTTATAACTTTATTACTTTTTTTCTCTAGTATGTTAAGAAAATAACTTGGCAAATATAACACTTAGACATTTTCACCCTCTTTCCCTTTTTATTTCAACTTCATATACCCATACTTAACATAAATACTACCGAAATATAGCAAAGATCTGTCCTGTCAGCCACTTTTGTTAGTATTTTGTTTGCAGGCATGCAACTAGATTTCCTAAATTTAGAAGGAAATTTCCCTTTTCCCTTTGACTTCCCTCTTTTCCTTTGGATAGCTCCATTTTTATGTTTTCTTAATTATTGGAACTGTGCCTGTACATATGAAAACACAGCTAGTCACTGAATAAACCAAATAATACAAAAATGAACACAGGTCCTTAAACTAGTAGATTGTTGAGTTTCACATTAGCCTTGTTTTGAGTTTATATGGAAGATCAGGAAAACAAGTACTAAAAGAAGACTGAAGACTCTCTGTATGTATCAGTTATGACTTCCAGTTTTTTATTAATTCCATGCTTCCCAGTGTTTAAGACAACAATCTCATATTTTCAGTTACAATTTTTTAAAAGGTGATCTCAGACACAAATGTATAAGATGATAATTTTTACAGTAATGTTCTGGATAATTGGAAAAAAGTACTTAAAATGTTTTATAAGTGTAGTTGACTTTTATGAAAATGAATACTAATGCTATATGTTTCTTTTAATGTTTAAGTTATATAGATTCCTTGCTGTTCCTTATCTGTGCTTATCAGAATAACAAAGAACTCTTGTCCAAAGGACCATACAGAGGACATGACGAAGAGTTGCTATCACATTATAGAAGAGAATGTTTACTAGTAAGTTCAGTGCACATTACTTTATCATTTAGTCTTACTTTGGGCAAATTTTCCATACCCATATATAAATAATGGATCGTATAAGCTCTTTTCAGGTAAGAATCATTGTGATGTCTCTAATCTATATCTCTTCCTTAAAATGGGAGAATATATTCAATTCACTATCCCTTCTTTATGAGCACTAACTATTGCAGGTAATAAACCAGAAATGTTCTTAAAAATGAAATCAGAATGAATACAATAATTCAGATTTCTTGTTTGCTATCACTCATGTTTTTGGTAGAATAGGAGGGGCAGGGTAAAGCATGAGGAATTAATGCTATTTGAGAAAAAGAATAGATTTCTAAGTTTTTAAAACAACAGTATATTTGATGTGCATGTCCTCAAAGGATTCATTGTCATACAGTATCTTCTCACTGCTTATTAGTGGTTTTTTCCTCATGTATTTCCACTGTATGCTGAAATATTACTATAGCTATGAATTTTTAACAATCTGATTTTACTTCTGTTATGTGCATAGCTTTTTTCTAACAGACTTTTCATGCTAGATTAAGTTGAGATTGTTTTTCCTGATTGCCATTTGTTTCAGTAGTGTTTGGGAATATACTTATATTGTTGTCAGTATTGACACAGGTATTTTTATTTAACTAAAAAGGAGTAAAAAAATCTTACTGATTTTTCTCCCTTGCATTAAGAAATTAAATGAGCAAGCTGCAGAACTGTTTGAATCTGGAGAGGATCGAGAAGTAAACAATGGCCTGATTATCATGAATGAGTTTATTGTACCATTTTTACCCTTGTTATTGGTGGATGAAATGGAAGAGAAAGATATACTTGCTGTGGAAGATATGAGAAATCGATGGTGTTCCTACTTGGGACAAGAAATGGAAGGTAAGTTTAAACAATACTAGTGGGCACCTGTGATTTAGGATTGAAAGTTATTTATTCCTTTCTGTTACTTCTATAATATATGTAGTTACATTACTATACTTTATCATATTTCACTTAGCTGTGCACACTGCTATTACTATTTCTTTTTAATCTTTTCACCCCAAATCACAATTATTTTACATATTTTAAAATGAAACATCAACTGACCACTCCAAATCAATAAATCCTAATGAGAGCAATCATCTGTTAGTTTGTCTCCCTCTCTTTCTTTACTTACATCTAATTGTTTTTACTTGCAGCTAATCTCCAAGAAAAGTTGACAGACTTTCTGCCAAAACTGCTCGATTGTTCTACAGAGATAAAAGGTTTTCAGGAGCCACCAAAGTTACCTTCGTATTCCACACATGAACTCTGTGAGCGATTTGCCCGAATCATGTTGTCCCTCAGTCGAACTCCTGCTGATGGAAGATAAACTACACACACTTTCCCTAAACACACTGTATAAACTTTTTTTAGTTCTTAACCCTTGCCTTCCTGTCACAGGGTTTGCTTGTTGCTGCTATAGTTTTTAACTTTTTTATTTTAATAACTGCAAAAAAATGAAATGAATATACAGACTTTAGCCAGACTGCAAACAATAAAGCTGAGAATCGCATGGCGCTCAGTCTTTGTTTTAACCAGAGAACTGATGTATGTCACAAACCTGATTAATTTTATCATGGCTGGCAAGACACTGTTTTGCCACCTTTCTGTTTCAGTATTACTTTGCTTTTATCTTAACCTGAGCTTTCCATTCAGTCTGGATCCTTCCATGACTATAGCCATTTAAGTGTTCAGCACTGTGTACAATACATAATATTTGGTAGCTTGTAAATGAAATTAAAGAATAAAGTTTTATTTATGGCTACCTATGTGTTTGTAAGTAGGTATATTATATATGAGTGTATTATTTTAGTTATATAAAATGAATTTTGTCTGGGAATTGTATATGATGGGTGATGAATAGATTAATAAAACCCTTTAATTTTGCTATAATATTAGCATATTGGAATTTGCCAAGAATTTGACACTTAAATATGTCTATATTTTTTACTAAGTTGCTAAACTTAGTATGGCACCTAAACCTGTTTTGAAAACAAATCAGGTTTTCACTGAAATAAGTAGCTAATATTTAAGTCAAGCCACACTGAAACTTTTAACCCTTTTTTAGATTAACCTTTTATTTTTTTATGTATTTACAAACAATATAGCAAGGTGATTATTTTGAGAGATAACAGAAACAAGTACTTGAATAAGGGCTATTTAATAATGAAACTTAAAAGATATATATATACACACAAACTCACACGTACACATGTATACATACATAGACTTATGTATTCTTCATAATGGAAGACACTGTTTTGCATTATTAATCATTCTATTTTTGTAAATTGTATATCACTTTAATTGAAAATGTTCTCTACTAATCAATGCTGTGAAATGAAGTTGATATTGTTTAACTAGAAGCTATACTATCTTACCTGCATTTATTTATCTCCTTTTAAAAAAAGGAAAATGGAAAATGTAGAACATTTTGTAGATGGAACTGCTGTTTATGATTAATGAAGTGATAATTGTGAATGAAAAATCAATGCTTTAAAGGTAATCATGTTACCAGCAATCTATTTTTGAATTTATAAAAATTGCTTTATAAACAATACTTTGTTAGCATAGTAAAATATATCATTATCTAAGTGTGTGTGTTATAGCGTCGCCAAATCTAGTATTTTTTTAAGTGCCTATCACAAAAGATCCGGGCTGAAGGAAGAAGAAGGAAAATGCTAAGTTACTGTATGATGCATCTTATAAAAGGATCTTATTATTGGTAAGGTATTAATAATAACAAATGGGTCTAGTCCTTATGTAAAGTTAGATTTTGAATATTGTAGCTATCACAATGTATTTTGGTACAGATGTTTAATTTTCTACTGAACAGAGTTAGAATTCTATATTGGTTTTTAAGTCCTGTGAAAAGTTTAAAAATTTAACTTATATCATCAAAGCTTTTTTGAAGGATCTTCAGTATTTTGTGATGTTATACCATAAACTGAAGTTTCTTGTGTTTATGTTTATAATTGACCATTGAGACATAAACTGCTTAAATACCATATGAAAAGTACTCCTTTAAAAAAGGCACATTCAGGGAATTATATGTAGCTTTTATGCTGCTGTGAAGGTAAGTATTCATATTACATTTGCTTTGACTTCTTCAAGTCAGTGTATTCATTCCCAGTAACCTGAAGTGCTTGTATTAAATAAATGACCTTCCAAGGCTAGGGAAACAACTTGGTTTTAATCTAGTCTTAATATTTAGGATTGTGAAATTACATTATTTACTGAGTCAAACACAACTTACAGCTAGTAATCCAAAACTGCCATAGAACTATTGTCAATGGCAGATTTCACTTTAAATGACTTTCATTTTTGTTACTGTTGTACTCCCAATCTATGCCTCAAAAATTACATTTTAAAATAATTCAGAATAGAATTTAAATAGCTAAAACTTCCATTTTGCAGGAACTTCATGTAAATGCATAGTGTTTAGGGAGCATGTAGCCAGGAGTGAACCTATGAAATCCCACAAATACTTCTCACATTAAGATACAATAATGACCATGCACTAACTTACTCAGAATATCATATCCAGACCAGCAGTTTTAGCATTACATGGGAACCTCACACTGTAAGTTGATTCAAAAAGTCTTCAAGTGATCAGTGAATTAACAGTTCTTCAAATGATTCTGATGTCTGCTAAATTTTGAGAACTATGGTACTAAATAAAACTGTTAGCACCTTTTAGACACCTTGCTGCTGTTTAGTTTTCATTAACTTGTGATACTGTTTGTAGGAAGCTTTTTAGTATTTCACTTGCAATTTCTAGGAATTGACTACAAATTATTTTGCTTAGTTTAGATTTAATCAAGAATGAGGTAGATTTTCTACTCCTATATGTGACTCTCCAGAAGTCTGAAATATTTCATGATTCAGAATTGTTTACCTCTATTTTGGGGTCCTACTGTCAAAGTACACTAACTTGGATACCTGGGGTGAGGGCCCTGAAAATGATACCCTAATGTGTAATCATTTTTTAAAATGTTATTTTACATCATTAAGTAGATTCAATAACATTTGTTGTGCCCATGACAATTTCCAAATATCTGTAAAATAAAAATTTTCAAAATATATCTAAAACTCTGCTATAACTGCTATTATCAAAATACCACAGACTAGATGATACTTGTTTTTACACACTTCTGCCAGCTAGAAACCCAAGGTCAAGGTGTTGGCACATTTAGTTTCTCCTGTTCCACACTCCCCTTTCTACCCTCACCCGTAGGTACTACTATTAACCATTATGGCCACCTATTTTCCATATTTGGATGATGTTGTGTGAGGTATGCATATAAAGAGTACTGTTTCTGGGGTTTTTTGTTGTTGTTTTTTGTGATGGGGATAAAGTGGAAGTGGTGAGAGTCATTGCTTTTGCAAAAATGTAATACCATCTATTTTGTAATATTTCTCTTCTACCCGCTTGTACTTTCTAACCTTCAATTCCTTATTTTCTTATAATTAGCTTTGATGGGTGATTTACAATAATAAAACCATAAAAACTATAACACTAGTGAAATAGTAAATGAGTTATGATGGAGGGACCAGTCACAGCATCATTCACAGTGCTTTTCTGTTCTTGACTTACTGGACTTGTCCTTTCGGAGTGGTAAGGTGTTCAGGCTGAAACACAGGCTGCATAGGTCCAGGTCCCAGCTCCACTGCTAACTGCACTGAATGCGAGGAGCTCTTTCACTCTTGTGCCTCAGTTTTTTTCATCTAGAAAAAGAAGATTGCATTATGACCCAGCTTATTGGAGTCTTTTTAAAGAAATAGATTTTCTCTATATTGAACACGTTGGTGTTCAATACTCATCAGGGATTTTCTAAAACTTAGTACTTGGTTGCTTCTTCTGATTTTTGGAATCTGCTTTCCTGAGCCAGACTTCTTTGGTTTGCTCACTTTCCTACCTATTCCTTGTTTCCTCCTCTTTCTGCTCCTTACACATCAGTGTTGCTCACAGTCCTGGCCTTGACCCCCTTCTCTTCCTCTTTCCTGACCGTCTTGCATGCTCATCTGTCTTCCTGTACTGCCTCTGTGTTGAGGATTCCCCAGTCAGTGTTTGTAACCAAATCTCCCTTGTAAGTTCTGTATTTTTGTCTCTTTAGCATACATACTTGATTGTTTCTTTGAGCATCCAAAACTAAATTCATTACTTCTTCCTAAGCCAACTTTCTTCTGTTTCCTTGGTGAATGATACAGTAATCAAGTAATGGAAAATTGCAATCCCACTTTTATTTCCCATGGAGTACCAAGTGTTAACAAATCATTTTTTATTTTTTAATACCTCGCTCATGCATCTTTTCACTACTGTGGTTGATGAGGTCTCTCATCTCTTAATTTGGACAATTGGATTTGTCTCTATATGGCCTCGCTTTCTCTGCTCTCATCCCATCTTCCACACTGTTGGTAGAATAATCTTTCAAAGAGATTTTACTTGCCCTTTTTTTTCATTGCTAGTTTGAGCTCCTTTAAAGAGAGATGGTACCTCATATTTGTACCCCAGTACCTATTTAATGAGATGCAGTCTTCTAGGCATTCTAGCCCACCAGTCACATCAAACCTGCATTATCCAATATGATAACTGCTAGCAGTGTGCAGCTGTTAAAGTAAAATTTAAAATCTGTTAAGTCGTACCAGTCACATTCAAATACTCAGTAGCCATGTGTGACTACTGGCTACTATATTGGACAGCATATTTTAGAACATTCCATTACCACAGAGCTGCTCCAGGTCTTTAATTATGGGGACATTTTCTTGTACTGACACCCCTTGAATATTTACCCTCCAAAATGTTAACTTGAAGAAATTTGCCTTTAGCATTTATGTCTCTATCTTAATCCTGCATTGACTGCTCCAATATGTCTGTTCTTTTGATAACATCTTTAGCAATATGTGTCCAATCAAGAAAGCCTACACTATGTATTTCAGTGTAAGATGTGTTTGAGACACTGGAAGTGACCCTAACTGCTTCTGGCAGTTGCTACTCCTCAGGGTGGGAAAGCAAAAGGGGAAATGTTTGAAGTTTGAAAAATGGGATCTCCATGGAACTGGTTCTCCAACCTGAGGAAGTTCATCACCTAACTTCTTTCTACTTCAGAAGATACAATGAAGGCAGTTCTAAAATTCTGAAAGTAGTTGAAGACTACTTTTCAAAGGAATCAGCTGTCATAATGAGATCAGCATTGGTATGGTTAGCAAGCAAAGACATGTGAAGTAAATCTTGCTTTCTTAGCAGGTCCCTAGAGGAAGGATGTCATGAGAGAACTTAGAAAAACGTATTTTGCAGAGTCCTGTCTCAGCATCACAGAGCAGATGATAGAAGGGTGGATTCTGAATTGAGAGTAAAGAACCAAAACACTTGTTTCCTTTTAAAAGACTCCTTTTAATCCAAAGACATTAATCCCTAAAACTAAATTTTTAGGACTATTTTTATATATTATATACTGTTTATTACAGTATATACTATCTGGCACCTCAAATTATACTAGTTTTGATTGAAATCTTAGTGCCCTTTCTACAATAAAATTTTTAAATGATTTTTTAAATTAGTGGTGGGAGGATAGCATTAATATGAATTAATGTCCATCCATTGTTTCCCATATTTATAGCTTGTGTACCATCCCACAAAATCTTTCAGCTAATATGTGTATAAAAACAAGTATGAGATAAAAGCAATTATCTCCCTACTGTTGCTGTTAACATTTTGTTGTTTGTGCTGCTGGACAACCTCTTATGCATGTGCAAATGTAAAGAACTTTCTGAAACATTTTTAAACTACAACAAATTTAGACATATTTCCAAGAAAGTGTATATATCTACCTCTCTACTATATGGTATTTGATTATAAAGATAATGTAATTTATTCTTGGACTTACTATATAAGTCACTATGTCTCTGTATTTTAGTGCCTTTTGTGCTACATTTATAGAATGTATAAATTTGTGAGTTACAGATTTTTAAATTTTGAGCAAAATTGTCAAACTGCCCTTTACCAATGCTGTTCTAGATTACACTGTTACCACTAATGCATGAGAGTATCTACATCGCAGGTTCAACATAGAATATCAGTTTTTAATATTTTTCAGTGACAGCCAAAGTTCATTGCATTTTTAAAAAAATTTGCACAACTGTATTTTATACTTTCATGGCTGTTTGTATTTCTTGTATAAATTACAGGCTTATGTCTTTTGCATTTTTTCTTTTGGCTGTTCATGTCTATAAATTATGATCATTCATATAAGAATCACTAATCCTTTATTGCATGCAGTGCAAATATCTTTCCTTCTGTCATTTATTTTTGCTTGTATTATTGTTTTATGGCTGTATGTACCCAGATCTGTTGATCTGCTTGGTAATTTCTGCCTTTGATACATTTAAAAGTTTTATCTGATTCATGATTATAAAAGATTCCCATGTTTTCTGATATTTTTTATAATTTTGTTTTTATGTCAGTCTTTAATGAAGCCAAAAGTTAAAATTAGGGGTGAGCTAAAGACTTAAAATTTACTGTCAAGATTATGTGGTTGTCTAGTACATTTAAAAGTGATTATTTTCCCTTACTGATCTAAAATGTATCATCCACTAGATAATAAATTTTTATATGTAATATTTATAAACAATATTCAGTTCCATTTATCTTAACTATATTACTAATTTAATTGCTGTTGTTTTAACATTGACAAAGTATTTTTACAATACACGTGCAATAATATACATGTTATATGTAGTATTACTGTCCAACACAGACACTATTTTTTTTCCATAACTTCCCATATTGTTTTACACTAACTTCAGGATATAATCTTCCTTCAATTAAAAGTTTTATTGGCATTTTCATTGTAAGTACATTGGCTTACATAGATCACCACAGAGAGAAATTTTGTCATCTTTACAATACTGACTCTTCCTTTCCAAAAAAGATTCCTTACTCTTCTATTATATTCATATGTCCTTCAGTAGAGTTATTATTTTTACTTGTCTTTCACTCTAGAAGTCATGATATATGTTTTTATGGATATGATGCTTTCTGACCTTTAAAAAAAAAAAGCCTTTTAATACTGTCACAGAACAGTAGATCTTAAATATATATTTTTTTTTATTTCAGGACCACATTTTACTCAAAATTATCGAAGACCTAAGCAAAATTTGTTAGGGCAGTTAGTATCTCTGGGTACTTATTATATTAGAAATTGAAACAATGAAGAGTTTATATTATAAAATGTTAGAATAGTATAAAATTTGTTAACAAAAATACTGTATTTTTGCCTGTTATTTTGGTATGCTTAAATCCCAAGTCTGAAGCTCAAAAGGAAGCATAACTGCTTTACATTAATTATGAAAATTCAGTTGTACTTCTGCTTCCACTTAAAATTCGTACTAGAAAGGACTGAAAATGATAATATTAAAAATAGGAATCACTTTTCAAAGTAATCAATTTCCAGTTGTTACTGTTTGGATCTTCACTATGCCTTCATAGTCCTGGAAGTTTTGCCCAATAAGATAATAATAATTGCTCCTTGCTTGCGTTGCACTTTCCTTACTCCAAATTTTGAAAGTGTCTCCAGGAAGAAAGCTTACGTGATGTATTTAACTGCCCTCAGGTATTGCAATTTTGCACTGTTCATTGTTCAACCACTGAAAAGAGTTGTTTCATGTATTTTTTGGTTTCGATGACAAGAAATATATTCTGATACCAGATGTTCCATTATGACTAAATTACAAAAGTCTAAATTTTAAATTCTCATGTAAAAAAGCACCTAAATGTTGGAATAGAGTCCTGACCCTTCAACTAGTAGATTTCTTAGTACAAAAGAAACAGGAAGGACATTTTTGGCAAATTTAACCATATTAAGAGTTCTGTCCATCAGAAGGAACACTTAAACAGCAAAAAGACAAGAAAACATAGTGTGAAAAGATATTTGCAGTGTGCAGATACAGAGTGAATTTAAGCATGGGTATGATTATGATGTATTTTCTGAGATGTTCCCATGTGCTTTTTTCATAAACAAAAAATAGTAAGAATAAGTCTCATAAATCACAAAACAGTGGATAGAGGAACCAAACTATAGGAAACCACAATATTTTGGGAAAACTTGCAGGCTTAGTTAGATATGAGGAGGTAGCAGAGTCAAAAAAAATATGGTGGAGAGGGCCTCCCTAGTGGTGCAAAGGGTTATGTTGTAGCACTATGAGCTATCTCTAGTCATTGCAGCACTAGCGGGATCCTCGGCCAGGGAGCTGACCCATATGGCTCAGCAAAGCTCTCCCATCTCTCACACTGCTCCCCTCAGTAGTGTATTTGAGTCAGTCCACTTTTTCTCTCTATTTTGTCTCTGGTGAATCCTTACCCTCACACTGCTAGCCTGCACCCCAGTTCTTCTATGCATATATTTTAAAAGGGGGAAGGAATTCTCTGTCCAAGAATCCCCCAAAACAAGAATTGCCAATAAAGATCCATAAGAGGAGATTTCAGTCTGATTGGAATCTTCTGCAAGTAGGTCTGAGAACAACTGGCCAACCATGTGAAAGACTCCATTGGTTTCAATCTATGGAAGAGTTAAAAGGAAGTGGACACTAAGGTAGGCAAAAAATGTCAGAGTGCTGAGGAAGCCTAACCCTCAAGGAACAGAAGGCTCAAAAACAGCTTTTAGAAGGGCAGAGGTCATCCTGAGGAAAAGTTGCTGGAATTGGAATCCTGTTGGGAAGGATCCATAAATTCCTGCTCTTGTGGTGTACCATAATGATATTCCTGAATACCCGGCAGTTAATATAAGTTCAGATATGGGGCCTATCATGTCTGAAATTCTTGATAATACCATTTTCCTCAGGGCCATTTCCTTGCCAAATGGGTACATTTCCTTTAGGGAATTATGACTTGGAAGTATGAATAGTTCTGCACTCTTGAGAACTTTCTCAAGCAGACAATCTCCCCTTCATTAAAGTGGTTCCAGTTACTCAAAACTAGCTTGAGTTTTGGAATTGGTTGAAAGACCATGATTCTTCATTTTGGTGATTTAAATCAAACTTCCATTAAACAGTTTTCAGCTTTTCCTCTTTAATAGACTATTGGGCTTTTCAGTCTTAGGGTACCATGACAATTAGATGTTGCCAAAGATCGAACCATTCCAGTTATGTTGGCCATGCTGTTCATTTTATTAACCATGCCCACTTTGTATTTTTTAGTTCAATGATGCTACATGACCTCCCCCTCTCTGGGATCCTATCTTTCCCATTGAATTCAGAGAAACTGTTTTGAGAGCAGCAGTTCCCATTGTCATTCCTGGTACACAATGAATAGCTGCAAGAGCTCTTCAAGGTAACCAGTGATTCGCAATATGTTTCCCAAGAATTTGAAAGGGATTGTCTTCTGGACCCTGCAGTGGATATATCAGGTGAGTGAGCAGGTCTTAAGAAATATACTCCATCATTGCAATGGCCCGACTTCTAGTTCAACTCCATATACCAAGTAAGTTTTGGCACCTTCATTCAGTGTCAGTTTCAGTTCATGAGCAAGAAAATTGTTGAGCCTCCATGAGCCATTGAAGTAAGTGATTAAATTCATTGTCTTTTCTTAGGGTTTCCATATCAATGTATTTTCCAAATCCGTTCTTTCACCCTGATCAAATATCTGTTCTCTTACACAATCCTCAGGTCACAGAATTTTGAATTTTGATGGTATAGTAGATCCTCTTGGGTCACACTCTATATTTTAACTTTGAAGACTTCTTAACCTGCATATAGACCTACAAGCCATGAAAGATGGTAAAGTGTAAATATTGACGAGGATCATCAATTCCCAGCAGCATAGCTACCTCGGATGAGGCCATTATATTTCATCAGAAAAGGGAAATTTAACCTCAAAGAGAGGAAGGACGCTTTTAGTGACAAATTTTGACAGAAATTTGGGGCTGAAGGTCTTCAGTTTTACTGGGAACTGACCATGTGTACCCTCCACTCCAAATCAATGACCTAACTGTAACATAAGTGATCATGTAATATGCAAACACAATTTTCATTTTAATTTAGCCACCTACAGAATTTGGTTCTTATGGTTTTAGAAACAACCTCATGGCTACAGGAGGCAAGTATCATTTTTTAGGATAGTTGCAAAAGCTTTCTTTTTTCTTACCCAGACTTTGAGATGGGAATTTAAGCTCCTTGTACTCATCACTTTCATTCTTCATATATCTCAGTACACTTTGAAGCAACTAATAATTTCTCTATACTTAAATTTTCTCAAAAAATATGAAGTAAATACTCAGTCTTGCCTTTTATAGGCATTTAATCACAAGTGATTTCAGGCAGTAATTTAAGTCACAATTTTGCCACTGTATCCATTGGCTACATTTTTACAACTATTAATCAAGTCAGGTTGGAGTCAGAAATTACAGATGAGCTCACTGAAAATTCTGTTTTATAAGATAAGCAAAAAAAAAAAAAACCAATTTGCACTGCCAAATATTCAAATATTGTTGACAGTATGTCTCAATAGGAACACTCAAATTATACTATAAGTAGCACATCATTTTAAAATGTCTGGAGTTATGAGTACTTTATCCAGCAATTCCTAAGTATTTTTCTCAAAGAGGTTTAGGTACATGTGTAGTGCTTTACACATACAAAAATTTTCTAAGAAACATCGCTCATACTAACAACAACTGGAAACAATTCAAACACCCTCCAATAATTAACTGATAAATTGAAGCATAGGATTATAGTGGAATACTATACAGACATATAAAGGGCCAAATGTCAACTGCATATGTCAGGAAGAATGGTGGCGCAGGGGGATGAGCATCACGCTGTGGGGCTTTGCAGCTACTACAGTGTGCGAGTTCGATCCCCGGCAAGGGAGTTTACCCACATGGGACAGGAGACCTCTCATGCCTCTCCAGCTACTCCCCTCAGTAGTGTATTTCAGTCTATATGCCTGTTCTGCTCCCGGCTCTGTCTCTAGTGAATCCTCTCACATACACACCCCCACCCCACCCCCACGTCTCTGGCCTGTACCCCAGCTCTTGTATTCATAAATCTTAAAAAAAAAGAGGAGATAGTACTGAGTGAAAGAAACAAGACAAATGCATGAATAATATAATTCAATTTATTTGATGTTCAAATAAACCCAGGCATACATTCATGAATGGTAAAAATGAAAGAGACAAAAATTACCAAACTAATCAGGATAATGATCATACCTAGAACTGGCAAAAGAGTGTGATTAAATAGGAACCTCTAGATTTGGTTCCAATTTTATTTGAGTTGATATGTTTTATTTTTCTATATGTATATATGTTTCACTTAGAGTTGTAAGTCTGGAGCTTAGAGCAAAATTGTCCTCTCAAGATTTAAGTTTGAGAAATGTCAGCTATAAAAAGTACTAGGGAATTCATAAAAGATGATAAGATGGTGTAGAGAGAAATGAGGAGGGCTTAGGACTGAGTTTTGCAGAGCATTAAAAGGTCTACATGGAAGGGAAACCCAGCAATGGAAATGATGAAGACTGTCAGATGAAATAGGAATGTCTGGGATTTTGAAGTTCAAGACAGAGGAATTTTTTTTAAAGTAGGAAGAAGTGAATATTTACATTAAGTGCTTCTTTGTAAAATGAAGACAGAATGTTAGATTATCTTGAAGGGATCATTTCAAGAATTACATTGGAATAGGTTCAGTAATTTATTTGGGACTTATATTTCCAGTCACTTGGCTAGCCATGCAGTAAAATACTCCCTTTAACAAGATACAATATTGGATAAAATATTAAAATAGTTTTAATGTATCCCTTACGCTCCGAAGAAGGTAAGGAATATTCTCAGTGGCCAAGAATCAAAATGCCTAAATCCATTTGATTAACTGCCGGGAAGGAAGATTGAATTACTTTTTTTAGTCTGCCCTCAAAAAACATTACAAAATTGTTAACACATGAAGAGATGCAGCCAAAAGGTCAGAAAAAATATTATTGACATGATGGGATTTAATATTTTTATAATTTTTTGCTCTTTTCCAATTCTAAGTAAATATTAGCTTTCTTACATAATTTTATATTTTTTTATTTAAAAATTGCTTCTCCCACCATCAATTATATCTTTGGGCCCATAAACCTTAATTCAGTCCAGACAGCAGGGGGAAAAACTCAAAGCCAAATCCCAAGCAAAGTGAAAAGCAAAATTTTTTCCTCCAAGAACATGGTGAAGAAATTTGTTTACAACTTTCTGCTGAATGGAGGCAGCAATTCACAACCACAAACTGCATATTGGGGTATATGAGTTAGAGGCTAGAACGGGCATATACATAGTCTGAAAATTCTCAAGAACTTTTTCATGAAGTGACTCCAGGTGGTAGTGACAACAGGAAAAAATTCAGATCCTTTGTGGGTCAAGTAACTTACATTCCACTTAAAAATGAGAAGTGTTAGCTTGTGGAATATGACATTTAAATTAAATTTTTAAAAACCATGACCAAGAGCTAAGTCAAACATTGGCATGAATCAGGAAAAAAAATCTCTCAAGATGTTGATGCTGAAGAAGAATTTGCCTCTGTTTTGATATCAGATATATGTAGGAAAAGAGGAATTTTAGAAAAGCAGAAGAACTGAAATATCATTATAGATTGATAAATTGGACTAAAATATCTTGGAGGGGCCTCCTGGTGGTCTAGAGGTTAAGTCTCAGAACTACCACTGCTAGGCCTGAGTTGGATCCCCAGCCAGGGCGCTGACCCACATGGTGCAGTGGGCCTCTCCTATTTTTTCTGCTGCTCCCCTCAGCACTGTATTTCAGTAAATCCACCTGTTCTCCCCACTCTGTCTCTGGTGAATCCTCTCATCCCCTGCACCTATGGCCTACACCCAGTTCTACAAATACATACATACATATATACATATATGTATCTTTAGGATCTTTTTCTAATCTCTTGGGGAAGTGGACAGAGAAAGATGCTGACCAGATCCCTTTCAGGGGGCACTCCTTCCTGGCATGGTTTTGAGGATCTACTTCAGTGCAGAGGGCTGCTTTATTCCAGGGCTTGTCCTTTACACGGCCCCACAAATACACAGAGTACAGGTCAGGTCATTTGACCCAATGCCTGTCCCAGAGTGCTCCGCTGGTTAGGACAGGGCTCAGATCAGCACTGCTGTCCTCTCCATCCGAGCCTGGCTTTCCCTGTCACTCCCACAGGTGCTGGCCTCTCTCCTGCACACCAACTCTGCCCCTGTGTAGGCTTCTGGAGAACCCAGTCTATGCCACACATTTCTATGCCAGTTAGATTTCACTAGTTTTCTCAAGTATACTGATGCAAAAATAGAATCAAATTCACCATATAGTTATTTGTCAACTAGGTTAAATAATTGGTGTTTTGGTTAATAGCAAAGTGGATTATCAGTTTCATTCATCAAAACTACTTCATTTAGGAATGACCATCTTGGTTAATAGTAAGTACTGCAAGTGTCAAGGAAAACAGTTGAACTAGAGGCTCCTGTAGCATGCAATTTACTAATAGTTTTGCCTATTGTCTTCATCAGTACGTGTATGTTGGACATTCTTTTAATCACTTTATTGACAATTTAAAAAATTTTTGTAGCTGAAGAAGAGATACTTACAATGCAATAAAAATGATTGTTGTCTTCTAAATTCCCAGTAGGTGGTGTCATAATACTGTATTTAGGGAATAGCAATTTTTAAAAATATATAAATTGGAAAAGAAGAAAACAAGCTTTGTACTTGTTCAAATATATGTACTTTATTTTAGAAGTTTCTTCTAAGATGATTTAATTATTTTGATGTTTCTTCAATTCACAGTTTTAACAAAACAGGCACCAAATGAGTGCTTTACTTTATTCTTCAATTCACATTTTTAACAAAGTATGCACCAAATGACAGTGTTTTACTTTATTTTCTGGAGTTATGCAGAATTACACAACCAATCAAAAGAATAAGATGGCCAAAATGGCTCCAGCAAAATTTACCAAAATTTACCAAAATTTTTTTACTCTCTTATCTTAGACATGAAAAAAGAAACCGTTCCTGTCTTGGAAGTCAAACAGGAATGCAGAGCCTGTCATTATAATCATTATAAGCTTTATTTTGCATTCGAAGTGTTTACTACTTTTGGCTATCTTTTGAACTCTCTGTGTCATAAATGATCAGCCATGCTAGAAATACAGCTCCCTCTAGTTCAATTGAATGTCATCTTGATCTTCCTTCCTCACACGCAGAGATCCTTACGTTTGCTTTGGCAGCAGCACCCAGGCGCAGCGCTAGTCATAGCTCAGAGGCCTGGTGGTCTTGGGTTAAGTAAGGGTGGCGCTTCATGTCCACGTTTTCAGTGTCTCTTGAGCTAATCAGTTACCTTTGAGGATAGAGCCCTTGGATTAAGTGGTTCATTTTTCTTTTTAAGATTTATTTATTTATGCATACAAGCGCTGGGGTACAGGTCAGAGATGTGGGGTGTGAGAGGATTCACCAGAGACAGAATGGGGAGCAGAACAGGCAGATCGACTGAAGTACACTGCTGAGGGCAGCAGCGGGCGAGGCAGGAGAGGTCTGCTGTGCCATGTGGGTCCCTTCGCTGGCCGGGGCCAGGGATCGAACTCATGCTACAGTGATTGCGGTTTGCTTCATAGTGCATTGCTTAACCCACTGCGCCACCAGGGAGGCCCCAAGTGGTTCATTTTTATTTTTTTATTCACAATGCCTGTTTTAAGCTACACAAAATTACATAGTAGATTTTTGGTAAATGTATGTTAAGTAAATGTCCTACTGTGTAAGTTTAAATAATTCTTGTTATTGTCCTATACCCCAGAGATTATGTGTCTACAATGTAAGATTTGTTACTTGGGGAGTTTAGTGCTTTTGATACTTTAGTAATCAAGAAACTAAAGATTTATGCTCTCCTTGGGGCTCGTCTTTAATGGAATGATGTGAATTCCTTTGAAACAGTAATATTTATCCTAAAGCCTACTAAAGAACTTACAATTTTCTATTGTTTTTTGAAAATTAATAACTTTAACTAAAAAAGTTAGTTTTAAAAAATTGAGACATCTTACTACATTTGAGGAAATATTGAACACCCAGGCTTTTCAAAGGTTAGAAAGTATGACTGTCTTAACATTCCCTGGGAAAGTTGTCGCTTCTGTTTATCAGAGTGTAGTGGTTTAAAGAATTTCCTGAAGGCTGTGCAGTAGCTCTCATGTTCGAGTCAAAATTTCAGAGCTCTCCAGTGCATCAAAATAATATTTCCCCCTGAAAGCCAACTCCCTTTATTCCCATGTGTGGGGTTGAATCATGTCTCTTTAAAATTCTTATAGAGAACTCCAAACCCCCAGTTGCTCAGAATGTGACTGTGTTTGTAGACAGGTCATTAAGAAGTAATTAAGTTAAAGTGAGGTCATTAGGTAGGACCTAGTCCAATATGACCGGTGACCTTATAAAAAGAGAAAAATTGGACACATCCCTGTAGTGATGCAAGAACTCATGAAGATACAGGGAAAAGACTGCCACCTACAAGCCAAGGAAACGGGTTTCTAAAGAAATCAGTATGTCGACTTCATCTCAGAGGCTTATCCTTCAGAATTGTGAGAAAATAAATTTGCAATGCTTCAGTCAGTGGAAATCTATCCTGGTAGTTCCAGCAGGTGATTATACCAGTCAATGCTTGCATGTACTTTTTGGTTTCTTCCTTTGGTGCAGCTATTTTCAAATCTTTCTATTGCTTACAAATAAACACAGAAGCTGGGTCAGCCTATCTGAGGCAGAGTTTAAGATTCTACACTGTCAGCAAGCACCCCAGCTGATTAGAATTAAAATAGTCTAGTAGTTTTATTTAGTTCAACATTCCCTTGGCCTCCCTGGTGCCCCAAGTGGTTTAAGGCTTCAGTACTGTGAAGCTGTCTGCAGCCACTGTAACATGAGTTTGATCCCAGCCAGGGAGGTGGCACAGCGGGTTTCTCCTGCCTCGCCCACTGCTCCCCTCAGCTGTGTATTTCAGTCAATCTGGCTGTTCTGTTCCCCACTCTGTCCCTAGTGAATCCTCTTACCACCCCATACCAGTACCCCAGTTCTTGTATGATAAATGAGTCTTTTTTAAAAAAATCAACTTTCCCTTCTTTGAATTATATAAACTCTAATGGGAAATGACTTTTCTTTGAGATAAACAAAAACAGCTCCTCAAAGTAGATCCAGAAACCCAAGCTCAAAAGCTAAAATTTGTGAGGAGTTTTATTTTTCAAATCAGTGTAATCACTTCTTTCAGAGCAATCTTACCCATTATTGTTGTTGTTTTTTTTTTCAAAGCTGCACAAAAACAAATACAAATGTACATTATATTTATTTGACAGTAGTGGAGAAGTGCTTAAAAAGATTGAGGATCTGTGGAGATGAGCATCCAAGACAGAATGGAAGCCCAGGTAGAGAAATTCCAGAATCAAGTGCTACTTTTTTCTTTCCAGGCATTTGCTAATTCCTAACGAGGCAGTTCAGTGGTTGGGAAGCAGTAGCATGCTTTAGGCCGACTCCTGGTTCTTAAGTGTAGGGGAAATTGAAGTTCAGGACCCATATATGAGGAGGGATCTTGGAGAAAACCTTGTCTTGGCACCTTAAGGGGTTATACTCTTTAAGAATAAGAACAAACAGATGGGTTCTCAAAGTAACTAGAGTCTTCATGTGAGTACTTTCAACAAGAGATTTGGCTAATCTCCAGAGTTGGTGCTTCTGGATAAGCTGTCTGCCTAAAATAAAAGTAAATTCTCCATGGGTCAGGATATATCATCCAGAGCCTGACATAGTCTCTTCAGACTTCACATATGATATGCTGCACTCAAGCAAACAAAATTATACAAGACAACAAATGCTACAATAACTAGCATCAAAGACATTACTGAATTAAAATGACAAGGGAAAAGTCATTAGAAAGACAGGTGGGAGCTTCCTAATTATAGATTTTGAGTGTGATAAATAAATTCAAGGAATTAAATGGAAAGTTATAATAGTTCAAAGGGCAGCTAGTGGTATAGAAAAAGGAGAAAAGTAAAAAGTAAACTCATGGAAGAAGCACTTCTGCAATGGTGGTGTCAAACCCTCTAAAAATATGTTCCAATGAGAATCATGGGAGGAATTATCATAATAAACATTTTTTTAGAACTCTGGAAATTAATCAAAGATTTGTGAAAACTTGAGTGTTTATTCAGGAAAAAAATTATAATATTGGTAAGAAGAGTGAGCTCTGTGGTATATGAATTTGCCCCATTTCCATCTCCTCCTCTGGCTCCCTGGTAACTGAGGATACCAGCAGTGGAAAAATTTCTGTGCCCAAGCACTTGTGGAAAACTATCAGTGACATTTTTTAAACATCCAGGTAAGATGGCAATATCTGGTGGTGGCAATAGGAGACTGGCATATAGTCATAAAAGAATTTGGAGAATAAAATGACTGTATAGGGTATTTTAAAGTTCTAACATATTCTTGGAAATCTAGACGATCACACACATGGGCAGGACTTTGGTATATATAAGTGTGGAGAGACCTAAGAAGTCCCTAATTTCTTATGGAAAGGTACCCAAGCATACGATGGTAGGATGCTTAACTGAACAGATAGAAGTTTGAGCAGATAGAGGTTGAAATGACTGGAATTTACACAGGATAGTTGAGAGGAGGTGCCATTTTGAGTCTGCTCAAGGGTCATCTATATGGATGTTAGTTATGCTCTTTCTCTTTCGGGGTCTTTTCCTCATGTCAGTACTCTTTTCTAGGCTTAAGTTTGTAGTTTTCCCAGTCAGAAATGTAGTGTGATTTTTTGCAAGTTATTCCCACTACCTTTTGGTGACTTCGAAGTCTGCAATGAACTTTAAGCTTAAAATCGTCTGATGAGTACTCACTTTCTACAGCTCCACACTCTCCCCTGAGACATCCTCTCCACCTGAGGCTGCTTGCTTCCGTTGACCCTCTAGTTTTACAGTTGCTTCCTGAGAAAACGAATCTTGTGGTAAGTCATTGCTCCATCACTAATGGAAACCTTCTGTTTGGCGAATCTCCAGAGTTTTGAAAAAGTTGATACTGATAAATATAGGCACAATTTTAAACAAGAGACATTTGATGTATACTCCCTATTTGATCTGAGACTAAAGGGACTGATAAGTTTATATTTATTTGAATCAATAGGATGTAAACATAGTTGATATATGATCAAGGTCATTACCAGGTCCTACTAAACAGAAAGTGCCTAGTTTGCCATCCAACAGACAAGAACAACACTGCATTCCCTGCCTCTATTGTGCACTGAACGTGCTGCAGACAATTACATGAGGTTATTATGACTACGTAGAGCTGACTGAGTAGAGAATAATTGTGAATGAACTATCAGCTGGAAATAAACCTCAAAGGAAATAGAAATTTTTAGTCTGTGGTTGTCATAGCTTATCTGCCAATTGGTAAATTGCTTATTTAGCTTGTAGAGTTAAAATAATTTTGTAAGAATAACCAAATAAATAATAGTTCTCTTGGTTATTCTTTTAATTGATGTCCTCTGTCAAGTCTTTGCTGTAAACTGCGAATCTAATTTCCTAATAAATATACAAATTTAATAATTGGCAATTGCCTCAATTACAACTATAATTCATATGTTCTGGCTACCCAGTAGTTTAGTTGTGTTTTTTTTTTAAATTTCAAAATTAGATATTATCATTAATAATACAGATGTTGTTTTATATTTATATACACATTTATTACCAGATGTGTTTCTGTTTCTTTGTCTTTATCATGTTTAGGATATAATGACAAATATCTTTCCTCCACACAATCATTGAGGGGTTAGGTTCTTCCCTTTTGCATCTTAATTATTACCTTCCTAATGTGTTAATTCAGCTAACAGAAGGGAAAAGAGACTATTATGGAGGCAAACTAGTTTCTTGACATCTGCCCAGAATGAGTTACATCAGTCATTTCCACTTACTTTTCATTGACATACACTAGTCACATGAAAACATCTAGATGCTTCTGTGACAGTTGTGTAAGAATTCAGCCTTTACTTTCCAGGGATAAAACATTTACTTTCTCTCCAAGAAAAAGAGCCCAATATCATTCAAACATTATATCCAGAAAAAGTCATTTTGGATGAAAAGCAGAATAATGTATATCCCAAAGGGGTAGGTCTTAGAACCTACAAGTGTTAACTTATAAGGAAAGGTATCTTTAGAAGTGTATTTAAGGATCTTGATATTTGAGAAATTTCTGCATTGTCTGAGCTTTAAAGGCAATCACAAGTGTGATTTAAGAGGTGGAAGATATAAAATGTGTATAAATCATATGTGAAAAAAGAGGTGGAAGAAATTTGAGACATACAGACAAGAAGACAGAAAAGTATAAAAGCACATGAAGATGAATGGAGAGATTGGAATGATGTGGTTCCAGTGAAAGAATTCCTTCAACAACTAACACTCAGAAAGGAAAAGAATAGATTCTCCTCTGGAGCCTCTGCGCAGATCATAGCCAAGTCAACACTTTGATTTCAGCCCAGAGAAACTAACACTGTACTTTTGGCCTCCAGAAATGTGAGAGAGTAAACTCCTGTTGTTGCAATACACCAAATTTGTGGTAATCTGTTATGGTAGCCACAAGAAACTAATATACTTGTATAAAGAAGGAAACTAATATATTCATGTATGTACTACTCATGATCATTCGAACATCTTTCACGAGTGAGTCCTAAGAAAAGCAGAAGAAATTAACCAGAAACCAGACCACCTTCTTTCTTCTTGATAGAGAATATTCTAGTGGTTGCCCCTTTATCATCTGTGATATTTTTGGTATGATTGAATGAAGTTTGATAGTCATTCATTATGGCAAATCATTAGGGACCATGGAAAGTAGATCACTCTAATATTCTTTGGAGTTGCCAAGTTCCTATTTTAAAATACAGATAGACTACAAAAGACTAAGTTTATCAGACTTTCAACCATTACAGTCAATTACTATTTGAGTGTTTTTCATCTATCACTTGCCGTTATCTGTGGTTCTTAAGGAATGAGAGACTTGACCTCAATGGTATATGTAATGGAAAAAGTTTCTTGACCTTCCAGTGCTCTTTGACCCTACTTCAGCTACTATCATACTGATTTCCATTGAGTTAATTAACTTTCCCAACTTATGTCTTCTTAGTGAGACTAAAAGTCACAGTGCTTGCTCTTCTAAGCAAATAATGGGCATGAACTCTAAGTAGAGAAATTGGGCTTACCTCTCAGGACTTTGCATTTTGAGTAGAGAGATTTAAGGACAGAGTGTGTTTGGAGCTGATTGCTATTTGCAGTCATCCTTGACAGGATGATTAAGTATGTCTGCTGCCTGGAACTCCAGAGAAGTTCTTATTCCAACCCCTTCCTGAATCTGAACCTCCAGAAATCTGTCAACTTTATAAGCTGCCCAACAAGGTAAAAATAAATAACATATTTGCATCAGTTTTACATTGTGACTTTGTTGCTTGCAATTAAATAACCTCAAACTTACAGGAAGTTACAAAACTAAGTTCTTGAATCTTAAGAATATTCTGTGCCTGAAGGAAAGGGAGGGAGGGTAGCTTTCGGTGGGCAATAAATGAAAATAATTATTAACCTACATATTTATTTGAGTAAGGTCGATAGTGTTCTTTAATATACCTAAATATTATCTACTTCCTTTGATCCACATGCTCACATTAGTGATTGAGACTCTCCATTCTGATAAACAAATAGGATATATTATGTAATTTAACATGTAGTCAAGTCTGCTTTTTTAAGAAGTTTCTCAGATGATCTCATTTCATTTTTATTGTGCAAGACCTGTGTAGAAATTTCAGCAGCATTTCCACTATAGAAATTTTCTTTTCTGACAGCAGATATAAAACATCTGATAGTATTTTTACATTGTCTATAAGTAGATATACTTTAATGTCAACCTAAAGAAAAGTTGGGGATCTTATTTTGTTAAGATAGTGTTTAAGAGTTCCTATATTATTATATCATGATTTTTTTAAAAAAATGAAATGTATTTGTATTTTAAGTTACTGTTGAACTTAGAACCATATGAAGGTATCTAACATTCAGAGTGCAAGCAGGTGACAGGAATCACATTGAATGTTAAAGTTTAATACAAGAAATAACTATAACCTATATAGATTACCTATTAAAAGAAAAAAGAAATCTAAGTAGTAAAGGAGCAGATATAGAGAGAAGCCATTAATCCATAGGCCTGAGGCAGAGCACCAAAGAAAGGAACAAATCTGGGAGTTATTTCGACCCTCCAATGGAAGGGCCTGGGCCATGGCACATTGTGTGCTGAAGTTCTCCTATGTACATTGCCAGTGGAAATTGCCAGGAAACCACCTTCTGAGGGATTGCCAGGAAAACACGTCCATAAGAAAGTGTTGTTTCGTGGAATTGGTTGGACAGCTTCCTGAGGGAGTAATGCATTGGAAACCTGCCCTCTGAAGTGTGAGAGGAAGTTGCCCATGGGCTGTTGCCAGGTGGCACAACTCACTGGTGGGAGCAGGCATCAGTGGGGTTCCCATGTGCTGCTGGATCGTGTGCACCACAGGACAAGCAGAGAAAAACAGTCTGGACCAAGCCTCTTCTGTGGAGCCATCTGCTGATGACTTTTAAGGTTGTTATCTGACAAATGAATTATGTCTGGGGTCCAGATCCAGTATCAAAAGCCAGGCAATCAAGAGTGGATTTAGAGGGAGAGGTAACTGATTGATAACTGGCACAAAGTGAGGTTGCTTTATTTTTCCTAAGTGAAGCAAGGGATTTTGGAAAGATTTAGAATCCATTGTTTTATACAAAGAAAAAAATCAGTCCCTGAATAGATTTTCAAATAGGGTTTCATGTAGCTGTTTAAATGCAAGAAAAAATAAGTGTTTCGTTTCTGCAATATTTGTTCTTTAAAAATTTAAGTACATTTATGCAATGAAAATACAGGAATTCTCAGTTTTAGCCTATGAAAATGCTTCATTGGAAAATAATTTTCTTATAAAAGAGATAGTCTGTCCACAAACAATCCATTCCCTAAGGGGAAAATCTGTGGTTCCGTAAAAATTGGGTTCAGATTGTATTGTATGGTTAAGGCCAAATTGACATTTGTATACTGCTGAATCATCTAAGACAAGGAATTGTGTTCTATCCAACATGATCAGATGGGAATAAACAGGCCATCAGCTGAGTTTGCATGTACAACACATTGTAAACTGTAAATTAGAATGTAGAAGTTGTTCCAGAAGGATTTCTGTTTTTTTTAATGCCATTTAATTCCCATAAAATTTTTCCAATACTGCTTGCAGAAATGATTCTTAAAAGCTGTTGAAGTGACATGACAAAGCCCAACAGGTGGTTCACTTTACAATCTACTCTTTAGACTCTCTGTGACTAGTGGAGTTGACCATAAAGTAATAGATCCTCGATGTCATCTAGAGGTAAACTAACTCCTTCCCAACTCAGAAACATCTCTAGAAATCTTGACCTTTCATACCATCTGTAAAATTTGGAATTCTTTGTCCAGAGTTTGTTTTATAGTGACTGCAAAACCAATTAGAGAATAAATAAATTGGAGTGAGAAGATGCTATTTCCCAAGGTAAAACACAGAAATATGACCCAATGCTGAAAATTAGAAAGTATGCTTTATACTGCTGAGCTTATTTTTGTACTAAGATTTCTGGAGTTTACCTAACGTAAGTCTTAATCATATCTCAAATTTGATTTAGAAAAGTTTGAGTTTCCAAATATCATTACTTAGTTTTCCAATCATACACAGCCAATGGTCGTGTAAGCAGAAAGGAACATTCAGTGTGTGTAAAGCTAAAGTATTTGCATCTCACATTGACATCTAAACGCTGTAACTGAAAGGGCAGATATTTTGGATGCCACAGTGTGCAACATGGTCTGCTTAGCACATACTGTTTTCGTCAAGTTTCTATAAAAAACTTGCTATCTAATCAAGTAGCGTAGATTTCCTTCTTCCTTAAATTAATTCCCCCCCAAACTCCTCATCTCCTAATTACTATAAGTACTGGTTTCATTTTTCTGGCAAGTAATTTTCTGCTTCCTACATTTTTGTGCTTTACTAATCTTGAAAGAGTTATAATCAGTGTGCTCTACCTCAGATGCCTCTGCATTGCTACACAGTCCAGGGTAGGAAAGTTCCATTTTCTGTGTTTTAGGCCATTTCCAAGAATTCTTGTCACAGTACAGTCAGATGCTGTTATTTGTTTTATAAGACAAGAAACAATCCCTTACAAATGTGGTTACATGCTAGAACCACTGTATAGGAGACCTCCCAACCCCCACCTCCCTTTCTTCTTCCTCCTTTCCTCCATGCTTCCTCCCTCCCTCCTTTCTTCCCCTCCATTTATTTTATATACAGATTGAATACCCTTTCTTTTTTGCCTCTAATAGGACGCATCTCTAAAATATAAAGACCTCTCAAAAAAGCAAGTGGAAAAGGATAAATTTATCCTTTTACATTTGTTTAAATGGAAAAGATAGTGATCCACAGTTTTTTCCTCTTGAGATTAGAAAGGTGAATGACATCATGTCAGATAAATGAGCACGCAGCTGAAGATACCCAGTGGTATCGAAGCACTAGAGGGGTCTGCCAACTCTTGCTTTTAAGAGTGGAGAGGCTTACGAGACCTCTGACAGTCTTATCTCACAGGGAGAAGAATTCTATAAAAATGCCTGTATTGCTTCTGAATCATGACATTATCTCATAAAAAAAGGACCTGATAAAATTTGACTGTAAAAAGAGAGAGAGAAGAAACAGTATTTTCAGTGTAATGGTTTCTTAAAGTCTGTCAAATTTATTAAGATAAATTTGGGCTTGTTTTCCAAGGAATTAGATACCTAGAAGTTTTCAAGGAGGGAAGGACGTTCAGAGCAAATATGAAAGTAATTATTAAACGTTATGTCTGCAGTGTTTGACAAGGTGACTGGACATGGGGGTGCCGGATTTTTGGCTACACATTTCTGGTTGTGTTTGTGAAAGTGGTTCAGGAGGACGTTAGCATTCACTGGACTCTGTAAAGCAGACTATGCTCCCTACTGTGGGTGAATGTCATCCAACGCATTGGTCTGGACAGAACAAAAAGACAGAGGAAGGGAGGATTTGCCATTCTGCCCCTGGTTGGATTGGGACTTACATCACAGACTCCCATGGTTCTCAGAACTTTGGACCTGACTGAACCACACCGCCAGCTTTCTGGAGCGCCACTTTGCAGAAGGCAGATTGTGGTGCTTCTCAGACTCCATGGTCAAGTGAGTAATTCCTCATAATGAATCTCATCATCTATCTCTCCTGTTGGTTCTGTTTCTCTGGAGTCTCCTGAATAATATATACTACCACATTTTATTCTCACAAATATTCATAATCATGTTCAGCTATATTTGAATAATTCTGAAATTTATAAACAACTGGCTATGCAGGCACTTGTCAGTGATTGTGAAGTGTACACTCAGGGTTTGGGAGGGATGGTTGATGGAAAACATGGGAATTAATGTTTGCAGACAAGTGAATCTCAATCCAGAACTCAGTATTATCTGGCCCATCGGCCTGAATCTCAATCCATAACTCATTGTATGACAATGATTTGATAACAATTTGTGTAGATGAAGCAAACATGGATACTTTATTACCCAGGTTCTTAATTTTTTTTTTAAAGATTTATTTATTTATGCATACAAGCACTGGGGTACAGGCCAGAGGTGTGTGGGGGCGGTGAGAGGAGTCACCACAGACAGAGCGGGGAGCAGAACAGGCTGATCAACAGAAG
>JAGFMF010011629.1:4996243-5019371 GCA_019455555.1 Galemys pyrenaicus
AGCAGCGGGCACAGCAGGAGAGGTCTGCTGCACCATGTGGGTCCCCTCCCTGGCCGGCAGCAGGGATTGAACTCGTGCTGTAGTGGCTGCGGTTTGCTTCATAGTGTGTTGCTTAATCCACTGCGCCACCAGGGAGGCCCCCAGGTTCTTAATTTTTAAATTCTATATTCCAGTCTCATTTTGTAAAAAACTGCAATTACCTACTGTCATTAACTGCTTTATGGCTGTTGGTGCTGAATGACCCATTTTCATCTATACATTCCATTAAATGTGATTTATAAATAAACCTGCTTTAAATGAGCTGCCTACTTTATTGAGAAACCGATTGTCAGTCATTCTGATAAATAAGAATGATCGTTAAATTTCTTGTCAGATAATTCCGACACCTGTGCCATCTTGGTGTTGGCACTTATTGATAGTTTTTTTTTTTCTCATTTGTGTTGAGATTTTCCTGGTTTGTGTATGATAAGTGATTTGTGATTTTATCCTGGACATTTTGAGTATTTGTTATGAAACTGGACCTTATTATCAATCTTCTCTTTTGGCAGTCTGTCTCTGATTCTGACAAGGAACATGGGAAAGCTTTTTCATAGCAAGGAGAGGGTAGAAATCCAGTTCCCCACCAGACCTCTGCTGACACGATGGCCGCTGGGTGGATCGTCGCAGTCCTGCTCTACTTCTAGATGAGGTGAGAATTCTACCTCTCCACCAGCCCTTTGCTGGCACCTGTCTGGCGGGCATCCTGCATGTGGCTTCCTACGTATCTCAGTGGATCCCATTGGGGTAGAGGTAGGAGTAACCCCCATGTCTGGTTAGTAGTGACAGTTTTGACTCACTGCAAGGCCTCATCTGACGCTTCTGAATAGTGGAGTAAGTGATGCCTTATTAACACAGCACGGGGGAGAAGTCCAGACTCCTCATGGGTATCTGTGGCCTCTCTCCCACCTGAGGCCTCTGAGCCTGTGCTGTTGGGTCTCTCTGTACACATATGTCTGTGTGTATTCCCACATGATGGCCTCGGGACAATGGTCCACATGACTGGCAGCCGGGTTGCCTAGGTAGCCTGTGACTGATTGTGTGGTCAGAGTCCAGGACGGTCTGGGAGAAGCCCATAATTATCCCAAGCACCTGCACAGACAGTGCTCCCTGCATGCAAGACCAACCTGTTCTTCCCTGTTCTCCAGAGAATTGATGATCACCTTTGATCCCTTTGAAGTCCTGCTCCCCAGGAGATGAATGTCCTTGTCTCCCTGGACCCTGCCTTCCCTACCATTATCATGTGATCGATCGTGCTCGTGTGTTATTGCCAATAAAGAGCAAGAGGGCTGCTCACTGGGCTGCAGGGTCTTGCCTTGCAGATCTGCTCCATGACTCGTACTTTGGTGTGTCCCCGTGAACATGCTGGAGCATCTGCGACCACCACAGGTGTTGACTGGTACCTGCAGAGTGGATGGAGATAAATGTCCACACTTCTCAATCAGCCTTCTTTGACCCCATACCAGTAGGAGCGGATGTGGAGGGGGACTTTTAGCCCAGGCCGGGCTGGTAGCCCAGACTTCCCACTGAGTTTTTCTAACATGGTGGTAAGAGAGGGTGTGTGTACCGAGCTGCAGCGCTTTTTCTGTTTATTTGAAATGGAACTGTTGTTGTCCAAGCCACTCCCTCCTGTACTTTGAGTACAAAAGTAGAATTCTGTTTAGACTTCTGCTTCATTAGCATTTCCTGGTTGCTGCCTTCTTCACCTCAGAGTCTGAGCTATATGAAACAGAGCGAAAACCCAAGGAGCTTGCCATGGCATCACAGCATCATTCCTTGCATCCGTAGTCCCCAGCTGGAATGACTGTCTTCAACATTTAGAGCCTCTTTTCAGGGGTGGGGGAGTTTATTTTTTGTGTATTGTCTAGAATATGTACCTACTATTAGTGGTAGAAATAGAGAAAAATGCCTTTCTTCTATCTCTCCAAAATGAGAAAGATTTTTGAGTGACCAATAGTCAAGGTTCAAAGGGACACAAAATAAAGCTTGAGCTACATAGGAATGAATGGATGGAAGTTACTAAGAAAGACAAAAAAAAAAAAAAAAAACTGGGAGAGGGAAGGCTGAGAAGTATTAATTTGACTGAAAATGGTGAAACTTGACTTTGGCAACCATAACCAACAGGTTCTCACAGCAGTACCATCCAGTTACGGTCATATCACCTGCAATATGCAGACTACCCTTGTGTCCATGCTTGTGACAACAGCGTGACAATGACCAAATCTTTGGGAAGAGACTAGTTGAAATAAGAGTAGTGGCTCTTTGAACATTCCTCTAAGACTCATTCTTAAGTTCTGGGCAGATCTGGCAACAGTATCTGCTTGGTTATGTGACCCACAAGTGTCATTTGTTTATTTTCACTTTTCTTCACCTATTTGCAAACTTGACTTCTCTCATCATGGTTTCACACAACAGTAATGCAGCTCTGGTGTTGCCAGAAATTCCATTTAAGACAGAATGTTGTGGTTTTATAGATTTGTGAGTCCTAAGATTTTATATTCATTCACTTATTTTCTTTTATTGAGGTAACATGGGTTTACAACATTGCATATGATTTAGAGATATGACCTCAAAATAGCCCAACCCATGCAAATAAAGTCATTTTTGAAAGAACAAAATTCTGGAGAAACCTGAAAGACCCTTCTCCTTCTACACTATTCCATCATGAAGTCACATTGCCAAATTTATAATGTGAGACTCATCTCATTTTCATTTCTTTCTCAGCTTAGCCAGATGGGGTGAAGCTTTGTACAATATGGATTGATGTTTAAAACCAACAGAAAACTGCAACTGAAAATTAGTGAAAGAATTATTTTAGGAAACTTAACACCCAACATGTCACCTGGAGCTAGTGTTGAAATTTACACTTTGTGTGTAATCAGGAAACTGTAGTTTATCCAAGCATGTGTCAAGTTTGACTATGTGTAGCCTTGCTCCAGTTTAAGGAGGGAGGTAAATCCTAGAAGAAATTGAAGGAGTTGGTAGTTTTTTTCAGATATGAGTCCTACTTCACCTTATGAGTGTATTCTGCCAATGATAGCAGGAAAAGCACATGTGTTACATGTCAAGAATTGAACTTTAGGGACTCATGGTACTTTCTGGAAACAATGTCAGAAGAACCACACTTACCGTCCCATATATTTTTTTCACACAGAGAGGATCCAGGGACGGAGCTGTGACTTCATGAAAGCATCTATAGAGGATCTTGCTGTGATTGCTGTCTCAATCCATTATTGTAGGATGGCCATGCTTAAAAGAGGGCACCTACGTGGATAAGTTTATTTGGTTTCTATTTATCTTATTACTTTGCTATTATTTCTTACCTGTATCTCTCCTCTACTAAATCGTGATCTGATATTATTAGCTTCATCTTTGAATCCATATGTCTACATCAAAGATTGAGTACCCATGAAACTTGTTTATATCTTGTTTAAGTCAATCATGTATGTGTATATGAATGCTGATACGAAAGAGTAGCAGAACTGTTATTAGCAAACTTTATTTAGTTCCTATTGTATTATGAACATTAGGTATATTAAAAGAAAACCTTTAGTTTCTTTCATGCTTCATTTTCTCCATATGTAAAATAAGATCTGGGAATTTCCAAAGCATGAAACCATTATTCAATATCTGCTACCTGAATATCAAAATTACAGAGTAATCAAGAGGGAGCTCTGGTAATTAAGCATAATCATGTAGAGCAAGGCAGATTGACATTCTTTAAGAAGACTTTGTTTTGGCTTGTACAGGTCACAGAGGTAGGAATAAGTTGAAGTCAATTTTAGAAGCATATTTTGTGTTGCTAATAGAAGTAAAAGTAAGGTGACAGTATTCTTAGAGTCTGTTTCTTCTAAGGTTTATGTTCCCTGAAGCAATTGTCATGGATCATGTAGACAGATACCATTTTAGTATTAAGGATACTACATAATCATTCTTAATGTATTTAGAAAAGTTTAAAATCAGGTCTGTTGGATTATATGTTCTGTAACTATAGAATAATTAGTATTTCTTTTGGAGTCCAGTTTGTTTTTTTTTTTTTTTTTCTCACCCCCAACCCTCTCTTTACCCTTTCTAGTAAAAGCTGCAGTAGAAAACACTGGGAATCAATAGAGACCAACAGGTCTTCACTTTTGTTGCTGATTTGCCTTGAAGGTGTGGGGGGGGGGGGGGACAAAACATTTAATTCTGGAAAACAGATGATAAAACAGGCTGGAAGGCACTCTGGAACTATGTCATGTTTTACAATTCTGACCAAGAAATAAAAAGTTTAAATAACTGCCAAGATCAACCTTATTCATCATGCTACTTCTTTAAATGAACCTTGTTGAAGAATAATCTATTTATAAAAATTGTACCTGTATGACATCTAGTTTTATGAGCTTGACAAAATTATATATTCATGCAAACATAGTCCAATTAATATATAGAGAACATTTACATAATCCAAAAAAGTTTGGTCCTGTCCCTTTGCGGTTCTCTGTATTTACCCCCTACTCCCAGCAATCACTGATCTGTTTTCTGTCACAAATTTTAATTATCATAATTGTCATAATTATGTCTGTTCTAGAATTACATCATAAAGTATAAGTATATTTTCTGTATTCTATGAGAACATAATGTTTTTGAGAGTCTTCCATGATGTTGTGCCTATCAGCAATGTGTTACTTTTAATTTGCGAGCATATGGATTGCTCACCAACATTTAAAATGTCCATTTTAAGTTATATTTCTATAGAGTGTGAGGTTCAGATATTAAGGACAGTTTGTTCCTAAATAGATACCTAATGTTTCAGTATGTTTTTGTAAAAAAAAAAAAAAAAAAAAAACAAAACAACCTTTTTTTCTCTATTGACTTCTCTTGGTATAAATCTGAAAATCAGTCAACTACCATATATACATGTAGATTTCCTAGTCATTACATTAATCTATTTATCTTCTCTTACTCTCAATATAATTCTGCCTTAATTACTATTATTTTCTAGTGTGCCCTGAATTTGGATAGTTTAAAAGTCTTTCAAATTTGTTTTACAATTTTTAAAAATTGTTTTGTCAATCTATATCCCTTCTACTGTAATACAAATTTTAGAATCTTTCTAATTTCTACTTCTAATTCCAAATTATCTTGGAATTTATTTGGAATTATATTGGATCTATATAATAATTTGGGGAGAATTCAACTTTTTATAAAGTTTATTCATCTCACTGGCAAATATGGTCTATCTTTGCATTTATTTAGAAGTTTAAAAATTTCTCAAACCATTGTTCTGTAGTTTTCAATGTTTGTGTCTTACTAGCATGTTGCTAAATTATGCCCAAAGTGTATATTTTGTGATAAATATTTCATAATGCATTGTCATTTAACTTAATATTATATATGATTTCCTTTCCTGAAGCTAAACTGCTATTTATGGGAGCATATTCTGCCCTTTTTATGTACTAAGAATACTTAGTATGTCTCTATTTCCACATGATAAGTAAATCCTCCTAGGTTTTTGTCTTTTTTTTTTTCCAGGAAGCTTCATTCACTCAGTATAACATCTCAGTATGACATCTTTGACTTTTGCTTTGTATGAACACATCAATTAGTATTATGTTGGCTTTTGTTCTCATTAGCTTGTACAAGGAAGGTGGTACTTTTAGAACTTATATAGAAAGCAGTATAAGCGTTGAGACCAACAGTTAGTATTGGTATGTATACAATTAGTTGATGATTTTGGGATTGCTACCAGTATGATGATAAAAGAATAAACAAAACAGCTAAAATATTTTAGAGAACTCATAAGGCCTGTGTGCTGAAAAATTAATTTAGATTTTACTGATGTCAGCGAAAGAACAATATGTAACATTTCTGTTTCCACTGGCTGGTCAGTAGAATTGATTTCTTGCATTGATCTAATGCTAAAATATATTAATTGCTTGGTAAATTGTTAGCTGGTACTTTTTTAGGTGCTGTGGCTTATATTATGAAAAGCACTTATATATTGGGAACAATATACAAAATAACACTTTTTAAATTTCTTTCTCTGTCACATGTTCAACATTTTTGCTATAAAATTTCTTTGAGCTGAATAAATTTAGGTTACTTTCTTACCATTTACTTAGAAAAATTTCTTATATGTCTCTGTTTCTTCATTTGTAAAATAGAAGTGGTAAAAATTTACCCATAAAAATGTTGTAAGGACTAAATAAGAAAGCATTTAACGTTCCTGTAACATAGAAGATGCCAGAAATATTAGTTTCCCTCCTTCCTTTACACCTGAATAAGTAATTGAAAAAGGCGACTTAGCTAATTTTGGTTAGAATGTAATTTTGCTTAAATAATAAAAAAAAGATACCTTAGCTAATTTTGGTTAGAAGTAATTTCAAAGCTTTGAGTCCACAGGTATGGGAATATATAAATTTTAAAGTTTTCTATGTATTAAAAAAAAATTCAAGTCTTCATTAACTCAATGGCATGATAGCAAAATGTCACAAATATAAGATCTGTTTTTGACAATCCTACATTTGGTAAAGATCAAGCACTTCCCAGGTACCGTTTAACTCAATTGAGGAAGATTGCATGAATAGACTGATGAAGACTTTTCTTCCTTTTGCATAGATTTAACATTGATTGGGAATAAGTGCTTCAGTGTAGTGCGGATGATATAGTGTAAGGTAGAATAGTAATCACTTAACCTAGACATAAATTCAATTATAATTGTATCTTACATTGTAAGGCATAATTAGGTAAAAATTAGGTTATGATTTTGGTTTATATAATTACATGGGTAAAAGATATTATGTTAAGTACAGAGATTGTTTTTCTGTATTCTGATTCTATTATAGTTTTTCCTCCCATAAACAGTTTTGTGCCCCCCCCCCCCATTTATAAAGTCGCAGTATACACTTGTGCAATTTCTGCATAGTTTCTTTTTCTGTGAAACAGAAACAGTTAATCAAGGAAATGAGAATCACAATATCAGTGTTTACATAGTGTGGGCAAAACGAAGAGGCACATCCCTTTCATCCCTGTTTCATTCATGTTTCATCCCTATTACCCAAATCTTCCTGAAAACAGTTTTGTATCCATATACCCATATAATGTAAATGCCATCCAAATGGAAACTATGGAAGCCTTAATGTAGTTAGGGGAATAAAACTCTTCAAGTAGTTAGGATAGATAAGATTATATATCTGATCACATATGAATATTCAGAAGGGATGGCTAAAAGTCTATGATACTTTAGAGGTTTTTGTCAAGAAAATGGGCAGATAACTTGCAAGTATTTTTGTTACATTTCTAAAGTTCTTCAGCTATTGTTCTTAATTCCTGCTAGCCTTACGAATTATATGTTGGAATTGCCAGCACGTGTAAAGCCTATTTTCTAGAATCATTAAAATCGAGTTTGAAAAACTGCAAAGGAATTATCCAATACTTGTAATAGGTATTTAGACGTTAAAAGTAGTTGCTATGCTTTCTTGGGTGTCACTTTACATTTTTTTCTCTTTTCTAACCATTCCCAAAACATAACTATAAAATTTCAAATACCAGAAACACCACATAAACTATATTTTATGTTAGTCCTGAAAGTCCAGTCATACCTAGGTAAATATTTTTTTTCTAAAATCCTTTGACAGAACTGGGTTCTGATTCATTCATTTCATTGTATTAACACAATTTGTTCTTAGATGTGTTTTTGATATCTAAGAATTAAAAACTTTGTTTTTTTGATAATGTTTTCCCATGAGTAGAGCCTTAAAACTCTTTTTACTAAAGGAAATTTATCTGAAGACAAAAAGTTCTTTGGTTCCTGTTCAAGCCTAGTAAAATGATGAGAGTAGACTTTATTGTTATTTCTTTTTTAAGTGTAATAATGCATCAAATTATTTAAGCCTTTAATTGAGATTTTAAAGTAATTTTGGACATTTTTCTTTTTTAAAGTAACTGCATATTTTTGTTTGTTTCCTTGTGATTGTGATAAAGAAATGAAAGCTTTGACTTGTGTGTGGTTATGAAGTCCTGATAAGTGGAAAACAGTGTTTAGATTCTCTGATTCTCAGATTCTCAGCGCACCTCTTTCCACAAGACTTCACTGCCAAGTCCGACCTCCACTCAGTTTTGTGGCCTGGTTTTCTTTTCATGTTCCGAAGTAAGCAAGGCTAATGCTGCTCTCGGTGTTTTTGCAGCTGAGGGAAGTGAAGTGAAGGGGCTGCCGGAGGTCAAGATGACAGCAGAACTCAGTGCTTTGCTCACCAGGCCGCCGCTCAGCCCTTCCTGTCCTGCTGCATTTGAAAACAGACTTCTTGAAAGTAACTCCTTCCATTCCACATGTTCAAAGGTGGCGGCATCTTGTGGAGTTTAATAAACATCAAAGGATCATCAGCTTCGTGTGAGCAATTTGCAGAAGGTAGTAAAAGAGTGTGCATTAATGTATCTCTTCAGGGCCTTCAGGAGGCAGTGACAAAGAAACATCCACAAGTAATTAACATCTATCTGCTCAGACAAGGGAAAAGCTGGTGGGTAAGTGGGTGATGAGTGGTTACCCCTTTCCCATTCTTGATGAGAATGGTTTCTTCATGAATCCAATGGGAGAGAACATTAAAATTTCTCTGCAATCACCTCCCAAAACTGTAGTTAGTGTTTTTATGAAACTAATAAAAATTAAAATATGTTGATAGAACTAGCTCATTCAGAATAAACATTATAACACATGCAAAAGAAATACGTCTTATTTTGAAATTAAAACTAGGGCAAACTATACACGAGAATCACTACAATAAAAATGTTTTTTCCATCACATATAGTCCTTTTGCATAAGCTTGTCTGTTGGATTTTAGAACTGGAGTCTTATGTTTGGGTAACAATTTAGAGAACATAATTTCTGTCCCAAGAGATTTCTTTCCATAAATATATCACTAAGATGTTTGCCTAATAGAATCCGTGCTGATAGGATTAGAATATATAACATCATTGTAGAAATTAATAAATTATGTTTATAAACCTATACCTGATCTCAATAACAAAACACTATGTACATTATCCTATGTAATTGAAGTCCTATAACTTTGAATTTATGCATGCTGTTTATAAAATTCTAGACAGAAGTATTACTTTTGCAAAGAACATATATATACTTATATACATATATAATACTTCGAAATTTAATATTTTTAAATAACATTTTAGTTACTGAAGTATTCAAATGGAAGTTTTATGGAAAAGAGAAGTTTATGAAATTTACTTTACAATCCATCCATATTATTTTTCCCCAAATCATTCAAACAAATTATTCAGGCTGAACTGAAGTTAAAGAAGAAAAGTAGAATGGTTAGGGCTTGAACTTTGTGTACTATACTTTGTTCAGATGAATGCCCAAAAGTTCAGTTGCTAAATAGTGCTGTGTCTCATTTCATAAGAAACTCAGATTGTTCAAAGGGTTACTTTACCACTTTACATTCCCATCAGCAACAAATGGGTGATTTCCCCCTAAACTTAACATCAACATTTGATGTTGTCATTATTTTTTATTTTAGCCATTTTATAGGTATGTCATGATCTCATTTTGATTTTGATATGCATTTCCCTAACTGCTAATGACATTAAACATCTTTTAATTGTGTTTATTGTTTATATATGCTCTTCAGTGTAATGTCTGTTCATGTCTTTTGTTCATTCTCCAATTAGATTGTTTTATTATTGAGTTTTAGTTGTTTATATATTGTATTCTAGATATTAATCCTTTCTTGTTGTACATACATTTTACACATACCTTTACCCTATCCATTTTTGTCTGTTCATTCTCATAGGAGTGTCTTTAATACAAAAAATTATGGATTTTTGTGTTCTACTGTATCTGTTTTATATTTATGGTCCATGCTTTTGGTATCAATAACTTTTTGTCTAGTTCTAGATCAAAAAAAAATTTCTCCTATGTGTTTTTCAAAAGAGAATTACTCTTATATTTAAGTTTGTGATCCATTTTGTCTTAAATTTTGTATAAGATATGTATTTAGGGTGAGATCTAAATTTTTTGACTATGAATGTCCAAGTGCTCAAGTAATTTTTGTTTGAAAGACTTCCTCTATCGAATTGTTTTTGCACCTAAAAAAAATCCATTGGCACAACAATATTCCATTGTATGGGTACATCATATTTATCCATTAATGAGTTGATGAGCATTTAATTTATTTTCATAATTTGGTTACTACTAATAATTCTGCTATGAGCATACTTATGCAAGCATTTGTGTAGATGTATGTTTCCTTTTTTTTTTAGACATAGACTTAGGAATTACTGGGATTTTGATAACTAACATTTTGAAGGGCTGCCAAACAATTTTTCAAGTGGCTGCACCATTTTACATCCTGATCAACAGTGTAAGAAGTTCCAATTTCTCTATATATTCACCTATTATCTGCCTTTTTCATGATAGCGATCCTAGTGGATGTGAAATAGCATCTCATTAAGTTTTAAATTTTCATATTCCTGGAGGCTTATGTTGAGCATCTTTCATGTGCTTATTGATCATTTGTGTATCTTTTCAAAGAGATATTTATTCAAGTCTTTTACTTATTTTTTTTACCTTGGTTATTTGTCTTTATACCTGAGTTGTCACCATTCTTTATATATTTTGGATAAAATTCCCACATCAGATACATGATTTACAAATATTTCCTCCAACTCTGTGGGCTGTTTTCTTACTGGTGTAGTTTATAGCACAAAAGGTTTTAATTGTGATGAAGCACAGTTTATTTAATTTTTTTTGTCTCTTGTGCTTTCATTTCACATCTTTGAAGCCTTTGCCTAATCCAGTCATAAGGATTTACTCATATTTTCTCTTAAGAGTTTTATAGCACTAACTCTTATTTTTAGGTCTATGATTCATTTAAAGTTAATTTTTACATTTCATGTGAAATACTCCAACTTCTTTTTTTTTTTTCTGCATGTGGATATCCAACTATTGCAGAACCATTTTTGAAATAACTTTTCTTCTACATTGAATAATGAATGATTTTAGCACCTTTGTTGAAAATAAATGAAGCATAAACAGAAGTGTTCATTTCTAGATATTTACTCTATTCTATTCATTGATTTGTATGTTTCACCTTAAGCCAGTGCCACACTTCCTGAATTACTATAGTTTTGCAGTAAAAGTTAAAATCAGGAAGTATGATTCCTTCAACTTTGTTCTCCTTTTTAAAAGTTGTTTTAGACATTCTGGATTCCTTTCAGTTTTACATGAATTTTATGACTAACTTGTCACATTCAAAAAAGAAAATATACTAGAATGTTGACAAGACCTGTACTGAATCTGTAGGTCAATTTTCAGGGTATCATTCTCTTAACAATATAAAGTCTGTGCCATTGTTTCAATATAATCCAGCTGGGAAAGTCTTGTCCTCTCAGAGAGTTCTGGACCATGCACCTAAATGTAATAGTAACTAAACTGTGGTGCCTCTAGAATAAAGAGAAAATCTTCATGGCCTTAGATTAAGCAACAATTTCCTAGATACAGCATGAACAACATAATTCATAATAAAAAATATTGTATTTCTTTCCCATTTGGGCAAAGTTAAATGAACTTTAAATGACACCATAAAAAAATTGAAAAGACAAGCACATGAAAAGTACTACTATGGTAATTTGTCTTTTTTTTCTCTCATGGGGCTGCTTTTTCATTTGATATCCTGGATCAGAATAAGATTTGGTTCCTTCTTTTTGCCTGTTGTTTACCTCTCATCATTCTATGTTTCAGTCACTGAGGTACTTCAAATGATCCTCTACCTGTAAATTCTTGGATGACTCTTTCTTGCCTACTCCTTAATGCAGGTTAGTTTATTATTAATGTCTAAACAATGTTCAACATAGCTATATTTTAGTCCCTTGAAAATAAATATATCCTGTTTTAATCCCATTCTTGTAATTATAGGCAGGCATGGTTTAAGTGCTAAGTGTGATCTACAAGTTCAGATGGCATTAATAAGTTTAGTTTTCACAGGTAACTATTAATACTTTGGATGGTAACTATAGTCTCTCTCCAGGTAAAACCTTTATACCTGTAGTCACTAAATAGTTTCCATCACAATTGGAGTATGCCCCTTAGGCACACATTTTGCCTGTAGGTTTTGATTAAAAAATACAGCTCAATAAAATTCCTTACAGTTACAGAACGTTCAGTTCTGTTTGCAACTGTGATTTCCTACCTATTATGTTTTCCTACCTATTATGTTATGACGGAGCCTCAGTGAATCTCTACACATGTATTTTTCCTCCCTACTTATACTTATCTATTTTTATCCTTAGTACTCTCTGCAATATGAATTCTACTGCAACATTTTTATTTGTCTAATTCCATAGTTTTAACTTATTTTCAGATGAAAGCCTTTTTGCTGTGGTAGACCAATAATGATAAAGTTCAGGGATAATGAAAAGAATCACCAAAAAAAGGGCTTTAATATGACATATCTCTTTTCAATACATATTACAAAAAAAAGTATGTGTAAAATTTGTATCTTCAATTGTATTTTATCATATGATTTACATTACATATGAACTTAAATTATTCTAATTTTAGCTGTTTTTTTCACTATTTAAATTTTTACTTTATTTTTCCAAAGGCTTCAAAGGTTATCCTTACATGACAGAAAGGTGTCAAAGGATTAAGTGGAAAGTGAGATTCAAAATAGTGGCTCCTGGTTATAGTTTATTTGGTATAAGTAGGATGATCACGACAATCGTTGTTATGATTATGATGATGACTCTTGCTTTGGGGGGAATGTGAGCATGTTGTTCTTGAATGTTATCCTGGGAACTCTTTTTCAGATTTAAAGAAGTCAGAATAATATCCTGAAAACATCTATAAAATAGACATCAGTCATGAAAATAATAAAACGTATGTTATATATTTTAAGTTTATTGATTCAAATAACATTGTAGGTATACCTTGGTATATTTAGCTAAAAAGTTAGTCAAATTTTCATCAGATTATTTCCTTCAATAATAGAAATTATGTCCTATTAGCTCTGATGTACCCAACAGAAAGAGAAGAGAGGACAAAATTTAATAGTATCAGTTTATGGTACTGTGCTGGTAAATGGGCAGCACATTTGATAACTGTACCACCCCATTCTGCCCCTACCTTCTTACCTGAGTTTTGAGCCAGTGGAAAGTATTTTTGTTGGAAGCACTGTCAACCAACCACTTTATTGTTACTTCTCTCTTAAAACACATGTTGAATTGTGAATACTGTAAAAACTTTAATGTCTACTCAACAAAAATAAAACATGAATTACAGTGAAAATCCCTCAACAATATTGCACTTCTTGCATATAATTCATATAGCAAGTAATTGAATACTTCAGACCACTGTGAAGAGTTACTCATTAAAATACATTGTTCTCAATAAAACAAAAATAAATAGACAACTGCAAGTCAGACACACTCTGTAGGGAAGAGGGAGGGATTGGGATCAAGGCAGGGGTGGGAAGAGCACAAGGGACTATCGTGATGGTGCATGGATAAATTGATGGTGAAAATTCTAAAAAAGAAAGCAAACATTGTAAGAAAAAAAATTAAATATTTTTAAATAGGCTTAAAAAATAGACAAAACTAGCAGGCAACTATAAATCAGAGCAAAGGTGGGCATGAGAGGGATTATATGGGGGCAAGAAGAGTACAGAGACTACAGTGATGGTTCACAGGTGACTTGGTGGTGGGAATTTTATGGGGACTACACCTGAGAGGAGAAAGCAAACGATCCAAAAATGAATGGTGATATAAAAAAGTATATAAAGAAATAAAAAAGAGAGATATAAAATACATTGTTCTAAACTAACAACCAAAGGGTAATGCATTAAATTAAAAATAAATTTTGATAGCTTGTGTTGGGTATACTACAAAATTCTATTTTTTAAGGGAATAGTTTATTATAATAATTAATTTTCTACTCTGTCCATAAAAAGTACTTTTAGTTAAACAATTGTTTTCAATCCATCATCTGCCCTCCCCAGTGTTGGTAAACATGCTGGAGAGTTGAGCTAATAGCAAGACTTTAAACCCAGAAATAAAGAATCTGAGACTTACATCTATTAACCACCAATGATTTTGGCATTAATGATGCCTTGTGAGACAAATTAGATTAGCAGAAGATCAGAGCTAAAATATAATACAGTAGAAAATCTTTGTATTTGACCATAAACAATACTATGTAGTTTCTTGTATTTGATCATGATGATCCTCTTTCACCTTGAGTCAAGGTATAACTTGAAATATATAATATACACATTTATATCTTTTATAAGCCATTGCTAGGAGAATGGCTTAAAGCAAAATATCACCTCAGATGATGTGGCTTGAAAACAGCTTTATTAAACCATAAATATATATAATACAAATACATTTTGAACAATCACAATATGTTTATAACATTGATGTGATAGTGCACAAATAAATATTTATTTAAATATATTTAGTAAATAAAATTAAGCAAAATTATCCCTGAAATCACTCATAGCCTCACTACTCAAAGATAATCACTATTAACCATATACTCTACATCATCAAAATTTAAAAATATTTCTCTTAACTGTAGTTATCTGTAGGTTATTCTATCCTACTTAAATATCTGATTAAATTCAAGTATCTCTGGACTTTTTTCTACCTTTGGATAGAGATCTAATTGACCTCTTTAATTTTTCAGTGTTTTTGCCTTCCTGTTCTTCATAGAATCTGGAGTCCTGATCAGATTGAAATAAAATTACTGCATTTGTTCCCAAGGTGCACTACTGAATTCCTTGTCATGCAATTCCTGATCTCAGTACAACCTAGTGGGCCTACCACATCCCACCAGATGGTTGCATTAACATGGCTGGTAATTACTCCACTGCCTTGCCATCAATGTCATGGGATATTATGGGACAAATTACATGAGAAATTTAATGGCACATTGTTTTCACCCATTTTATGTTATCCTCTGTTAAAGGGATACTAAAGGACAGCTGATCTACTCCAATGTTGTAAATGGGGAATAGTGAGCAATCCAGACTAAACACATTAGTTAGAATGCAGCCATTTAAGTGGTTGCTGATCATGACATGACTATGTTGTGTATTTTATTAAATGGTCAAATCACATGTATCATCAGGCCTTGTGAGGTTGTGTGTAGTAGTTTTATCTAACCCATTCCAGGTCTGACTTACTACAATAAAAGGAGTGAATAGGGGACCTCTCTGGTGGCACAAGGGGTTAAGCACCACATTATGGATCATCCATAGCCACTGCAGCACAAGTTCCATCCCTGGCTGGGGAGCTGACCCACATGGCACAGCAGACCTCTCCTGTGTTGCCCGCTGCTCCCCTCAGCAGTGTCTTTCAGTCGATTTGCCTATTCTGCTCCCCATTATATCTCTGGTGAATCCTCTCATCCCCACACTTCTGGCTTGTACCCCAGCTCTTGTATGCACAAATAAATAAATCTTTAAAAAAAATAGGGAGTGAATACCAGGAGACATGAAATGCATGACCCGATGTTTAGACAAGAAGATTACACAAGAGGATTTGCCACAACCCAGCTCTCTCACTAAGATCTCGGCCTGTCCTCCAACACCACAGTTCAGACATCTCTGAGGACTCCATTTTGTTCTTGACCTTTTCATTGCTCTTTGTCCTTGGGGGTGCAATGAGATGTTAGGGGAATGTGCTTCCACCACAGTGTCTCCTTTGATGTAGACCTTAAGCCTTACCTGAAAACACAGAAGATGTGATTTGAAAATCTGGTTAAATAGCGTTTTATTCTTAAGTACTTTCCACAGAACTCTGTTAAAGACTTTATATATTTGCTCACATTTTTCCTTCGGGATACTAGTTTCCTGATGATAAGAGTTGTCACGCTGCTGTTTAGAAACACACTTCTCAGGCTTTCCCCAGAGATTGGCACACGACAGGTCTGGGTAGGTATTAAAAAGCATTCCATGGTACATAGATTTATTAGGCAGCTTTGGGAAACATTTCATTCATGGTTCTTGTTAGCCATTCCTTTGCCTCAGTTTACAGCTCTGGTAGGACTTGAGGACGTGAAACTTGCTCCTAGAGATTATTGTTTAATCAGCCTGGGGAAGGACTTGGATATTTAAAAGCTCTTCAAATAATTTTAATGGTCAGTACTGACAATCATTTCTTTAAAAAATGCAAATATCAGATGCTTTTGTGGTCATAGTAATTATTCTTTTATTTTTTAAAGGTTTATTTATGTATACAAGAACTGGGGTACAGACCAGAGGTGAGAGGATTAACCAGAGACAGTGGAGAACAGAACAGGCAGATTGACTGAAATATACTGCTGAGGGGAGGCAAGAGAGATCTGCTGCGCCATGTGGGTCCCCTCCATAGGGGGCTGGGGATCGAATTCGTGCTGCAGTAGCTGTAGATTGTTTCATAGTGCTTTGACTTAACCCCTTGCACCACCAGGGAGGCCCCATAATAGTAATTATTCTAAGGTGAGTTTAATTTGGTGAGTTTAGGACTGCTGAGATTGACTTTAAAATTAATATTTGCCAAGCAAATTTGAAGTTCTTTTGAAAAATGGTTTTCCATAGTCTTTGAAGTAAACCACTGTTTCATTCACTCTTGTGCCTCACCATGCAGGGCTTCAAACTCTCTTTGTTTACCTGCTATGTCTTCAACTTTAAAGGAAAATGGTAAAATGGTCATGTTTGCTTGTGGTGTTTTTAGGTATGAAACCATGTGATTAGATCCATTTTAGGATTTGGAGGATGAAAACCTGTCTGTAATAGTTGCTATTTAGGTTGCAGAACAGGCATAACTTAAAACATGCAAACTGACAATGAGATGATTTGAGGACTGATTTTTTTCCACTTGCTGTTATTGGGACTAAGTCAAAATTTGTCAGCTTTGAATGAGCCCTAGGATGTATTTGCTCTGGCAATGCTCGCCAAACTGTCTACCACTTTGGGCAAGAAGCTCACTACATTCATTCTGAATGGTTGACAGTTTTATTTGTGGTCCCTATTTAAAATGGAGAAATTGAGCCCAGCCCTTAAACCCTTGGCTTTGGCAAAACTGCTTTGGACAAGATACAGAAGGCTAAAGAGGGAGAGATTGAAAGTTTTCCTTAATAAACCTTCCCTGTGTAAGGTTGGCAAGATGTAACCTCCTAAATGGTGAGCAAGTCTAAGCACGTTGGTCAACACCAGCATGAGCTAGAATTTTTTACCAGTACGCACACTAGCTCCTTGTCACTGACAGAGGCTGTACTTTTAAGCTACATATCCCAGATGAACCTCCTTAAACATCTGAAGCTTTATAAATGCCAATTTGTGGCTTTGGCTTATGTCGAGAGTCATGTGCGTCTTCGTAGGTGCTATGTGATACCTGTTAGCAAACTTTTCTTCTCAATACAACGTAGAATGATGAGTCAGCAATTAGAAATTATAAAAGAATACAGAAAATATTAAAGAAAAACCTAAAAGTGAACAACTTGTGACTGTATATTACGAAGAAAAAAATCTCTTAATTTTCATCTTTGAATTCCTGGTATATGATACAACGGTCAAAATGTTAAAAAAGACAAGGACAAAATATCAGTTATGGCTTCAAATATTAGAAAAGAAGCTGGCAGCCAATAAGACTGGCTCTAGAGAAGTAGTATATAATGCATTCAATTAGGCATTATTTTTGCATCATTATTGAAATATAAAGAATTGGGAAAAGGGGTTATGAGTGAGACCCATAAATGGTTCTGTTCTCTTTCAAAAATTCAAAAAACGTGAGTTTAAATAGCATTATATATGTACAAGGTTGACTTTCATCTCACCAAATTTATCTAGCAATGCTGCCCCAGTTTTCAGGCCAATTCTAGAAGAACACTGGGAATGCTGTGCTCTTGAAAATTATCAAGTCTTGATCTTAGCACATGACCTGCTTATCAGAAAATCCTCCACTTTTTAACGCCATCACTTGGGCTCTGCCAAACTCCACTACCCAAATAACTACTGAAAATATATGGTCTTAATAATATTCATTTAATGCTTTATACAACTATTTATAAAGCATCTATTTCCTATGAGCCAGGCACTGAGTGCAGGTGATAGCTCAGTGAATGGAACAGATAATGCTTCCATTGTGGATGATTAGAGAAGAGAGACAACACCCAGTGGATATAATAAATGAATGATAGAGTGTGTGGGAAGTTGCTCAAAAGACACAAAAACACTGATTCAAAAGAATGCCTGCACCCCTATGTTTATAGCAGCACTCTTTACAATAGGGAAGACCTGGAAACAACCTAAATGCCCAAAAACAGATGAGTGGATCGGGAAGCTGTGGTACATATACACAATGGAATATTATTCAGCAGTCAAGAAAGAAAAACTAGTTGCATTCATAGGAACTCTAGGGCTTTAAAAGCAGCTGGTGTCATGCCTGGACCACAGGGGCACCGGAGAATTATAGGTGAGTGATGGATGAACACTGTATATTTGGATGGAATCCTGTGAAGGTCAGTCCATCTTCCACACGGGGTCAGTTCATAAACCAGGATCTTTTGTATCAACCAACAACCTTTGGAGACAGGAGATGCTCAACAAATATCTAAAAAGTGAAGAGGATAAATTTACAAAAGAAACTTCTTATAGTCACTGGTGGAGGAACTATAAGAAATTTAAACTCCTAACTTTGTGTATAAAAAAGGGTTATTGATGTTCATCTTAGCTAATGGTGTCTGCATCTTAAGAAAATCTTTTATCCACAAAATTATGAGTAAATTAAACATCTGTAAACAGTTTCCTATTGCTGCCCTAACAAGTTACTATAAAGCAAATGGCTTAAAATTACACAAATTTATAACCTCACAGTTCTACAGGTTATATGTCCTAGATGATTTCTTTTCTTTTGGTTTCAGAGCAAAGAAATCAGGTGTCACCTGGGCCCTTATCTCGAACTTCTAGGGAAGAATCTGCTTCCAAGGTTTTTCAGGTAATTGGCAGACTCCAGTGTTTTCTGTGATTGTGACACCAAGATCTCCATCTTCTTCCTGGCCATCAGGTAAGATTGTCCTTAGCTCTTAGTGATTCTCCTCAGGTCCTTGCAAGTGAGTCTATCTCAGAGCCATGCACACTCAGATCCCTCTCCTGCTTGGAATTTCTGTGACTTCTTCTTTCTGCTTCAGCTCTCTTTTTCCTCTTCTAAAACATCTCTCAACTGACTCTTCTTTCTCTTTAAAGGATTACATTAAGCCCACCCAGCTAATGCAGGACACGCTCCCTACATTAACATGAACTGCTTAGGAACAGTTGTCTTTGTTTGCATAATCAGAGGACAGGAAACTTTGAGGAGGGTATTTTTATAATTATGCCACTACAAATATTGGCATAAATTCATGCATAAATATTGAGGATCTTTCTAGAATGGGGCAGTCTAGCAAACTGGCACTGTTAATATTTAGATGGCAGCATGAAATCTGTTCTCTGGAGAACTGACCTAGGAAAAGTGACTTAGATATAGACACTGAGAGTAAACAGATGATAAATTGGGGGCTAACTTTTGAGAATGTTACTATCTAATTTGAAATGCATAAAAATTTCATTTTCTAGTCAAATCAGTACAAAGTATCCAGGAAGCAGGGAATATTGAAAGCCAAGTAGACAGGTGGTTATTGTAGGAATTATGTGTCTTGGCATGGGTTCTCTTGCTGATTAGAGTCAGGATGGAGACTTTGGTCCTTGGTTGGTCCACACTAGAGGGGTGGGGATGGGATGCTAGAGAGGGAACATTTGAATACAAAATTAGAAGGCATCGAAAACAAAGGTGTAGTGGGCCTCCCTGGTGGTGCAAAGGGTAGAGCTCTGCACTGTGGGGCCTCCACAGCCACTGCAGTGTGAGTTTTGTTTCCCAGCCAGGGAGGCGACCCACATGGTGCAGTAGACCTCTCCTATCATGCCCGCTGCTCCTCTCAGCAGTGTGTGTCAGTCAGTCTGCCTGTTCTGCTCCTTACTCTGTCTCTGGTGAATCCTCTCACCCCCTGAGCCTTTTGCTCTTGTATGCATAAATAAAAATAATAATGATAATAAAAGAAATAGTGGTGTAGTAACAGCAATTTGGGGATTAGGAATCAGTCAGCTGACTCCACTTAGTGGCACCAATTATTGGTCCTTAATTGGAGTAAGTCATTTTTCTAAAAAAATTTCAACAGCTTCTGTAGAAATACAAATGTCTAGTTTAAATCCCATTTCTCCACTTGTAAGTGACATATTTGTTTTAATATATGTCAGGGTCACTATCTTAGTATCTTCCAGAGGTGGGAGAAAGCAACAACCCTCAGTTTTTGATGTACTGACTTTAAAGTCATTATTTTATACCTGTTGGTTTACTTTGTACCTTGTCAAGAGTTTTAAGAAACAAAATATGGACCTTTACAGAGATAGAATAAAAACAACTTTCTTTCCTCTTAGTTATAATTACTTTGAGACATTTGTTTTGGTCTGAAAAAAGAGGCTATCTCCTGGTAATCCAGAAGAATTCTTGGATTGGGAAGAGAACCTTAATTGGCCCCTGGGGAAGATACCACCAATAAGCCCAGGGAAGCAAAGTGACGATTATCAGAGTGTCTGTTTTTAAATTTCCTTCCTGGGGCATATTTCTGGACTCTGTTTGTTTGTCTTACAGCCAAAGACTTTCATGCCAGATATCCATTTGTTATTCCATGTGTGTATGTGGCTACGGGACAGTGGGGGAAGGTGGTAATTATGAAGTAGTATTCCTCTGTTTTTAGTCAACTCGCACCTCTATAATGAGCAAGTTTCTGCTTCAAATTTTTCTTCCAGTGAGCTGACCTGGCCAAAACTTAATCTAGCAGATGATTGAGTGTGGCATTAGCCAGCATCATACTGCTTCCAGCTTCCTGTCCCAAGCCTACTCTCCTGAGTTTATTATATTTCAAATCTGGTTCTCCTCCAGCTGGCTCGCTCACTCAAATATTACATTTATTGTGATGTGTCAGACTATAACGTGAGCCTAGTTTCGGAAACATCAGAAACCCTTCCCTTTATACATTTGATTCTCTTTAGCCATGATGATTTCTGGAAGTATTTGCCTATATTTGATTCCATGTATTGTTCGAGGCAAAGGAGAAACAAATACTTTAATTGGTGTTGACTGATCATTTAGTTCATCAAACAGACTTAAAACTTTGTGTGCTCTTACTTAGATTATCTGAATTTTCGCTAAGACAGTCATCAATCTCTATACCAATGACAATTATGATTAGTGTAGCCAGTAGATAAAGTAGAAAAAAGGTAATAGGAAAAGTCGATTACTGAATTTTAAAGTATATAAGGGAGTAAAAGTGTTCCTTATTTCATTGCTAGGTTGCTAGCATTTTATGGGATCCAGGTCCTCCTTGGTAATCAGGCAGGCCTGCCGTACTAAATAACTGAATAATACCTGGCTCGGTAAACCAATGAATTAGCAGTAGATATTAAAGAGGCTAAAGTTTAGATATTATTTATCATTTTATATATATAACTATTATAGAGAGATATTAGATAATCTCTTTGTAATTGATAATTGAACATACCTTTATTCCCCAAATTGAGTTTCAGTTATATTTTGTTGGTAAAAGGCTATGTATTGATGGATCAGTAAAAACTACCCTGAATTCTAGGGACATTACAAGATACCTCTTACTAACAGTGAACTAGTCATATAATATTCATATTTAGAGAACTGATTAGGATAATAGACTTAAGAGGAAGGAAGAGGTGTTCACTCAACCCAAGATAGGCAGCACTATGAAAAATTTCTCATAGGGTCACTGTACTCTAGTTTGGAGGCCAGAAGATATTTATTTTCAGTTATCTAAACTAAATTTAATTCATAGGAGTCTAAGTCATAATCTGAATGCTGTTTTTTTTTCCTTTTTTCTGATGATTATAAAAAGATAAATGGCAATTCCATACAGCTGGATATGATGTTGGTAGGCTATAGTGAGTGTTGTTTTACTTCTAGGTGCATGAGGTCAAGTTTTACCTGGAAGTTTGTCTGGTGAGTCCAGAGACAGAATAAGGGAATTATCCTGCACAAAATCACTTTAAATACTCCTCTCTCCTGAATGCAAAGCCTTTCTCATATAGCCTAACATTTTTTCTAAAGAAAAGATTCCATTATAAGATGGAGGGTAACTCCAGGTCAGATTCAATATGTTTTACCCTTTAAAAAAATAACCTATTTTGGAAGTGAAAGGACAGAAGTAAACTAGCACGTATATGGATAGTTAATATATGTAGGAGCCAGGAGTATACACTGGAGAAAGGAGAGTCTCTTCAATAAATAATGTTAAAAAAATCAGATAGACATCATGTGCAAAAAAATCATCTCATATGTTACACGAGAATTAGAATGAATTAAAGATATTGCTATGAAACCTGAAATCATAAGAAACCACAAGATCGGAAACTATAAGATATATTGAAGAAAACATAGACAAATACTCCATGGTGTTGGCTTTGGTGGTTTCTTTGTGAACTTGTCTTCAATAGCAAGAGAAACAAAAGTAAATATAAAGAAATGAAACTACATCAAGCTAAAAAGCTTCTGCATGGTAAAATTACCAATAAAGCAAGACTTGTCTCTCTGCATATCAAGACACCTGATGGAGGAGATCAAATTTATCTATGGGGAGGACAAGGATTTAGTCATTATTTCAGAATATGATTATTCATCCCAGGGGGTTGTGTGGTACATGATCTAAGTGTCTAGATAAAGTTATTTTTTTGCTCCCACTTTTAGAGTTAATACAGTTTTGAATAAAGAACAGTTAAATTTATATTAATATCTAATGTGAATTCTCTTTGGGGAAAGATGAATGAGGCGATATAAACCACATGCAGAAAAGAAGTGTCCTCTTTCACAACCACCCAAAGTTAGATAAAGAAGGTATAGACTATTTAAACAGTCCAATTACAAGTAGTGAAATTGAAACAGAAATCAAAGCCCTTCCCATAAATAAAAGTCCAGGTCCAGACGGCTTTACAAATGAATTCTACAAAACATTCAGAACTGAATTAGTACCTATCCTACATAGACTATTTCAAAAAATTGA